>OZ026515.1:45108993-45708993 GCA_964019695.1 Loripinus fragilis
TGTTGGAGTGTAAAACGAAAAAGGGGAACAGCCAGTGTAGACACGGACAGCCAATGGGGCAAACAAGAAACTTGTTTTGCACGTGCTACTCAGGTGTGGCTCGCTGTCAATCACATCACCAGTGTCACATCTGGCAAATAAATTCTACGTATGGGTAGTGAGCTTGACAGCTGTCAGTCAAAGTTTGTGTCGTTCATGAGGCTATATATGGTTTCAAAAATCTAAAGATTCATTAAAGTCTTGCATTGAAAATGTAAATATCTTTACATCACTTAGATATAGGGGGTTCAATGACTGGAGAGGGGCGTTTATTTAAATAAACAAAAAATGCATATTTAACTCAAGATATCAGTTCTAGTGGCTACTTAAGAACATAAGCCTTGGTCTGGATCTAAACTATGTGTTTGTGGAAGGCATTTACCTGGATTTTAAAAAATGTCAGCAGATTACATCAAAAGCATGAGAAATTACCCAGCAAGCAAAGAGTTAATCCATAAAGCGCCACATTTAATTTGCAGCAGACAACAATTTCAAATTTTGTCCCTTTTTCAAAAATAACAATTAATGTATATTTCATGAGAATCCTTTGCCAGCAGACGATTCTCATGAAATATCATTTTTTTACGAAAATTAAGAAAAGTGTCACAAAATTTGTCGTCTGCTGCAGTTGTGATTTGCTCTTTAAGGATTAACTGCCCAAAATAAAGTCTGGCCACAACAGTAGTTATGCTTCTGCAATAAAATAGGAATCAGCAGAGCCAGTTGTAAAATAATTAATCTCTCAGACAGTACACATTATAACTGTTTGTGACCGCCTGCTAGAGAGGCCAGGTAACAATCACAGATAATAGGCTGCTAAAAGCAGGTTGCTTCCAAAACGTAATTCAACAGGCCCTGTATTCTGAGCAATGGGGAAGTAATAAAGTATCACAAATTTATCTCTGTAGTAGTGTTAGGGACAAAATTTGAAAAGGGACACAATTTGAAATGGGCGTCTGCTGCAAATTATATGTGACGCTTTATGGGTTAAATTTTAACGCTTATGATACTTATCTGTAGCTGGACCCACCGTGGCTCGACTTGAGGTTTTCTTCAGCTCTGACTCTGTGAGCCCTTTTCTTTGTTTCATCATGGTGTGTTAATTTGATTAGAGTGTTTCTCCATGATGATACATTGCATTAGTTAGATGGCCTCCATGTGAGCTGAAAATTTCTTGTACTTTAACAACAGCAGAATCTAGGGCGAAGATTTGGTACCAGTAAAATGCATTTAAGCCCCCCTGTGGCTTAGGCTGCTGTCCGTTCTAAGGCGGTGGTTCTGTTGTTGTTGACTTTTTGTTGACTTTTTGTTTATTGTTACTCCCATTGTGGAGTCTGTAATTGTCCTATGTATTGTTGTACGTTAATTTATGTCCATTCTAAAATTGCAATCATCTTGATGGGGAAGAGAGAGCTGGTTGCTTTGCTTAATTTGTCTTCTTGATGGTGGAGCGGCTTTTCCTCGTGGTGCCATGGGGTTGTCTGCAGTTTGTGATTGTGGTATTTCCTGATCATGCTCACTTACTATTTTAGATGTCTTAATACAGGGCCTGAAGACAAGATAGAATTCAGGGTACTCATTTAAATGGCTCAGCCATGTCGTTTATGTAGATCAAGAAGAGGATTGGCCTGAGGACAGATCCCTGTGGGACACTTGATGTTACTGGTACTTACTGGGAGCAATCCCCCTCCACCACCAAGGTCTGCGACCTACCATTAAGGAATGCCTTGATCTATGATTCGGTTCTACCTCTGATTCCATAGTTGTGGAGTTTGAGGATAAGCTTTTCATGATTCAACCTATTAAAGGCTTTGCTGAAATCAAGCAAGATAATGCCAGTCTGCTTACCTTCTTTCAGGTTCCTATGGACTTCCTCAATAAGCATGGTCAATTAAGTTTCACAGGACCTTTTTCAGCGAAAACCATGCTGGAGATCATACAGGGTCTGGATTGAATCAAGATGTTTCAGAACATTGGATGCAACTATATGGTCAAATATTTTACAAAGTATGCATGTGAGGGATATGTGCCTGTAATTTGCAATGCTGGATTTGCCATTTTTGTAAATGGGTGAAACATTTGCTTTGAGCCATTCAGATGGTAAAGACCCATCCTCCAAGAACTTGGAGAAAATGACCTGAAGGATTGGGGCAATTTCAAGGCAGAGTTTTTGTAGCAGCAGTGGTCAGATTTGGTCGGAACCTGGTGTCTGCCAGGCTTCAAGCCTTGCAGCAACTTGATGATGCCATTTACTGAGATTTTTAGGTCTGGCATATTAGGATATTTGTTTCTGGTGTCATCAGGTTGTTGTGACATATTCTAGCTGTAGTTACCTGCATCATGAAGGTCTTGCATCTTTTTTGACAGAGTTGGTTCAATTGAGGGGTGACTCCCAGGGAAGTACTCTGATACAAACATAGGCTTGGGTCATTTTTTTTGGTTCAAATTTTGAATTTCAATATATTTTTGGGGGTTTTAAGAAAAATGAATATTTTTGGGGGTATGAAGATTTTGTGGATATTTTTGAGGGGTCATAGCAAAATCCGGCTTTATTTATGGGTAATTTCTATGCATTTTAGGAAGGTCTTGTGAATCTTCCAAAACATTTTTTTAAAACTCCTGTTGATTGAAAAGCCACGAGTGAGAGAATCAGAATGTCGAAAACTCCATCAAAAAATTCAAAATAGTTACCAAGTTATGCAGGTTTCAAAATTCAATTAGATGAAAATATGCGAGGGGCTCATATGACGTCATTTGAGCTTTTTGAAATATTAAATTTAATATATTTCATTTATATAAACATTATTTAATATTTTATTTGCTGAAAATGATTCAATATGATAAAATACAACATTTGCATATAAAAGCTTAATTATGCTGTTTTTATTTACTTAGAAATCACATTACATAAAATATGACATTTTGAAAAACTCATCTAAAAACAATAATGTGAGCATAAGCCCCTTATATGCTAATTTGCATAATTTTCAAACTTGCATAACTTTTGACTCGGTTGGAATTTTAAGATGGGGTTTTCAGCATTTTGTTTTTCTAATCAATGTCATTTAAATCATGAAGAGTTTTAAAAATGTTTTTAAGATTCACACGACCTTTTAGGTCAAGGTACAGAATGGGGGATCTTTTTGGGTTGCTAAAATATCAAATATTTTAGGGGTGCTTGAAATTCCTGATATTTTTGGGGGCGAACGGTAGATAATGGGCCGAGGCCTACGTATGCAGAAAAAAATAGAGTACCCCCCCCCCCCTCCCTGGGGTGACTTTGGTGTGAAGACAGATTGAAATTGGTTTGCTCTCTTCACATTGTCTGTACATACCTGCCCATTTTCCTTCAGAGGTGCACTACCCTGACTGTCCTGTCTACAGTTTTTGAGATATGAAAAAAGTTTCTTGGTGTTTGGACGGGAAATTTCAATGGTAGGTAAGGTAGCTGTTGTGGGAAGTTTTGATCATGCAGTCAACTTCATATTTTACCTTTTTAAACTTTTTTTCTGTCCTCGTCCTTCACTCGGCTCAGATAACAATCATATAAGATCGCATCGCCTGAGTAAAAGAAGATAGATAGATAATGATTCTGTACGGTGGGACATCTTCTAACTTTTATCATTCGTTTGCACGCCGGAATTTAAAGATAGAACTTTCATGCAGGGAATGCGGGTATGCACAGATCCAAGAATCTTCGTCAGCCCAACTGACAGAAAAAAAGCTCTGACAACGTTTTTTATAGTCCTCAACTTATTTTACAGTGTGGGTCCAATGGTTTATCTTTAGGAAACCTATAATTTTCCAAGGTTCCAGAGGGGGTCCAACATTTTCCAGTGGATGGGTGTCGGGTAGAGGTGTGAAAATTTATTCAGCCAATCAGGAGACATGAGATGGCTATATAATATAACAACTTGATTGGTTATTACATGTCTACATAGGTACATATCAGGTATATTAGTTGGAGTCACACTGTCCAGTCCCATTTCTATATATGCCTAGCGGTACCTAGATTTACCGGAAAGACCCGAATTACCGGAAAGACCGCCAAAATACCGGAAAGACCAAATAATAATAGGGAAACGTTGATTGGTGATTATTGATTAATGAATATAATAAAATGCATATTTTGTTTTTATATATATAGTAGACAATCCAGAAATTGGACATTACAGAATAAAAATCTAAAAAGTTTATTTCAAAATTCAAATAAACATATTTTAGTAAATACTTGGAATACGAGATCAGTTTGAACAAAAAATAATATGCAGTGTCATCTATTCAATTACTGGTATGTCCATCTTTACTAATCATCTACATGATTGGATTGTTAGTTCTTGGTGTTAACAAGGGTCCTTTAATTAGGCTGGTTAATTCCCCATTATTGATTACAATTATAGTGGCAATAACCATACAACATTCTTTTAGCCCAAAACAGGTTAATACACAACTAAGCATTTAAACTTAGACTGGACAACATATTTTAATTCCCTATTATTCTTTGGTCTTTCCGGTATTTCGGTGGTCTTTCCGGTAATTTGGGTCTTTCCGGTAAATCTAGGCACACTATGCCTAGTGCGAAGGGACCGCGGCACGCGCTATCATAACCGGCCAGTCCCATTTTCAAAAAGCTATTGCTTGTATTATTTCCCTTTTATTTTACTTCCATCACACAACATTTTTTGTAATATATAAGTACTAAGTGGTTACAACTTTTCGATTAATCATAATAAAAATAATAATTATAGATGTGTATAAAAAATATATATTGCAAATAACACGAGATTTAGACGAGAGTTTGGAAGCCATTATGGATTTGTAATCAAAGAAGTTTAGAAGTTATCACACGATATTCACAGTTAAGATGCGTTTCTGATCTTCATAGCTGTCTTGTGCGATTACTTAGACAGCCATGAGCTGGGGCACAGAGCTGTGGGTAAGCAGTATTCTCGATGATTGTCAAAGATAGGCTTTATTTTTTCTAGTAGAAATTTCAAGTCCGGAAACAGGAAGCATTATGATTCCACAAGTCTCAAAAGTTTGAGTCAGACTCTGAAGCTGACAGCATAGTTTCAGACACAGGATCTTGGGGCCACATGCCAAGTCTCTTGCCGTGTGGAATTACCTTGCGGATCTATGACAATTCTCACTTGGTCACAGCGTGATTTCCCCCTCAAGTAATGGAAAAGGAAAGACCCTATAAAAAATCTCAAGGCACCTTTTTTGTGGTAAAAGCAGATAACTATTGTCAAAACAAGAGCAACTTTAGGTATTAGAATGACCTTTAACGACAGCGCCAGTCCAAATTTAGCTCCTGTAAAGAGATCAGAAGTGTGAAAATCTCCGCTTATCCGATGCCCCATGCAGGGCTTTACCCTGGCTTAGAATTTGTTGTAGCCAAATGAAAAAAGTTGGAGCCAAATGAGAGTCGTATCAAGAAGTTGGTCAGTATTTAACTCATTGCCTGCTTGCGGCGACTTTTGTTGTCTGTTGATCACCTTTGCAAACAATTTGGACCCAGATCAGGCCTTTGTTGTTGTTGTTGTTAGCAGCCATTTGGCCGAAGTATCACTCTGGTAATTGGGCTCTTCGGTATAACTTTGTAGTAAAAACTCTCCGGTATGCCCGACAGAATGATGCGCCTGATCTGGATCCAAGCTGTTTGACATCCTGATGGTATTGAAAAATAATCCAGCACCCAAAGCGTTAAATATGGCATTATTATAAAGTTTTAAGGACTAATAAAAGCAATATTTTGAAAATCCAAAAGCTGATCAAAATACACTTTTTTCGCAGATGTGTTAGAGAGTAACAGCCAATGACTTATTTTTGTAGCCACTCTACATTTTTAGTAGCAAATGGCTACAATGGCTAATGGCAGGGTCAACCCTGCCATGGCTTATTTTTTGTCAAAAAATGTTCAAGTTATTGACCACACCTGAAATACATGCCATAACCTAAGATGGTCAATCTGTGAGATCTGAGAAAAAATTTATGAAATATTTTTCTCTGCCCTGTACTTTATGTAGGAAGTGATTTTGAATTAAAGCTGATTTATGTGAAAGGTGTTGACGAACAGCAAAAGCCTGTCTATAGGAGCTTTAGGAATTCCCTTTGTGACGTCATTTTCGCTCATGTGCATATCACTGGCCGTCAATGCAAAGGCCAGCTGTATGGAACAGGGATTTTCCTCGGTCAAATCTGAGATGTGGAAATTTATCCTTCACACACACTTACACAATAGCTGCAAGGTACCTATAAATATAATGGCTCATTAAAGTCTGTTCTGTCAGAAAAAAAAGATCAACACTTATACGACACTTATATGTTGTCCAAATGTTTTAGGTGTCATCACATAGTGCCCAATATTGTAGATACCAGACATACAGTGATGCCCTGAAGAACTCTTTTTCCCCCGGACTATTCCACAGTGGAATAATCTTTCTCCTTCGGTGTTCAATTCCCAGACTACTGAGGAGTTCAGGGCACTCCTCATTTAGTTAAAACACAGCTGAAAGATTTTTCTTGTTTTAATTTTTATTTTTTTTATTTTGTTTTGTTTTTTTCTTCAAAATTCCAAAATCGCACTCCCTGGCGTAATGATCAAAATATGATCGTGCCAATACAATAAGAAAGAAAGGTGAGTGAGCTCCCTTTATTTCAATAATTTAAGATTAATATTGAATGATTCACTTTCATGTCAACTTGATTGAGGCAGCAATGTTCTTACGAAGGGGGCTATTGATTTTACATCAATGGAAAGTTTTAAGTTAGATAGTTAAGCTAAACCTATAGTATTTAAAATCGACTTTTATAAACATTGTAAGCTGTTCCTATGTAAAGTAGCACTTTGTTCCAACACTGTATTCCAGTGTGTATTTGCTGACAAGAATGCTGGTTCCGGGACTGGTTCCCACATTTATGCTTTCAAAAATCTCTATAGGGGTAGTAGCCATTCTTATTTTTGTGACAGCTCTATTATCTTCTATTTAAAAGCCACTCACTATGCATTTTCACATTGGACTCTTGAAATTAGTCCCAGGACTCTCAAAAACAACAGATGAAAGTCCTATGGACTCCTCAAATACAAAAGTGAGAGAAAACCCTGCATTTAATGCCAGAATTTGACCTCAGAGGCTCAGAAGCCCTAAATACCACAAAAAGGTAATAAAATTGATCAACTTTACAGTCAATTATTATGTCTTTCCTATTTTTTTCCTGCTATTTTACCTATTTTTTCCTTAAAGTTCAAGAGTTCAACTAGGCAAAGGACCTCGGACAGTCTCCTATTCAATCTGCCCAAATTTTGACAGCCTGTTGCTAAGATCATGCATATTTGACAACTATATTTGTATGCTTAAATAAAACCCTGACATCTAGTGTACCTAGCAAAATAAAAATATTTTGAAAATATTGCATGATTATGCCAGGACATTAGGGCTTAGGGGGTGGGGGTATTTTTTGTGACCAAATCTTATTTCACAGAAAGTCAAAGTTTCACCGGGTATTCACCTAAATACATGGAAATATAATGTTTGGGGCATAAAACTTGCGACGAAAGTGATGCGTTTGCATAAAATTCAGGTTGAGAAGATTTCATAGCTTCTTCTAAATACAGTACAGTTGCCAGGAAGGTTCTATAAACCCTGCGTTTTGCAGGGATTTTTAATCCTTTTCACGGAAGAAAAACTAAAAACTCGCATGTATTTTGCGTGCGTCCCGCGTGAACCTCGCACGAGTCCCGTGCGGTCTTTATTGGGAGTCGCGGGTATTTTCCACGAGACGCTCGCGGGTCATCATGCATGACACGGGATTTAGTTGCAGTTGCACCTCCAAGATCGATCTTATTCAACCCAACATAAAAATATCACTTGTGACAGGCGAGGAATATGTTTTATATACATGTATGGCTCACGTTCGATATGACAACCTGTAACATGCTTGAATTAATGAAAATACTGAATGAATAGAATCAGTCGTCTGAAAATGGCAAGCAAAAATGTCAAGACGCACGCAAAACAATGTCTATTTGTTGATTAGCTGCTTGACATTTTTTGGTCTTTCAATTAGTGGGAAATTAAATTCAGCACAGACTGACCAGTTTTCAGTCTGGTCAGTCTGTGATCAGGGACATTAAGTCAACTCATTGAATATCGTTACTAAGATCTACGAAAAGAGCTTACGTTTTCCTTGAGAGCATAAACAGCTTTCCCCTATGCAACTTCAAAAAGCGAAAGTAGACGTTTTCCTGGAAAAGATAATTTATTCATGCCTCGCAATCACCGTTTCAGTGGCGGGAATGACGGCCGCATTTTGTATCTTTCTAACATTTGTTTTCCAAAATAAGAATGTATTTGCTCGCTCGACCTCTGAGAAAAGCGCAGTCTCTTCACGGGCTGCAAACTTTGGACGAGTCTGCACAAAAATGTCTCGCCAGAGTCTTTACTACTCTTAATCAAAACATAAGTAGATCACACGATCGACGGCGGTTTTTATTTGTATGGCAACAAAAGCCCAGACGAGTCTGCGCACCTGAGCAGTCTCGCCAGAGCCATTCAAAATATAATTGCATTTAGAAGACATAGACACGCAATCTACGATGTGCGAGCAACCGGAAAGCTACGAGTCTGCGCATTTTAGCAGTCTCGCCAGAACCTTTGCTACCCCCATTCAAAACATAAGTGCATTTAGAAGTCATAGACAGTTTAGACGCGCAATCAATCGACTGTGTGTGCGAGCAACGAAAGCTCAGACGAGTATGCGCATTTGAGCAGTCTCGCCAGAGCCTTTGCAACCCCAATTCAAAACATAAGTGCATTTAGAAGACAAAGACACACAATCGACGGTGGTTTTTATTGCATGTGCGAGCAACGAAAGCTCAGAGTCTGCGCATAACAGCAGTCTCGTCAGAGCCTCTACCACGTCAGTACATTTAGGAGACGTAGACACGCAATTGTTTATTGCATTTTCGAACCATGAGAGCACAGGTTTCAATGGAATAAGCAAACGGACCCCACCCCCTCCAGGAAAAAGTTTGATCTACCCTGAATAAAGTTGACCCCCCCCCCCCCCCCCCCCTCTGGAACTTTGAACAGTATTGTTTTCCTTGAAATTGGACCCCTCTGTAAAATAGTTAGACTTTAAAAAGTCATTTTTTGTCAGTATGTCCCGGACCCCCACTCCCTGACGATAATTCCTGGATCCGCCCACCAATGTGATCTGAGTCTAACTGTTCCTACATGTACGTCATTTCGTCGTCTCAAAAAAGTTATCATCTCATGCGCGGATCCAGAAAGTTTTGCCAGAGGGGCCCACGTTTGAGGGGTTTTTTTAGTTGTTGAGAGGAGAGAGGATCCAAATACCACAATATGCAGGCCAACATCGGCCCGCCAGCGAATCGCCATTTAAATGGCGTTTCGCGTGCCTGCCGCTAGTGGCCCAACATTTAGTGGCTTGGTAGCCTTGTGCTATTTCAAGGGATCCGGACCACTATTGCTAAGCCCTATATTTCTGTGATTTTTCAGGGGGGGGGGTCCGGACCACCTGTCCCCCCTCTGGATCCGCACATGCTTCTTACCTGGAAATGGTTTACAAACTAATCCGTTAATCCGTAACGTGTTTTACATTTCCATCAAACAATAATAATAATATTCATATGGCTTTTTGATTGGAAGATATTATGTCGGCACTATAAAATTGGTTTTGACATTCGAAAAAAGATCGTATACACATACAAAAGTCGTAGCTGACATTGTACCCTCAGATCTACTCGATAGAATCGCCTTGGAGATGCGTTTCTAAGGAGTGCCCACAACACGAGAAATAAGTTTGACATGACCTTTGATGTCTGTAGTTAAAATAGTCTTTGTCGGCTTCAAACTTCAAAGCTAATAAATGACATGTATATACTGAACGTGACAAAATGCAGTGATTGAATAACGGACAGTGTCGTCTGCTGATTTCAAGAATACCATCAAAGTGTCAAACAGTTTGGATCCAGATCAGACCCGACATTTTCAAGCCTGGTTTGGGTCCAACTGGGATCGTTTGCATGTATCAGCTGGCGTCACTAGCATGTGAGGAGTAAATGAGTACATTTAGCTGACATGTACAATAGATAAATAATCATGGATATTTATATGGGATTATATAATGATAGATAAATTCACGGTAAGGAGATTTCTTTAATTGTTTTCCCTGATGTATACGGTATGTCGATGAGTCGTCTCTTCGTCCGTCTGATCGTATTGGCAATGAAGGTGATTAATTATCTCTGGAAATTACAATAACTTACACCTTCAACATTGAAATTTCAAGATTCTAGCTAGTCTCTGTAGCTAAGAGGGCTTTTTTGATTCTTACTTCGTCGGAAGTTACGAAGCGTCTTTACGGATATGCGAATTCGGGGTTTCCGGAAAGGTTATAACCAAACCAGTCAGCTCGGCTACAGAGACTACATAGAAAAATTAATTTCGCTAGTACTAGTAGATTCTTTCCAATTAGCGACCAGATCAAGTGCGGATCCAAAGGGGGGGACAGGGGGTCCGGACCCCCCCTCCCCCTCGAAAATCACAAGTTATATGGGTTTCTATAGGGAATAAGCAATTGGACCCCTCTGGTCAAAGTTGGACCCCCCCCCCCCCCCCCCCCCCCCCCCCCCCCCCCCCCCCCCCGCGCGGGAAAATGGTCGATCCCCAGAAAAGCAAGCTATTCTGTAAATATTAAGGTGGTAAACTTATTGGATCGGTCGCGAGAAAACCTTATTTTGATGCACGCGAACAAGAGCGCATACCACAAGAGCGCATACCTGACTGCGCATCCGCAGTCTGATCCTCGCATTGGATAACCGCTCTTTAGATATTTCAGTAGTGCAAAATTTCGGTATAAGTGGCTGATCAGGATGGTAAGAGCATGATTGGTCACAAAACAAACTCCGATGGCAGGTTGATGACGATACGGAGAGCTGTCTGCGGACCGCAATTCCCGCATAAACTGATAAAACAACCAGACCTGATGCCTTTATAATATTGAGTCCGTAATTATAAGTTTTATTTCTCAACAGAAATATGCTGTTGGTGCTCAAAAGAACCGTCTCAATGAGATGGTCATATTGTGCACCCAAAACACATGTGAACACTGACGGTACCCCCCTAGTAAAGTGGAGTTTTGTCGCGATATTTTATCACAAAACATCTCCGTAAAAAGTTATCTGTTTTTAACTGAACATCAAACATGCACTGTGTTTGAGGGCGAGGGGGGGGGGGCTTGGTGGAAATTTTACATGATGTGCGCAGGCTCATCTGAGCCTTCGTTGGTTGCAAATTCGATAAGTACACAAATTTCATACGCTGGTTCAAATTTTGCATGTGCTTGCAGGAAGTAAAATGGACGATTTATTTGACACGTCAGTGACTTTTTATGCGTCGATGTTTTGTGATAGTAGCCCGTACATGCATTGCAGATTATGTGATTCTTTCTTCCATCTTTTTCTCCCGACGTTAGTTAAAATGGGTTCGTCCAATCCTCCATTACTCATTGTCAAACGGGTTGGATCTAGATCAGGGCCGACGTTCTGTCGGTCCTGGGTACAATATTTTTGCAAATGGTATCAGCTGGCGACGCTATACTGTATTACATTTTGTAGGTGCTTTAAGGTTAGTGGAACCTTAAGGTTGCTAGTTCGAGACTCAACGCCGGCAGAGGCACTGTGTTATGTCCTTGGGCAAGACAGGTTATCTGCTGCTTAGAACCAATTCAATCAAGTCTCGACATGACTGAAAAGTTGTTTTTGAATATTTTCTTAGAGAAGGGAACGAAAAAAAAATACAGACCTCCAGATAAGAATGCGTAGTTGACAATTAATTTTGACTTCTTGGGTACTCAAAAAGAACCGTCTCACCGTTCCGAGAGTACATGTTTGAACTGATGGTTAAATAAATAGTCAAATTTTACTCTCAAAACGTTTGATCAAATTTTATTATCTGCGTCGCCGAATCTGGCGTTAACACGTCATGTCACAAAAGCACGTCCATACAAAAGTTATGTCGAATTTGCAGAAGATAAAAAAAATATTTTTTGCCTGAGCACTCATCGATGGCCTTACATGTACGGAGAGGACTGAATAGTCTGTGGAAATTGTAGATCTACATGTGCGCAGACTCGTTAAAGCTTTCGTTGATTGCAAAAGCTGGCTCAGAATTTTTACTATCTCGCTGAATAAAATGACCATGGGGAACAGAAAAAAAAACTGTTGTTTCATTATTTGACATGCCATTCTTTTGGCGTGTCGATGTTTTGCGCAGACCTTGCAAATGAAGTGATTTTTCTCGAAACCGCAATTAAATTTGGTCCGTCCATTCGTCTGCTATTCCTAACAGTTTTTGAGAGTCAAACGATTTGGATCTAGATTAGGGTCGACGGTCCTGATCCTGGGTCCAATATGATTGCACAGACGAAAGTTTGTCGTCGCTATACAATTTGTTAGTGCTGTTAGTTTAGTAGAGCGCCATGGCTGAAGAATTGTTGACTGGAACATAAACCCAGCCAGCACATAAACTGGGCAACTACGGTCCACCAATGCAGCCGCCAGGCAGTGGCCCAGTTTTACGTGCTTACTGGGAAGGGTTAAAATAAACAAAGGCCATACAAGGACTATACTGAATTTTATTTTCAAGATTCTGTCTGTAACGGAAATAACTTCTCGCATACGCGAATAATATAAAACCCTTGAAACAGTCCACCAGACCCATGCATGCAGATGCGTCTACGCATTTTGTTTGATTTACGCAAACTGATTTCAGATTTTTTATTAGCCGCCTAGATTTTTAAAATCACATTGATCATACTATACCTCACATTGGCAAACTCTACAAAATAATCTGGCCCTATATAAGAGTCTTTATACCACCTTTACCAACTTTAGCATGAAATATCTCGTGGTGTGCATGGTCTACACTGATGATGGTGGTATAAAATAATTATACTATGTTTGTCCACCTGTACGTAAGATAATCCACTCGCTAAAGCTCGTGGATTATCTCCACGTACAGGCTGACAACCCATGGTATAACTATTACATAATTAACAATTAATTTTCTCGGTTCTCAACTTTCTCAATAAAAATAGCCTCTTGGTAGCCCATGCCAGATGCTATATGCATTTAGTCACGTAGACATCTGGATAAACGTGCATAAGCCAACATACATCATGTACATGATGTTTTAGCATCGTATAACGTTTTTTTATTGAAATGCATGTTGATGATATTCGTTAGAATCGCATATCCAGTGTGATTCTAATGAGTATCCTTCACATGCACCCTCAAACTATGGTTGTATTAAACATGTTAAATCTTCTGAGTCATGGTGCTAATTGTGGAAATGACGAAACCTTTCTAACCTTTTGCGTGCTGAGATAACTTTGCATACTTTTTGTGGCTTGTTTATTTTTTCTAAGCTAGCTCTAGGAACACCATCAGAGTATCACAACTTGAACCTGACCTTGGTTCAAACTGATTGCAAATGTTATCAGCTGGCGTCACTATCATGTGCGAAGTTAATGAACGCAATTGGCTTGCATTTCGAAGGTGTCAGTTTTTAAATGCGACATAATAATCATGGATAATTATGGAGTAATTGGTAGATAATTTCATGGTAAAGAGATTTCTTTAATTGTCCCTCATTATTTCTCTTTTCTTTTCTTTCAATCAGAGTGACAAACAATACAGTGTAGATCGATCATCTATGGAGAATATTTTCACCCATCATGCGTGGAAATTGTAAAAATCCCCGCGCGAATTTTGCCGATTTTCGTGAGCTGCGGGAACCGCGAGAAACTTCGCATGGATTTCTCGTGGCTCTCGCATGCGTCTCGCAGGGATTTTCCGTGATTTTTAATCCTTTACCCGCAACTTCTCGCATCATGCGAGTACGAAATTTATAGAACCTTCGCGGCGGGCGTACTGTAAGTATGCTGTCCATAACTTTTGACAATTAACTGTTGTGTATGAGTGCAGCTAGTTTGACAAGTTCACTCAGGTGTATCATACCTTCATACTGTATAAGGCATAGTATAGATAAGTTCCGGATAAGTTTTTATAATGAATTGTTTTTGAGCATTTTGACATAAGTATGCTGTCCATAACTTTTGACAATTAACTGTTGTGTATGAGTGCAGCTAGTTTGACAAGTTCACTCAGGTGTATCATACCTTCATACTGTATAAGGCATAGTATAGATAAGTTCCGGATAAGTTTTTATAATGAATTGTTTTTGAGCATTTTGACATAAGTATGCTGTCCATAACTTTTGACAATTAACTGTTGTGTATGAGTGCAGCTAGTTTGACAAGTTCACTCAGGTGTATCATACCTTCATACTGTATAAGGCATAGTATAGATAAGTTCCGGATAAGTTTTTATAATGAATTGTTTTTGAGCATTTTGACATCATCCCATCATTGCCCTCTAGGCTCTACCAAAATTGCTCAAAACTTTCTGCTCTTAAAGCTGCATACTCTGTAACTATGAACATTTTTCGAATTTTTTTTTTCTTTTTAAATCATTTGCAAAAGTAGAATAAAGTTATGTTGTCACAATAAATCTAATTTCTACAGTTGAAAACTGCATGAAAAAATAGAGGATATTTACTTTTTTGAGGTGAATACCAAATATATTTCATCGAGTGCGGTGAAAAAAATCAGTATTTTTCATGAGTGTGTAGCACGAGTGAAAATGCTGATATTTTCACCGCACTAGATGAAATATATTTGGTATTTGCCGAGAAAAAGTAAATTTTCTTTTTATTTTATACTCAACGGAAATACAGAAATCACAACCTTACTTTTTACGTGGTCGTTTCTCATTCGATTTGACTTTTGCAGTGGGTTTATTGGGTATAACATTGGGTGTAAACGTAGTTTGCACCTAGAAAATGGCTTAGAATCATATTTTAACGAATGAAACGCAAGAAATCAGCATTTAAAGAAAGTCTATTGAGTGTGCCTTAGGGTAGGCGTCACGTGCAAACTGGCGCTACACCAGGTCAAACAGTGACGTCATTATGTTTGATGTTGACGTCACAACATGTGTAGCGTTATTTTTGACAAATATACTTCACTTAAAACCTTATGTTAAAAAATCCCAGTCACAAAATTGCCAAGAAAGCCTTGTTTTGCTACAGTTCTATTCTATTCTACAGTGAAAATATAAATTTTATCGTATCAGTCACTAGTGAAAAAATACGATATTTTTTCACTGTAGAAAAATACCAGTTTTACTCACATTTGATATGCATTGAATTCACTGCTTGTGATAAAATAAAGTGAATTATCTTATAAAAACGGGTGTATTTTCTCTTGTTTGTAATTATTTGCGTCCCTCCAATAATTCTAAACAGTTAATTTTTAACATAAATGCTGTTGTTTTGGCACTAATAATTTGTTAATTATTACGAAAAAGGTAAAATGTATACCTGAGTTTTAGTATTTTTACTGTGTTCTTGAAAAATAGAAACATTATTTTTAAAATGAAAATATCAAAAGTTACAGATTATGCAGCTTTAAGAATAGAATGCCCACCAACATTGCCCTCTACCAAACTCGCTCAAAACTTTCTGCTCTGCAGAATAAAATAGTCAACAACGTTGCCCACTACCAAACTTGCTCAAAACTTTCTGCTCTGCAGAATAAAATTACAATGTATCACCAACATTGCGCTTTATCGAAATTTATCAAAAAATTCTGCAATAGTCACCAACATTGAGCATTACCAAAATTGCTCATAACTTTCTGCTCTGCAGATTAAGATGGTCACCAACATTGCCCTCTATCGAAATTGCTCAAAACATTTTGCTCTGCAGAATACAATGCTCACCAACATTGCCATCTAAATGAATTGCTCCAAACTTTCTGCTCTACAGAATAAAATGGTCACCAACATTGCTATCAACCAAAATTTCTCAAATCTTTCTGCTCTGCATATTACAAAATGGTCACCAACATTGCCTTCTACCAAAATTGTTCAAAACTTTCTGCTCTGCAGAATAAAATGGTCACCAACATTGCCCTCTATCAAAATTGCTCATAACTTTCTGCTCTGCAGTTTAAAATGGTCACCATCTATCGCCCTCTGCCAAAATTGCTAAAACATTCTGCTCTACAGAATAAAATGGGTCACTAAGCTAAAAGAGACTCAGGTGAGAAATTCATGGCTTAATGTTCGAACACTTTTATATTTGAACTAGTTACTATAGTTAATTATTGTTTTGATGAATTGGGCACATTCTCTTTTGAAGTATGTGTTGGTCCAGATTTGATGGTTTTAGAAGCCATCTGATCAGGAGCCACACTGTTAGCCATGCAGCCTAATAAGACCAAAGAAAAAAATATCTGTGTTTAGGGTAACCCGACCCTACCTAAATTTACTGGTAAAACCTAGGATTTTTTCAGGTTTTCTGGAAAAACATAATTTTTAATTTTTCGCATTTTGAAAGGCTTCAAAATGCATTAAATTTTTTTCTAGAAATAAAAAAGAAAAAAAGTGTGTGTGCCTACCTAAAATTTTCAGACCGTTACCCGAGACACACTTATTTTTTTATTTAGCCTAAGTGAAATCCAGCAATTGTAATGCCTGGAAAAGAGACATGAATATTAATTATATAAACTAAATATTAATTTTGTCAGCATACCAAGGGTTGCAGGGCTAAGTATCAGGGCCCTATTTCACTTGACTTCTTTCATGTATCTTAGAAGCAACCAATATGAACCCTGATCAGACTGCTCTTTTTGGTCTGGATCCATATTGTTTGCAATAAATGCTACCTAAGAACAAAAGCAGATAAGGACTGGCGGGAAAAGGATATTTACCAAAATTAACATTTTCGAAGCAATCCTTTAATAAATCTTTAGATTTTGCAACCATTCATAGCCTCATGAACTACAGAAATTTGACTGACAGCTGCCAAGCTCACTTGCCCTTGCAATACACTTCGAACACCGAACTCATTCGCCAGAAGTGACACTGGTGTTGTGATTGACAGCGAGCCATACCCGAGTCGCACATGCAAAACAAGTCTCTTGTTTGCTCCATTGGCTGTCCGTGTTTAAGCTGGCTGTTCCGCTTTTCCGTTTTACGCCCTGACAAAACCATTAATACGATTACGTTTTAAATACAAAACTGTTTTAATTCATAAATTATAATTAATTTTTTATATTAATAAAATGTAAATATAAGCAATAAATTTGATTTTTGGAATGTTGATGGAATCATCAATACTTTGGGTCTCTTGCAAAATTAATGTGAAGCCCTTTGGGCTTCACTTACTTTGAAAGAGATCCAAAGTATTCTTGATTCCATGAACATTCCAAAAATTGAATTCATTTCTTAAATATAACATTTTTTTTTTGTTTAACTCTCACAGTCAACACTTTTTCAGTCATGTCGGGTCTTCGTGAGTTGAACTAGTACTAAAGCAACGGATAAAGTGTCTTCTTGCTCAAACACATTACATTGACTCTGCGGGTGTTGAGGCTCTAACTAGCAACCCAGTAATCCCCAGTCTAATGTTCTACCAACTGAGCCACTGTGCTCTGCTTTACTTAAAAAAAATTCTTTGTTGGTGGCAATACAACCTTTATCCTCTGAAGACTTTTGCTAATAATTGTCAGGTCTGATCTGAATGTAAATTGTTTGACACTGATGATCTTCCTAGTACTGTCGTGCCATCCAAAAGTGACAGTGACAAAATATTGTGTTTACAATTGTTAAGTAGCACATTTACTAGTACACTCCACTTGAGCTAACGAGAATTGAGAGATCACTTTTGTATTAATCCTATCCTGTGGATAGGATTAATACACAAGTGATCTATCAATTCTTAGTCCCTGATAACTTTGTAAACAAAACATGACGTCGGGAGCACAGTGGCTCAGTGGTAGAGTGCTTGACTCAAGACCGAAGGGCCATGGGTTCGAGCCTCACCGGCGTCGCTGCGTTGTATCCTTGAGCAAGAACATTAATCCTAGCTTAGTACTGGTTCAACCCAGGAAGACCCGTCCCTTTATAACTGAAAGATTGTTGATGGGACAGAAAGAATCAAATCAATCAAACAAACAAAACATGACATCACTATCACTCTTGGCTGGCAGAACCATAGTTTCTTTTAGATTTTTTTCTAATCTTCATATAACAAAAATCATGCAATATTACTTAGCATGCAAAGTATAAACCTGTAAAGATGATTTAATTTGGTGAAAACTGAAGGTGAAAATGCTCAGTTTATCATTATTAACTGTCTGATTAGATAGTTTCAGCCCTAAGGCATCCCAACCCTGGGGTTAAAATCGGTATATTTATAAAATGAGTTTATTTCCTGGTATTTTCATATACTTCCACGTTTTAATATCATTTCTCAGGTGGATATACTTCATGGTGGATATTTGCAAAAACATCGGAATAGGTTTTTTTTCTGGACAATTACTAATTGGATAGTGTTGTTGGGTTGATTTTCTCATCAGCGTTGAGGTGTCAAATGTTGTGTGATTGAACTAGACATAATTGAAAAATAACTTGGACCTTTTTTCAGGGCTCCAGATAAGAGGGGAAAAAATTGGCAGTATTCTCTATATCTCAAGCATACATGCACCTGCCTTATTCAAAGTAAATTTGGGGCATATTGCTGAATTATATTGTATTTTGTGTGAAAAGATATGTTGCCATGGTCTTAAAAAGAACCATCTCAGTGAGATAGCTCTTTTACGTATTAACTCAGGCATCTTTTGATACATAGGTGAAAGTTTTTAGGATTATAGCTGAAATCCAGGATTTTGAGGCTGACTTTCCATAGAAAGTCAGCCTCAGAATCCTGGATAAGGCAGAATATGATAACTTTTCTGATATATTTAGACAATTGGCCATTTAAACTTAAAGCTGTTAATATTTTGTAGGCATGGATACTGAAAGTTTTAAGATCTGAGCTTCTAAACTCTAAAGTTCGGGATTTAGGAAATTTTCAATATCACCCATGTTTGTAGGAAATACTATATAATGATTCACAAGAAATATCAAGTCTTATTTGGTTTCATAAAGCATTAAAATTTGAGAATAATGTCTCCATATGACCTTAGCTGTTGGTGGGACGTTAAACACAAACTCACTCACATTAACTGTTCTGATATTACATATACTTGATTGTTCATTGGTTAGAGTTTTCACAGAGCGATGATGCTTTTGAGTTTCACAACTTGTGTTTTGATGAAAATACAAGGAAATCTTTTTATAAAAGATATATAGGTAAATTAAAAGATAGGTAAAATAAAAGTAAATTGCTAGGTTTAAACCTGTAATAATTCCAAGATAAAGCTCATGCAATCCATTATCTAGAGGGGGGTGGGAGGGGAGGGGGTATGGACCCTTATCAGAAGAAATGTGATATGCCCTAAGCTTTTGATTATCTAGAGCTCTGGACACTTGTATTTTTTTTTTTTTTTTTTTTTTTGTTTTTTCAAAGAAAAACATCAGTATTCTTGAAGTGTCATATTGAGAAAATATGTGGCAGAGCTCTTGAAAGCATTGTGTTCATTGCAATATTTTAGCCCAGATCAAAGAATGGAGTGATACAGGATGATCAATTATAAAATTTATATCGAATAAAAATGTTGCATTTTAAAAAAAATATATGAAAGAAAGAATTAATCATTGGAAATATGTAGAATTTTTTTTTGCAATGCTCAATGAGACGCTTCAAATATACGCCACAACAACTTGACTTTTTTAGGGTGGGTGAAAAATACTACCAAACACTCCCTATTTTATCTAAAAGCATTTGAATGGCATTGTGATCAGAGTCTACTAATAAACGTGAAGGAGCTTATTACTGGCGAAGCTTATTTCTGTGTATTCAATTTGTACAGGTATTCCTTGTGTTTACGTTTGGCTTTAATGATTATGGCAGTATGACCTAACACCGTCCACCCTGGTCATTTTATTGCACCTAATTTGGAATTTTCTATTTACACTGCCTATCTGTTTGATTGCTCTGTCGGGTAATCATGAGTAAATATAAACTAACAGACAAATACACGGTTAACAGTGACAGTCCCATTGTGGAGGGACGTACACGTAAATATAAGAGGAAGTCGAAAGGGGATTTACACCCAAGGAGCAGGAGTTTAAGTTTAGGGGCTATAACAGCCCCAAAATTTACTGCAGTGGAAATTCCATCGATATCACCGGTGTCGAAAACGTCGCAAACTATGGATTTTTTACAGTTGACTCAGATGAATTCAAAAGTCAATCCTTTTACATATGATCATATGTATGGATATAAGGTAAAGCATGGGTCCAGAAAAGCAAAAAATTTGAGCGAAATATTGAGAATATTTTCTTAAATGTCAGGTTTAACATGTGTTTTGGGTACTCAAAAGAACCGTCTCACTGAGACGGTTCTTTTGAGTACCCACAACATATGTTTTGTTTGAGTGTTAAGAAAATTCATTTTTAAATACGCTCTGTTATATATACATGTAGAGGCCTTGTACCGGTATGAATCATTGTGGCTATTTGATTGTCAAAATCAGTCATAACACTGTTACACTCAGAATGGCTAGAACTCGGTCCTTTATTGTTGTAATCTTTTATTTAATCAAGTAAAACTTTGACCCTTTAAATTCTATTGAATTTCTAAATTGAATCTCTTATTTAAGGATTTTGATTGTTCATCCATTTGTGCATGAAAGCAAATTGCAATGTACACGGCCTCCAATCTCTGCCTCCTTCTCCAAAAAGAGCAGAACGTAAAGGGAGGCGAAGGCCCTTCCGGGAAGCAGGCAGTGGGCATAAACAATGGAACACGGTAAGTTGTGTTGACACATTTTCAATCATAAGTAAATTTTCAGAGCAAAACTCGAAAATCTAAGAATGCTATGCTTCGGGCAATTGTTCAAGCTATCCCTAGAGCATGCTGTTTGCACATTTGAACTTAGTTTGTAAGCGTGAGAGCTTTTCTCCCGTTGCACAGTTGTCCAAGAAACGGTGGTTCCTGCATGGTTTTGCCTTCTAACCAAACAAATAGTAGCGTTTGGACCCTTATTCATACTACCGAGGCCCCTCCACACCCATGTTGTCCCAAATGCAATTTTTGGAGATATTACAATGATAATTGAGTGATTTAGAGCCAAATTTCTTTAGGAGCAGGAGGCGAAGGGCAGGAGAAGGAGGCTGGGAGAGGAGGAGCAGGCGGCGATGATATCAAAATTTGCATTGATTTTGCTTATTTTTAATAATATACTTATCCAATCTATATCAAACTTGCATGTATGATACAAATAAGTTTAAAAAACAAGTAAGTTTCGCAAACAGTGAAGACCTATACGAACATCAAGAAAAAACGCTTCATCAAAAAATAAACGTGAATATCTCTTAGACTGATCAGACTAAAGTTATGAATTTTAGTGCATTATAACATCTTTTCAGTCAAGCGTATCTCATGAAAGCGAAATCGCTGAACGAATATTTGAGGCTGAGAAAACAACCTCGGTTTGAGAGAGGGGTCACCATTTCGTGCAACACAAGATTTTAGCCACATTTGCTTTGTTTCAAGACCTAATCCGTTGACAAGAAAAACGTGTTTTACCATTGTAAAACAGTCTCTATTTTACCAAAAATGCGCTTATAATGTTTAGACAATGTTTGTATGCGTCTGCTAAAGGAAACAACTTACCCCACCCACCTTTTCGTCATGCATTTAAGTGAAACTTAAATGTCATGACTCTGCAAAGTGGGTGAAAATATTGGTATGATTCCTTTGCAAAAGTCTTAAGTCTTTAACCAGCGACGATAGCTGAAGAAATGCAATCTGGCACGTGTTCCAGACAGCCGTTCTGGATGACGTTAACGTAGACCAACGACTGGCCATTCTGCGTTACAGCTCATCTTAAATAACGTAATTTTATGTAGGCATATTATGTGTACATTACCTAATGTACCCCCTGATCATTTTTTCCATTACTTAAAGCAAAACGAGAATTTTGGCAAGTATGATGTCATAAATTCATAAAGATATTACTCCCAAGCACAACTGTTTGAAAATATGATCCAAAACTTGTTCATTGTTTAGCAAAACATTAACGGCACAAACTGGGTGCAAATTCAAATTGAAATCATAAACAATCGATGCACAATGCCGTCATGTGTACGTTGGACCTGTATGATGTCATCGGAATAACATGTCACCTGCATATCGAATTAAAGTTGTTTTCCAACATCGCCCAGCCTCTACATAAAGAAGCATTACGTTGCTATATCATCGCTAAGAAATCAGTGATAATGAGTGAGGCGTTTTTAGTTGACGTCAGTATAGATGAAATGCAGCATTATGCTGCATTTCATCAGAGTCTACACTGTTTATAAAGGTAAAAGATCTTCAGACAAAAGAATACACTGTATCAAACCAGAAGGAAGAATCCATTAGCATACAAAGGGTTAAGGTAATTTCAGAGGGTATTGTTCATTGCTTGAAGGTTAAGCATATGAACGGATGAGAAAATTGGTCAGTAACCCCACTTCAGTTAATATGATTCACATAAACATTACATGTTTATAGCCTTTTGGGCATTAGCTTTGTATTGTAACTTGATCCTTTGAATTGAACTCATAAGCTATTTTGAAAATTTCAGGGAAGAGTGGTGATTTATAATTAAATCCTGACCGTCTGTCCGTCCATCTGTAGATGAAAACTTGTTCGCTCTATAACTTTTATGCCCATTGAGATATTTTGATAATATTTGGTAGGCATATTTATCGGGTCAAGACAATGTGTCACATGCAAGAATGGTTATTCTCCCTGGCTTCCTTTTTGAGTTATCTCCTTTGATTGAACTTTAGAGGGAAAAATCTTGTTGGCTCCACAGCTTTTATACCATTAAGGCTTTCAAAGTAGAAGTGGGCAAATAACAAAACTACATGTAACGACCAGCAATGGGATCATGGACTTTTTTATTACGTATCCACTTGTTTCAAGTTACAAACCCTTCATCAGGAATGATTCAGGATACCTTTTGAGATACAAATGTTATAATCATGATTTGGTAGGCATATATATCTGGTCAAGATGGTGTATCACATACAAGAATGATTACTCTCCCATGCTTCCTGTCTGAGTTATTTCCCTTGAATGTACTTTAATGGGGAAACCTTACGCACTCAATAGCTTCCATCCCCTTTGAGATATTTTGATATTTATATACCAGGCCAAGACAGTGTTTTGCATGCTAGAATGTTTACTCTCCCTTGCTTTCTGTTTGAGTTATCTCTCTTGGATGAACTTAATAAGGGGAAACGGTGTAAGCTCCATAGCTTTCATACCTTTTGAGATAACTTGATATCCCCAGGTCCATTTCACATTTGAAGGGCAAAATTTTAGACCTTTCTTGATAACTGAAATGTGTGTCTTCAAGAGTTTCACTTAGGATAGATTGACAAATAAGGCAGAGAAATCTTGAGACTGCCCCCTCGGTCTGCATTGCATGCCATTCAATGGGGCTGTATGTCAAAATCTTGGACACCCTCAAAAAGTGTGTTTCGGCTTTTCTGCCACAAAAACAATTTATGCAGGTGCCTCAATCTTGTGACATTAACCATTATTCTGCCAATATTTGTTTGTTCTGAAAATGTAGTCAGATTAATTCTGCTGCATATTTTTTTTATTGCACTTGAGACTACTTTTATCATGGAAGCAAACACTATGCACCCTGATCAGACTGCTCCCTTAGGATGTAAACCTCATACGGCTTTTGACTGGTTACATGTAAGTACATAACTCCTTGCCTGCTTGATAAATTTTCATGATTTTTTGTGATCAGCTGATTAACTATTTCGAAAAAATCTTTCAGGATTATTGTCAGAGTGTTCAACAGTTTGTCAGGCCTGATCTGGGTCCAAACTGTTTGCAAAGATTATCAGCAGACGAAAAAAGGAAGTCACTGGAAAGTTAAGAGTTAATTGCCCTGCTGATGACAAAACCACTTTAATTCAGTTATTCTTTTGTGAACCAGGCATCAGCAAAGTGTTTAATAACAAATCGGATTTATAATAATGATACGTCCACTATATATCGTTGAAAAGCTTCGAGGCTTGACTATAAGCGATACTATACAGGTATGATAAGCATTTGTTACCCTAAATCTGAAAAATACAAAGAGCTACGTGCATTTAGGGGCTTTTTTGGTCCTCCTATGAGGCTAAAATATAAAAACTGTATTTAATCTGCTTAAATATTTTTGAAGCCTCTTCCACAAACAGTGTAGATTCTTTAGGAGCATTCTGATCTGGGTCCACACTGTTTGCCTCTATACTTATGTTAACCAATAAACAGACATCTTGGGATGTATAATCATGTCTAATGAAAACGCACCACTTACAATATATATATATATGACTATATCTTTTTAACAACATAACATTTTATTTTTGCAATTGCCCCTAATTGTACTGCAGCAGCTCCGTGAGTTACTGATAGGTCTAAAAAATGTAATGATGACTGATGACCAGTGCTGGAAGCATTTAACAAAACAGAAAGTCACACAACCAGCTATTAAACGTGTCAGAATTTTCAAAAAAAGCATTATTCTTGCATTTTCCTGCGCATAAATTGCAAAGAGTCTCTAAAGTCATCTGATAGCCTGGAATAGTCATCTTGCCATGAAAGCAGCTTTAACGTCACACTGTGACGACACTAGCATCATTTTGACTAGCACGTAAAATCGAGACATTCAAAGAATCCTTTTTTACTGATGCAAAATTGCAACAAGTTCTTAGCAAGGAGATTTCTTGCTCATTTAGCGGGTTGTTAACATCGATGGAGCATAGGTATCAACATTTTATTGTTAAACGTCAATCTCTAAAAGTTTGTATACACAAAACTAAAAGTACCTGTGTTGAACTTATCTGTGTTAGAAGATTTTATATACTTGCACCAACAGATGAACACAAGTTTTAGAAGGTTTAAAATGATAGCGTTACAAACAATGGCTGGTGACGCACTCAAAGATGACGTCAATGTTGCAGCGTCAATTTTTTAGAGGATTTTGATGACGTTTTGCATGTGTGTGGGCTTGTAGGATGGAAAATTTGGAAATCAGCATTGTGTAGAACACAAGGACTGTAGAAACTGTAATTAAACATATTACTTTGTGATTTGTCTGACTTAGCCATATTTAAGCTTACAGAGTGAAGTTGTTCGCGTTAGTGTAGTGTTAGGTGTTGCGTCGCAACTGTCAAAGTTGTGGGGAAATGACAGTGGATCTACTGGTTAACAGAAAACATTTAAACAAGATTTATGGGTCTCTTTTGTTTATGCCAAAAATGTGATTAAGGCAATTTGGAGGCTGACGTTACGTCATATGTTAACAAAGTCACTGGAATTGAAGTTTTTGTGTGAAAACATTGCATTTGTTCTAAATAATAGATATAAATAACACAATTTTGCACAGCTTTTGATAGGCTACAACTATGCACATCTGAAAAGTGGTGTGTTTTCAATTATACCACCCTTACCAACTTTAGCATGTAATAGCCCTTGCTGTGCAAGGTCTGCACTGATGTAGGTGGTATAAAATAGTTATACCATGGGTTGTCCACATGTACGTAAGATAATCCACTCCCTAAAGCTTGTGGATTATCTTCAGTACAGGGGGACAACCCATGGTATAACTAGTACTTAGGGCTGGGACAATACAGCTGTCATCCAATACGATACGTATCACGATATATCGACACTGATACAGCAATACTTAGAAGCACTATTTCTGTAGTATATTGATAAAAAATGTTTGCACTTTTTTTCTATCCCATTTGCCAATCATACAATAAGACAAATATTTTTGTCACTCTTTTTGAAAATTGACCAGAAATTTGACATTTATGTTGTATACTGAATTTACATGTCTTTGTGTAGTGAAGCATGTACTACACACTATTAAAACCAGTAAACATGAAGAGAGCCTCGCCTTAATGGATAGATCTCGGCTGGTCCTGGGAACCATCCAGCTACTGCTAAACCTTAAAAGTTATCCCTATTTTGTGGAAGCAAAACCTAAATTTAAAAAAAATCTATACAGGCATTTGAATAACAGTGAGTAATCGGCATGTGGCTGCCCTATAAGGGCACAATAGATTTTTTTTAATCTATCATTACTTTTGACTATTTGTCCATTTGATCTTGTTTGAAGTAGCGAACATTTACACTGTAAGAATAGAATGTACCTAAATATATATTTTGGGGCTAGAAATTACCAAATTTGTTACTAGAAAAAATTCTGAAAGTATCGTGATAGGCACCCAAGCGTATCCATACAGTATCGGCCAAGTCCGTATTGATACGTATCGATATATAGTTACAGCCCTAGTTTTCAAAGTAAATGAGTATGCGTTTAAGGATTAAATCATACATTTTGTGTCTTTTCTGTCTTTACTGAGGTGTTATGACACAAGATGATACAGTTACATTTGAATAAAACCACGCCTGATTTTCAGGTTTTACCTATATCTAAGGTAGACCAATCCTGAGGTGCCGTTTTACATTGACCCTATAGCCTTATAATATCTGATCCTACATGTACACTATATTAATAGACTTCGCCTACTGTAAAGGCGGCAACTTTAATATTCATATCTGGGCATGTTTCGACTATTTCATCTGCTAAACAAGGGAAATCAGGTTCTATTTATAATTTGGTGAAGAATTAATAAGTTGTTTGGGCCGCGCAAACGTGCATGCATTTCATGAAAATCCTAACCGTACACACACTGAACTTATATTTGTTAATAAATCTTTAAAGCGCATAATCACAAAATGGATTTTTTTTGTCGTCTACTAAAATAATGAAAGCCTCATAGACAAACAATGTGGACCCAGATCAGACTGCTCCTGTAGGAGCAGTCTGGTCTGGGTCCACATTGTTTGCCTCTATGCTTATGTTAAATAGACATTTTCAGATGCAGTTATTTTGCTGGTGTTTTAAGGACTAAATAATGTACTTGCGTCTATACTGAGGTAATGGTGCAAGATGATACAGTTATTTTTGAATAAAACCACGCCTCATTTTCAGCTTTTAAATATGTCTACGGTAGACCAGTCCTAAATTACGCATTCATGAGGCGCCGCCTTTACAGTAAGCGAAAAGTCAAAGAATACTTGTGTGAAAAGCTTTGAGGTGTGACTCCTTATAATTGAAATAGTATAGATTTTTATACAGGTCAATGCCGATTGTTTGTTTGATTGTTTTTGTTGCTTTACGTCCCATGTCAACAGCTATGGTCATTGCGGGACGGTCAGTTCACTTAACCACACTTTTTCCTGGGCAGGCTTGAGCAAGCGGTTAACCAGTAATTTGTGCACATACTTTCGCTTGTAACTGACAACAACCCTTCTTGAATAAATCAGCGGAAGGAGGAGAATGACGGTAGAAATTATTTCATGATCAATCTCAATGAAAGTATGGTACCGGGCCGGGATCGAACTCGCGACCCCTGGATCAAGGTCAATGCGGAGAGGTCACAAGTTACTGTAGTAGACCGGACAAGTAATTACCAATATAAAAGTTTATTAATATAATTACCATATTTATACGGGGTGGAGCGTAGCATGAATATTAATGAAGGAAAGGGTTAATAAGGAAGTACCGGTATCAATGGAAAAATTGAAGTGAATAAAATACACTGATTCAGGAAGACATAGCTACAAGCTTTTTAATGAGCACCTCAAGTCAGGCCTCCAGATAAGAGTGTGTAACTGAAAATTATTTTTCTTATTTCTCAACCAAAACATATGTTGTGGGTACTCAAAAGAACCGTCTCGATGAGACGGTTCTTTTGAGCACCATAAACACATGTATAAACTGATGGATAAGAAAATAATCGCAATTTTAAGCAAATTATTTTTGCTTAACTGGCCCTATGTCAAGTGTTCATCTCTCTGCATGCTGGGAAATTTTGCATGCATTTTTGTCATCTGCTGATTTATTCTTTTTCTTAAAAATTAACATTTTCAAAATTTTATTTTAGGATTATATCTAGAGTGTCATTTAATTTGGATTCTGGCCTGATCACGGTCCAAACAGTTTGCAAAGGTTATCAGTAGCTGACGCTAGTAGGCAAAGAGTTTAATGAAGAAACAAGAAAATATATTGTCATTTTAAGTTGAAAAATGAGACATGTTAGAAGGTTGACTTTTTTGTCTTTTTATTTTACAAGTAGTGTTAATCACTACCCTGCTAAACCTGAAAATAGTCCTGTTTACAAACAGTGGTGACTCGTATCAGCCAACTTCTCAGGATTCACCCTTCAATGTAGCTTGTAGATTTCATGGTATCTAATGGAACCCTGCGACTGCTATGTCTTGTAATCGTGAGGAGGTATTTCGTTTTGGATCAGTCATGTTTCACAGTTACTGTCCTGCCAGACAAGAGTGACAGTGACATAATATTTTGCTTACAACGTTATTAGGGACTTATTATTGATAGATTGCTTGTGTATTAATCCTATCCGCAATACACAAGTGATGTATCGATTAGCGTTAGATCAAGTGGAGTGTATAAGTTATTTTTTACTTAGCAATTGTAAACATAATATTACGTCACTGTCACTTTTGGTTGGCACGACAATACACTTATTGTTGAAGTATGTTTACTGTTTTCTTCTTGTGCTGTCAGCTGATATAACCTTTACAAAATGTCAGGCCTGATCTGGATCCAAACAGTTTGCAAAATTACCAAACATGCAAAGTGTTAAAGATAAGGAAGAAATATATTTCTGACATGTTTTTTTTCTACTTGCACACTTATGAATACAATATAACTCAAATCTCATTATTTATCTTCCGAAAATGTTTGACATTATTTTTTTCACCTTGAACAGCCATCTCATGCTAATAGCCCAGGGGATAAGCTAGGGGGCTACTAGGGCAAAAGAGTCGCCCAAGGGGCCGAAATTTTGCCGTAAATGGGACCTAGGGAGAAGTGGGAGTCTCCCTGGGTCCTACTTGGACCATGATCAGGCCCGACAAAATATGTCGAGCCTGATCAGGACCCAAACTGTTTGACGCACTTATGGTATTTCTGAAAAATTTGATTTTGAAAAAATATCAGCAGACGACAAAAAAGCATGCAAAATTACCCAGCATGCATCGAGTAATACTTGTTTTCTTTTGTTTCAGGATCAGTATGACCGCGTGTCAACCCACACTCTGAAGGGCATAGACTTTCTCGACAAATATTCACACTTCTTAAAGGAAAGGTGCTCAATAGAAACCAGATATGCTAGTGATCTGAAGTAAGTTATAGAACAGGCATCTCGATAAGATAAGTTGAAATATTAACTCTCATATTTCTTATGCAAGACATTTTGTTGGACCAGGCCGCGTAGCGCAGTCGGTAACGTGTCTGGCAACAGATGCGAGTCTGACTGCAGATCCAGGGGTTGTGAGTTTGATCCCGGTCCCATCCCATACTTTCGTTGAGATTAATTATGAAATAATTTCTACGTTCATTCTCCTCCCTTCCGCTGAATCATTCAAGAAGGATTGTTGTCAGTTACAAGCGAAAGTATGTGCTCGAAGTACTGGTTAACTGCTTGTTCAAGCTTGCCGAGTAAAAAAGTGTGGTTGGGTGAACTGTCCGTCCCCCCTTGACCATACATTTGTAACTGTTGATTTGGGACGTAAAGCAACAAAACACACAAAACATGTTGTAGGTGCTCAAAAGAACCATCTCGATGAGATGGTTCTTTTCAGCACCCAAAACACATGTTAGAATTGATGGATAAGAAAATAATCACATTTAAACGCTTAAAATTTTTATCTTGACATATCTATAAGTAGCACAGCATTCAGGGCTGGAATATTTTCTTTGTACGACACAAAATACATGTAGAAACTTGAAATCATATATATGTATCAAACTTAGTATTATACTATCCAGACAGCAAACAACAAAGGTATGAAGCGCAATGGCTCAGTGGTATAGTGCTTGACTCAAGACCGAAGGGCCCTGGTTCAAGCCTCACCGGCGTCACTGCGTTGTGTCCTTGAGCAAGAACATTAATCCTAGCTTAGTACTGGTTTAACCCAGGAAGACCTGTCCCTTTATAACTGAAAGATTGTTGATGGGACGTAAAGAATCAAATCAAGCAAATAACAAAGGTACTGATCTGACTGTGTGAATAGGTTTTCTCACATGACATGTGGATACTGTATTTTGCTAGGTTAAGATATTGAAACCTCGACTGAAATATGAGAGATGCTTGGAAAACTGCAGTTTGCAGTTTTCTGGGCTTCACTTATATTTGAGTCAAACAATGTGGTATATGTGACCAGCAAAGGCTCAGACCAGCCTGCCCATACACGCAGTCCAATCAGAGCCTTTGCTAACCGCTTGAATATTCTATGAGTGTTGAGCTACTCACCAAATAGCATTTGGAGTTTCTAAGCTTAACAGGAGGCTGCACAGGCGCGTCTAAGTCTATTCATGTCAAAATACCACATTGTTGGAAATTACATGTCGCTGCTCATTTTGACATGCTGTTAGCTGCTTACAAAGTCTAGATACAGTCTCCTCGCCGTTCACTAGGTCATATATGATAGCACCCATTCAAACAAATTCTACTGGGCCGCGTAGCACAGTCGGTAATGTATCTCGCTACAGATGCGTGTCTGACTGCAGATCCAGGGGTCGGGAGTTTGATCCTGGCCCGGTCCCATAATTTCGTGGAGATTGAGCATGAAGTTATTTCTACGGTCATTCTCCTTCCTTCTGCTGAATCATTCAAGAAGTGTTGTTGTCAGTTACAAGCGAAAGTGTGTGCACGAAGTACTGGCTAACTGTTTGTTCAAGCTTGTCCAGGAAAAAGTGTGGTTAGGTGGACTGACCGTCCCTTCATGACCATAGCTGTTGACTTTGGACGTAAAGCAACAAAACAAACAAATAAACAAATTCTATTATGAAAAGTTTGAAAAAAAGTGATCACTAAAACACTATACATTGCACAGCACCACATGCTATGAATTGGTTGATTTGGAAAGCTGTATGCCACGTTTTACTCGGACTCCAGATAGCTGTAGTTTGTAAAAAAGCAAAGGTTGGAGCATACAAAACATACAATGTATTTTTGTAGACAGGCCTTTAGTTAAGAGTGTGTATCAGAAAAATAATTTTCTTATTTCTCAACCAAAACATATGTTGTTGGTACTCAAAAGAACCGTCTCCGTAAGAAAATATTTACAATTTTACGCTGAAAATTTTTGCTTATCTAAACCTATGGTAGAGAAATATGAAAATAATTGTGAGGTTCATCCTCCTATCGGGAGCTCTATGCAGTTGAACGGTTCTAAACAGTTTGTTGTCTTAACCCTTTGTATACTGGAAACCCCTAATTGGGTATTTTTGAAAACAGTGAAGACCCAGATGAAATGCCACATAACACGGCATTTCATCAGGGTGAGACTAAAATGCTCATCAGAGGAATAAATACAATTTTTGTTGGAAATTTTATCCTGTGACCCCTCAATATATACAGTGAACCATCTAAGTTTGTTTCATATTGGGTGGAAGAACCTATCAGTATACAAAGGGTTAAGATGTTTTTTACTTCTATTTATAGACGACTTGTTAGAAGCTATCAACCAAAGAAAAAGTCTGAAGAGGAGTACCAGTTAGTAAATTTCATTGTTTTAACTCTTTGCTTGTCATCTGCTGATAACCTTTGCAAACAGTTTGGACCCAGATCAAGACCGCCATTATGTCGGTCCTGATGTGTATCCAAACCATTTGACTCTATGGTAGTGTTAGTGAAAGAATTTAGTTAGTTAGGAAAAAAAGTCAACAGATGAGAACAAACTCATGAAAAAATACCCAGCATACAAACAATTAACCCTTAAAGCGCCAACTGAAAATGTCGTCTGCTGAAGTCGTGCGCTGCAGATAATTGCCTAACATTATTGACAAATTAAGTATAGTATCCTATAGGATCAGTCTGATCTGGGTCCACACTGTTTGCCATAGAGGCTTCTAAAACGTTTCAGCAGCAGAGAAAAGCAGACGACTTTTGTTGCGATTGGTGCATTAAGGGTTAAACTACTAGTCCTCCATCAACTGCAACTAATCTATGTTGGTGATGTCTCAAGAAACAAATACATGCAGGGGCTCAGTTGGTAGAGCCTTAGACTGAGGATCAAAGGATTGCTAGTTCGAGACTCACAGCGGGGGAATCACTGTGTTGTGTCCTTGAGCAAGACACTTTATCTGATGCTTAGTACTGGTTCAACTTGGGAAGACCTATCCCAACATGACTGAAAAATTGTTGATTGGGATGTGAAGAATAAAAACAAAATAATTTAGGCAGGTCTGGTGCTACATATCTCATATCAAAAATGAGGTAAAAAAAAAACATTGGCAATTTTTTTTCCTCCAAACTTTTTTTAAGTGGTGATGAAATTAACAAAATTTTAGCAACTACCCCGACAGGCATCTAAAAATTGTTTTTCTTATTTCTTAACAAAGGCATAATGCTGTAGGTACGCAAAAGAATATTTTTTGAGAACCTAAAACATATTAGACTGATAGCCATTTTACTAAATTTTTACTCTCATTTTTATGTGAATATCAAGCTTTTGGGGGTACTTATCGCATATGGGCAAATGCCTCTAAAACACACATGCTGAGGTATCCAGCAAAGCTAGGGGTTCATATTTTGGTCTGATCCATCATCTATACCCATACTTTGTGTATGTAGGCAACCAAGGCCCTGGCGAGTCTCAGCCTTTGCTGCTCGCTGATGCTATAAGTATCAAAATCTTGTGTACTCACTACTGGCCCATAGGAGTCAGTCCAAGGCAAAACCAACATAACCCCCAGATAGAATATCTCATCAACCAGAAATGAAGCAAAATGGTTGCTTTGCTAATCATGACTTTCCATATGTGAACTGTGACATGTGATTTCCAACATTGTGGTATGTGCAACCAGCAAAGCCTCAGATCAGCCTGCGCATACGCGCAGTCTGATCAGAGCCTTTGCTAGTCGCTTGAATATTCTATGAATGTTAAGCTACTGACTGAACATCATTTGGAGTTTCTAAGCTTAAAAGGAGGCTGTACAGGCTAGTCTAAGTCTACACCTGTAAAAATGCCACATTGTTGGAAATCATATGCCGCGGCTCATATTTTTTGTATTGATCGACCAATGGTTCATGATAGGTTGAAGGAATAGGGTCATAGCATTTAAATTAAATGTCAACTTGAGGTTGTATCAAAAATATATATCTGGTCAATTTGTGTAACTTTGTTAATGACAATTTTCTATATGTTTTAAGGTACTCATGGTCCAAAAGCTTTCTAGATATGTTGAAGGAGCTGCATGATTTAGTGGGTCAACATGAGGTTACAGCAGAAAATATATCTGGTCTATTTGTGTAACTTTGTTAATGACAATTTTCTATATATTTTAAGGTACTCATGGTCCAAAAGCTTTCTAGATATGTTGAAGGAGCTGCATGATTTAGCGGGTCAACACGAGGTTATCTGGTCGATTTGTGTAACTTTGTTTATGACAATTTTCTATATATTTTAAGGTACTCATGGTCCAAAAGCTTTCTTGACATGTTGAAGGAGCTGCATGATTTAGCGGGTCAACATGAGGTTATAGCAGAAAATATACAGGGTCAGCTTGTGCAGGAGGCACAGAAACTTGTCACAGATATGAAGAATGAAAGAAGAAAAGTAAGTTGAAATAATTACTCTTTGAGTACAGGCTTTTCCTTTGTGCATTCGTCGTTTTTTCCAAACAGTGTAAACTACACTTGGTGAAGCACATTATTTTCGCTTTTGTTTTCATAATAATTTTAACTCTGCATGCTGGGTAATGTTTCATGATTTTTTGTCGTCTGCTGATTTTTTTTCAAAATTAACGTTTTCAAAAAATTCTTTCAGGAACAATATCAGAGGGTCAAACAAGTTGGATCCAGATCAGGACCGACATCCTGTCAGTCCTGATCTGGGTCCAGAATGTTTGCAAAAGTCATCAGCAGATAATGCACGCAGGCAAAGAGTAAAACCGTTATGCACCACCAAAAATTTGCAGCAGACATTTTCAAAGTTTGGTACTCTTTTATGAAAGCAAGGCTTGACAATTTATTTGAATGGTCTGCAGGCTGCTGAATCACATGAAATGCCATACCTCATTTTCATGGAAAATGATAAAAGAAATTCCAGAATTTATTATCAACTGTTACGTGAGCTGTAACAACTCATATTGGGGCTTTAATGAAGGGTTCAATTTAGTAATGATAATTTATATAAGGCTCCCGTCTTTACGTCCGCACAACAAATGACAGGAAGATTTTGTTTTTTTATTTGGACAAGGAAGTGAAAATATCAAAATTTAACCCTTGTCTTGCGGATCTCACAATATTATATGCAGATTCATAGGTCTGGGTTGTATGGCAGGACCTACGTTTGGCGAGCAGAGGAGTTGGTTATTTCCAGCACTACAAGATTTTTGTACACTTTTGTATTTTAATATGGCATATACATCAGGTGATACATGGAGGGGGCTAGAGGTCTAAATTTTGGTCTGAGCCTTCATCTACATCCAAACTTTGTGTGTGCAAGCAGCAAAGGCTCTGATGACTCTGCACATTTATGCAGGCTTGCCTGAGCCTTCATTACTCAACAATTCGATATGTACCAAAATCTCATGACCTGGCTCATTTAACCCTTAAAGCACAACCTATAATTTGAAACAGACGACAATTTCAATTTTTGCTGCTTTTTCAAAAATGACCAATAAGGTATGATATTTCGTGACAATCGTCTGCTGGCAGACGATTCTCATGAAATATCATACCTTATTTTTGTTGAAAACTAGGAAAGATGTTGCAAAATTTGTCGTCTGCTGCAGTCGTGATTGGCCCTTTAAGGGTTAACTGTCAAGGTCACAGCTTCATGATTGAAATTCTCACCTAAGACTGTTTTGGGAGGTTAGGAACAGCTGTTTTCTTTGAATATACTGTTTTATTATACCTCACGTGAATTCCCCATACAAAATTTCCATAGACGAACGACTGATATTTTATATTATTATATAATCTATAAATAAACATTTTCTGATTGGCCCAGATGCATATCTGCTCGAGTCAATAAAACTACATATTGCATGGTTTGCCGGACGTGACGTTGCAAAGCACACGGCACGAGGTATTATTAACCGGCTTACGGGAAGTGACGTCAGAACGTCAAGTAATTTCGCATGATCCATCCGTAACTTCAACGTTTTATGCTCTTAAATGGCAGGAAATGCTTAACATACATGTACATGTATTATATAATAAAACAATTGTTGACTTATGTTTCGGTAGACATGGAGTGTTATTGAACAGTAAACTTAATCATATTGACCTCCGCTCCGCGTCGGTCAATATGACGTTTACTGTTCAATAACACTCCATGTCTACCGAAAGATAAGTCAATAATTGTATAATATCACCCGCTGCTGTAGCGACGGCGAATACTGTCACTCGTTTGCCATAGCAGCGGGTGATATTATAAATTATCAGTCGTTCGTTTGATGCGCAACGTCGATGCGCGTACAGTTCCTTCATGTCAGGAGACGTTCAACAGCAATGGCGGACATAAGGCATGATTTGGCCACTTTCAAATCCCAATAACTTCGTTGTTCATGGTCAGAAACATAAAGTGCGGGTACTCGTTTTCTTAGTTAGGACAAGCTGAACATTTTGAGACCAAATTTGAGCCGATTAGGCATTTTTTCTAGTTTGCATCAAAATCGCATACTGTAAAGTATCTCCATATAAATGACGCTGCTTGGTGTGAAGTTTGACGTCATCATTTTTTATGACGTAATTTATTTAATCGAACGTCAGTGATCAGTTCGAGCATTCAAACTGTTAAAAACAGAACCAATTTTGTGAAAAGTATATCTTCTTTCATACATGCATTCCTTTTGGAACTCCCCTTACCATGGTAGGTCTAAGAGAAAACAAACGGTAGAAAATAAAGAATCTAATGTTTTGTTCGGTATAATAAAATAAATATTACATTCCCTGAGAGGGTGATAGTCGAAAATATCATCCCTTGAAATATGATTATCAACCGCCTCGGTTGATAATCACATTCCTCGGGATGATATTTCCGACTATCACCCTCTCAGGGAATGTGATATTTATTTAATATGTTGCAGAGCTCATGATAAGCTTTTGGGTCAATTGTGTATTTATGCAACCTGATTATCCTCAATTGCGTACTTGCAAAAACAATTGAGTATTTTTATTTCGTTTTACCCCAACCTTTTATGTTTAAGCTAATAATGTCTGGCATGTTTTTCTTATTGAATGAAGCCATTGGGATTTTGCCTGCATCTTTATTTACTCACATCATCTGCTTTTCTAGAGTATCAAACAAGCCCCCTCATTGATATTTATCGCCAGGATATACATTGCTAGTTTCACTTACATGTATTTTCCGCGAAATACTTGACTGATCATCATATTTTATTCATAAAACTCGAGTTTTACTGTGCCCACGCTAGTATAAAAATCAGTACCCGACTGGCATTTATGTACTACCCAAATGGAAAAGAAATGGACCATATGGTACACATTGACATCGCATGTAATGTATACCGATCAACCGCATTGCTTTTCGGTACGCAAGTGCTTTTTGGATGATTTTAATAACTGCGTATTTTCTCAAATACGCTGCTTATCTGTACTGCTAATGTTGTATTGCTTATCTAATTTCAGTACCTATCAGAAGGTTCAAAGGTTACAGACCAATTAAAGAATTCTTTATCAGCATTAGATAAGGTATGTATATTGAGGGACCATAGGCCTAGACATGCACAAAAATTAAGAGTAATTTTGATTACACACTTTTCCAGAGGCCTGTGACATATTTTTGAGCCACAACATTTCAAAAACGCATTATGCACACCCAATGAACAATCAGATCAACCTGAGCATCTCCTCAGTCTGTTCAGTTTCCTGTGTGCGCTTGAGCATTTATGGTTCTCTTAGGTTGACATTAATGACTAAGCAGACATAGCTATAAGAGTAGTTTTACTGATAAACTTTGTGGTTAACTTTAGCTTGCAGTTCACCAACCAGTTAGTCGGCAATTACCACCTTTATCATTTGAGTGATCAATCCACAATATCTAGAATTAATTAGCAGTAACTGAAAAGAATTAGACCCATCAAAAAATATCGCCGCCAGGGTCTTTGCTGTGGAAGCAGGTACATCTGTCTTGCAAAATCCAATAATTCCCATTCAAACTTGCATTATTTTATGAAATTTGATATTTTGGAAAATTTAGCTGATTTTTGTATTGGGAAGGGCCCTTTAGCTCCAAATATGGCCTAAGAAAATCCATTGACACATAAAAAACATGGCCTAATGGGGGAGTGGCTTATTGTTGCATTGAAATACTTCAAACTTCTTCTTTGAAACCATTTAGCAGAAATAGAAACACTTAATATGGGACCGTCTAAGAAAATAGCTGACATGAATTTGATCAATCATTATAACTGCCAGGATATATAATTGCTTTTTCTCACATACCAGATAGGGGCTTCCACTGTTTTTACCTGTGTGAAATAATTCTATCTCACATGCCAAGTACCAACCCGTGGGAAAGATAAAAACGAACAGCCGCACCCCGGCCACATGCCCATCCATGATGTCATTGTAATATTAAAATGATGTCAACATGTTACTTGATTGTCGCATCTTAGGGTATTCAGAATTTTCTCGAAGCCTTTTCATGTTATTCCAATATATAAATGAGTTAATTAGTGGTGAGCAAGAAAAAGAATCCATAATTTGTGTGAGGATGGGCTAGAAAAATCGGTCCCCCGCGATCACCATTTGTCATTGTGATGCCAATCAGTGATCCACGGGGCAGATTTTATTATCCCACCCTCATACCCATGATGGATTCTTATTCTCTTATATGCATATATAAGCAATTTTAGCATCCTCTCCTCAGAAATTAATGGCCGGGACATATGCATTTAGAGTCTAGGAATTTGGAAATTTTGAACTGCCAACATGCATATGTTTCCCGGAGAAATAGTAGATGTATAACCATTTTGGTAGAAACAGTAAGCCCTTCGCCTGCTACTTAATAATACATATGAGCCGCCGCATGAAATTTCCAACAATGTGGAATGTGCGACAAGCAAAGCCTCAGACCAGCCTGCGCATACGTGCAGGCTGATCAGAGCCTTTGCTAGTTGCTTAAATATTCTATGAGTGTTAAGCTACTGACTGAACACCATTTGGAGTTTCTAAGCTTCATAGGACGCTGCACAGGCTCGTCTGAGTCAACACATGTCAAAATGTCACATTGTTGGAAATCACATATCGTGGCTCATATAAAAGTGTCATGGGCAAGTTTAAAAAAAAATGTGACCGTTCAATTTTTTTATCCCCATGCTCTTAATATGGAATATTTTTATTTAAATTTATCACTCAAAGGTGTGTTTTGATACCCATTTATTTGTTGCCAAATTTGAAATAAATCAAATGACAAATAAAAAAGATGTGACATTAAAACCACCCCAAAATGTCAGGAGTGTAACGCTTTTAGTGTGACATTTTTTCACCATTCGAATGTTCTAAGGAATATATTAGTAAAAGTAATGATATTACACCAGTTTAAGCTTTTGTATATCATAAATTGACATGTTGTAGATAAAATACATAAAGCAGGGCTCTTTATATAATCTACCTATTGATCTAACATGTCATTTTGGAGACATGCCCTTCAAAATTTACATGAGGTAAAAAACCAAAGCTTCTTCCTAAATAAACTGCTACAAGTTTACTATACATGCTACATATATGTTACTCGGTCACACCACAAACAGACATGTGCAACATCAACTGAAGCTCTGATTTTGATCCTAACTTCACTTCACATGGGTATGTGCTTCTTCAAATCTAACAACCCACTGATGTCAGGAGTGTAACACATTGTGTTCACCTTCTCACCATCTTTCTGTATGCTGCCCAATACCTATATTTTTCTGTTTTCCAAGAACATATCCCCACTCCAGATAATCAGCAAAATTTACTTGCTGCATCAGAGGATTGAATTTCCTCACAGAGCTTGGTTTATGATGTCAGGAGTGTAACACTTATAATTTTGTTGCATGTTCTTCAGTGTAGGTGATGAAATACATGATTTTAGCTCAAAGCAACCAAATATTATGATAATGCAGACATTGTCCTAGCAGTGGAAACTTGTTTCTTTCCTTCTGTAACAAAAATGCCAGTTATTTTTTGTAAAAAAGCCAATTTTTAATATAATAGCCATTTTGTAGATATAAAAAATATGCATAAATAGAAAGATAGTGGTCAGTGTTTTTTTTCACCATGAGATTATTCCTTTGCCTTACAAATGAAACCATCAAATAATGATAAAACTTCTTAATAATGTATTTACATGTTGATGATGATAATGTATACAAATTGTTACACTCCTGACAATTTTATATGTGATAGAGATACATCTTTGCTAACCCTTCTGATCGAAGAGGCCTTTCAATGTATGACCTCAGCATCAATTAGAAATAGGAAAGCCAGTTATAAAACTTTCTTGTATCAGGAAATCAATGAGAAAACTTAAGGGGGTAGGGGATTTTCTCGGCTCAAGACCAAGGAACCAAGAATCCGCTTCAGAAAGAGTTAAGAAATATTTCGGGAAAAGGTAAAAACTAATCTAATTAAGATTACAAAATAGAAAATATCATCATATGAGACTGACTGTCATGTAAAGTAATAAGAAAGTTCATGGATCAAGATAAATACTTCTGTCTTTTCATGTCAGGAGTGTAACAACTTTCAATTTTGTTCATTTGATAGTTCAAAGTCTGTTTTTGTTTGTTAAAATCCTTTAGCAGTATTTTTTAAAATTTAATATTTTAAACTAAAAGTGTACACAATGTTCTAAGTAGTAGGGAGGCTCTACATTGTGATGAATATTCTATCAAGACAAGCTTTTTAGTGCTAGTGATCTTGAGTATTTCAAGATAAACAGCAGTTAAGTTATCAACTTTCATCGAAAGCACTCTATAATGCTGTGAAAAATAGTATACCATCAAACTGTTTGTTACCAAAATGAGCCTGATATTTCAGAAATATATAGTACCTATGAAATATAGACTGTCTATATCAACATACTTGTAACGGTCAGGGTTGTCACAATTCAGATAGTTTTATACTTGTGTTACTTCAGACTGCTTTTTTCTGAAGTTTATTGTTCTTTTGGTCTTTTAAAGCAGTTCATAAACAACATTTTACAGCATTTAAATCATGCTGTTGTCACCTTATTTTCTCATAATAGCTGAAGAATAATGGGTGAATTCTTTGTCTGGTAAATATTTTCTAACCCAACCATTAAAAATGACTTTAGATGTGGTAACCACCACCTGTATGTCATTTGGTTGTCATATGAAAACCCCCAAATCATATGAGATCATTTTAAGCAGTTGCTTGGTAACAGAAGAAATGATATTTTATCTTTGAAATAAATAAATAGCATTGAATGTCAGGAGTGTAACATTTTCTTTCATCACACAGTGTTTTTATAATGTCCAGCATTAGAATGCTAGACATCCAGACCCCAATAGGCTAATGTTTTCTTCTTCTATTGATCCTAAGGTCTGCAAATCAATGAGTGTTCTTTTAATTTGGGCTTTAATATCAAAGATTTAATAACTTTAAGCTCTAGGTGCTAGAAAATCCTTGCCAAGTTTTATAAAAAATATCATTAATTTCACAAACATGTTTAAAACACGGCAGTTTTGATGCCAAACATGGTTTATAATATCCATTTCATCATATTAGGTCAAATTTTAGGACTTAATCATTTACTTGATGCTTTTATGACCTTGAATAGAAAAGATAAATTTGGGTAAAAAATCTCTTAATAATCTTAATCAAGAGGTTGATAAAAGAAAACCATAAATACTATTTACAAAAAACTTAAAATTTGTCAAAATTCAGGATATAAGGAAACTTATGGTACAAAAAAGAAAGCTCTGACATAATGTTTATTTTTGAACCTCAATGTCACACTTTGGTCACATTTTTTTTAAACTTGCCCTCATCTGCGAAAGTCGTCTGCTAAAGTCATCTGCTAAATTTGTCTGCTGCATCCAGTGCTAGCATTACAGACTAATTTCAGCATACAGGCAAGCAGTAGGGACCCTGGTCAGACTGTCCCTCTTGATCCGCATTGTTTGCTACAGAGACGTTTTAACCCTTAAAGCGCCAATCACAACTGCAGCAGATGACAAATATTGCTACATTTTTCCCAATTTTCGACAAAAATAAGGTATGATATTACATGAGAATCGTCTGCCAGCAGACGATTCTCATGAAATATGCCTTATTGGTTATTTTCGAAAAAAAGCGGCAAAATTTGAAATTGTCGTCTGCTGCAAATTATAGGTGGCCCTTTAAGGGTTAAAAGGACCAGCAGACGGCAGGCAACAGATGACATTTAGTCATGATTAGCAGCCAAAGAAATAAAAGTGTTCTATGTTAATCTTTGTCATTTTGCAGAGTAAAGGAAGATATGAGAAAGCTTTTAAAGACTCAGAACGAGCCACAGATTCCTACAACAAGGCAGACAAAGATATCAACTTATCGCGGGCAGAAGTGGTAAAGGTATGGTATTTAAATCTTTACATGCTGGGTAGCTAAGCAGTTATGATGCGCATGATGCGCTTGCGCAATTGGTTTCTTTTAACCAGATGTTGTTTAGACGATAAACAAAGCCCCATTTATTTACAAGTATAAGCTTTCACAAAAAATCTCTGTCTACGTTAAACATATATAAAATTGTTATTAGACTTAAAAGTCAAGTTTTAAGCAAAGAGGACAGTAGGCTCATGGCAGACAGACAGACATGCAATCAGTTTTTTTGCTCAAGCTTAAACTAGACAGACACTCTCACCACCTGAGTAACAAGTCAGGTCCAAAGTCACCACCACATATTTTCTATGGGTTGACCAATTTGGCTTGTTTTGACTTGGGGACATCTCTGAAAAAGTTATGTTCAAGTCAATGCAGTGGCGTAGCTTATATAGGTCACTGGCCAAGGGCAATATACCTTTTTGATAGACAAACAGACAGACTCACAGACAGACAGGTAGGCAGACATATATATTCTGCCGTGCTTGAGCTCACAGACCTCATATCACTGTCTGCTGATAGACTATCTCCAAACTGTCAGTGAACTGTATATCTATATTTGTGTCTCACTTCCCGTAAACGAGCCATAAAAATATTAGTTAGTCTACACCAGTCTGTTTTGAGTGGGTATGATAACGTTACATTATTTTTGTGGGGGGGGGGGGGGGGGGGCGGGGTGCCTGATATGCCTCATAGTTTGGGTTGTGAAGCTACTGACTGGTTTCGAGGCATTTGGTTCCCGTGTAAAAGATTTCGCACTTGGAGTCAGTGTTGTCATTTTGGATGGAGCCTCCATTGTTCAGATACTTAAAGGTGTAAGAGTTAGCATTATACCAACGATGTTGTTAAAACGTTGCGTAATATCCACTTTTTGTGCAGTTGATCGAGTGGATTTGTTAGGCGGACAGTTTAAAAGCATTAACAACTGAAAAACAAGGAAATGACATCCACCGGCGGGTCGGTCCATCAAATAACTGTTGTACTGAAAAATTGGCAAGATATCTTGTGAGGTGTTTCCTGGACATAAGATATGCAAACTAAGAAGCAATAACCACAGATTGAGATCAGGTGTTGCACGGGGAGAATGTGACAATACTCTAGAGAGAACCCTGCACTTTACTGGAGAAAAAGCTCGGTCTTAGCGTGTGCAGCTTGCGATATGCCTTTATTTGCGCCTTGTTGGCATGAGGAGGCAGATACAAGAATATTTGCTCGTGCTATGGAAGCAGCTAAAAGGCTTATCAGAAAATAAGCAGTTGCGCTGTTTATACTGCTATAGTAGTTCTGGTCATACCTATTGTGCAACAGTTGTGAGTGGATGAACTGTGGGGTTGGCAAAAATCGCCGGCTATCGTTGGTGTAAAATCAAATTGTCTTGCTTTTTTTTCATTCACTAACAAGGTGCAATAAAACATCCTTTCTCCTTGGTCGTGGAAAACGGTGGGTAAGCTTTCAAGCTGTGACAGGGTATTTGTAAAAATGAACTCTCTCCCTGAAAAGCCACCTACAGATTACCTTTGCACCATTGAACGATTCATCAAAGCACTGTGTGGTAGAACAAACAAGCACCTACATGAACATAGACATGGCTAAAAAACATTTGTTTACCAAAAAGTTTTGTTCGATGGAATGAAAGCCCTTACGAAGGTGGCTTTGTACCAGCACATTTTAAATGCAGCATATCAAGGCTCATGTGTTAGGGTCAGTACTAGAAAAGGGTAAATGATTACCAAGTCCAGCAAACTGTGATCGATCGAACTAGACACTGGAATGTACAGTCCACTGTGGACCTCCATACCACAAATATCAAAATTTTCTCTTGACCTTGTGAGATATGGCTGTCCTCAAGGTTGCAGAAGTACAAAATGCAGCTCTCCAGTGTACGACCCTTTGTGTCTGTGGTGGCAACTTTGAACACTGCATTTCTGTAAATTGGTGATTGTTTTTAAAATAGGTAACGTTAAATAACTGAAAATCCTTGAGAAGGCTGTGTCATATCAGCTTACATACAGATTATGGCACATATTGCCAGCTCTCTTAGTTAAATGTCACTTTTAAAATGTATACGTTTGTATATAAGATCAGCATGATCTTGTCATCTTGGCCCAGGTGCCAAGTAACCAAAAATAAACGCATAACAATGCATGGACATAAGTCCAAAAGACAGTCAAACCCTCTTCAGTAAACTCCATAACATTAGTTACAGTCAAAGTTACATTACGATATGCAGCCATTCAAGAACATGATGGTAAACCATGCATGCCCCCAGCATAACAAGAGAAGTTCATTCATGTCAAATGCTGCGCTAGAGAACCACTGTACTCGAACAGCATAGTCATCGCGGGTTGACTGCTGTCGAAGAGGGCACAAAATATACCATTTGAGCGTACATGGCTGTTAAAAAGGGATATGTTTTTGTCAATATTTACTTTGGAACATATTCTGTGCTTATTATTGTCACTAATATATCCAGCTGTATACCTGCTTAACAAAGATTTATGTGAGTTAGGTGTTAGTCGATATAGCACCTGAGTTATGCCAAAAATGTGATATTTTTCCTGAAAAAAAAGGATGGAAGCCATTTTTGTTTATGTTCTGGAATATTATGCTTACTTTAGTTAGTTTAGATAAAATGCAAAATTTTAGTACTTTAATGCGCAAAAGATCAAAATCTAATGGCAGAGCATTTTGAAAGTTATTGACAAGTGAAACTGGTTTAAGCCCTCCAGTAAAATACTTTTACTCACCGTTCCAAGGCAGTACTTTTTTTATGGATCATTTGTGTTATTTCTGTGCTTTCACATCTGCTCATTGCTGTCTTGTGGTCACTTGCTGGGAAAGGGCTGACCTCTTGGTCTTCGTTTGTGGCGTTAAATTGTGAGATTGTTACTGTCCCATTTTTTATCCTGTGTCAGGTGTGGTACTTGATTGTTTTGATTCATGATCTTTGCCCCCATTCTTAGTTTCATACTGTACGCATGGTACTACATATATTGACTGTTCTGGTCCAGTGGCCGGGTCATAGATTGCATACAAATTGATAATATTTAGACCCTTGACTACTAGTACAATGTCCTTCACTACTCAAATTTTGCGTACAGCTACAAAATGGTTTGCAACTTCACAAAAAATAAACAGAAATATGCAAATCATTTTATTCATTCACTTATTCTTCATTATGTGATGCCATTAAATCATAACTAATGACTAAAATAGCGTCTCATTAATCTGTAAACACATTTCGTACACATAAATATCCCACTGGCTATCCAGAAATTGGCTGGTACTTAGTTAGTTTTAGAATTTAAAGGCCGGAATTGACCCAGAAAGGATTACAATACCTAAGTGATAATTGTAACTGAAAACATCATCATGAAAATTAATAGCTGTAAAGAACTAGCTCATAGAATGGATCGCAGTGAACCAAAGTAATATATAGTGTGTGCCCTCATCGACTGCAACCGACCCGCAATGACTGCACTATTCAGGTACATTGGCTTTCTAGCATGAATGCATGCACAGCATAAAATATCGGATAAATGATTGTGCAGAAACACATTTATTTCCCAGTCAAAAGATATAAGTATTCCATTTGTTCAATGGTTACTACCGTTTTGACATCATTAAACAAAATAACCGGAAGTATTAGTTAGTTTGCGCATGCGTAATTATGGAAACTATTAAAATATATTTGTTTATGTCTTTTAGGACATCTAGAGAAATAGTGGGTCGATTTTTTACCATGTCAAACGCAAATATTGGTCTGTGTAGTCAAGTGAGACCGAATTTTCTATAATGAAAGTGAATTTTGCCTTGCGCATGCGCAGAGAAAATTTGTCGAAGTGGTTCTATACCTAAAAATCATCAGCTCACCAACCTTAATAAGTGTGGAAAGTTTCATGCTTGTATCCGGAATAGCACAATCTTGGCTCTTAGCCGCCTAGCTATCACAAGTATTTGTTTCATACCATTGACCCTTAAAGCACCAAGAAAAAAAATGCATCTGAAATGTCTGCTGAAGTCTTCTGCTGCAAATTGTTGCCTGACATTACTGACGAATTAAGTATAGAAACAAACAGCGTGGACCCAGAACAGACTGCTCCTATAGGAGCAGTCTGATCTGGGTTCACACTGTTTGCCATAGAGGCTTTTTAAACATTTTAGCAGACGAGAAAAGCAGACGACTTTTGTTGTGATTGGCGCATTAAGGGTTAATACTTGCCAGGTCTCTCTAATCTGCTTATTGACTTATTTTGACTCCTTACTAGTGGAGCGGGAAATGTCTGTTTTTTGAGACGATCATGCACTTCCGGATACAAGCATGAGACTTTCAGATTATGTTCTTCAAACCTTCCTTGTAAATATTTTCTCGTTAGCCATCGCAATTTTTTCCATTTTCAAGATGGCTAACGGAAATTTCAAGATGGCTGCCAAATTCATATGTTAAGCAGAGGGGAAAGTGACAAAAAGAAAGCGCATGCAGATATAAGCATGAAACTTGGTAAAAATGTTCATGAGCATGAGTAATTTGAATATTTGTCATCAGCCTATCTAAATTTGCCTATTTTCAAGATGGCGATACTAAATCCAATATGGCCGCCACAAAAAATGTCCGATCAGGAAATGAAGATTTTACATGATACAGAGCAATTAAAAACATCTAAAATGTTATAATTGTATGAAATACATCATAAAATAATATTGGTTACCTTGAATCAGCCCTATCTGATTATTTAAGAATACGGTTTAAAGGGGACGGAAAAGGAGTGGGTGGGGGGGGGGGGGTGGGGGGGTAAGTAAAACTGACTTAAATGCAGTGTTGTTATCAAACAATGATAAAATGCAAATAGATGTAGTTTGCTTGTTTGCACAACACTCAAATTATAAGCTATGAATTATGTAAGTACTATAAAAGCAATAAATAGGAACTGGAGCAATCAAAAGCCATATCTTGCTCTTAAAACCAAAATGATAATAATTAAAAAATACAAATAGACCAGAATACAATGAGAACAAATGGTCAATCTAGTGTACAGCTATTTCTAAAAAAAGATGGCCACTCAGTAACCCAAACAGAACATAAAGTATAATGAATAAACATAAGGCTAATCATCACCAAAACTCTGACACCAAAACAAAAACCTATTATAATTAATGTAGGTAACATTAAATGGTCAGATGAAATAAAAGGAGATCTTTAAAGGAAATGTGAATAAATTGAATAAAATTAGATTTTTGTCAAACTACTATATTTTCAAGTAAAATCATAAAAAAGAATACTTGACAATGCATGTTGCTTGGTACAATGTAATAAAAGGGCAAAGATCAGGAATCGATATAATCAAGTACCACACCTGACCCAGGATACAACATGGAAAAGTGACAAATACACAATTTAACATCACAAACGAGAGCCAAGTGGTCAGCCCTTACCCAGCAGGTGATCACACGGCCCTGCTAAAAGAAGCACTTCCAATTAGTTCCCCCTTGTTGACTGGTCACAATAGCTCAAGTGGTTGAGCGTCGGTTCCCAGAGCTGGAGGTCACAGGTTGAAAAAAAACAGCCATGTCACACTAAAATGGTTCAAAAAGGAACCAATTGCTACATTGCTTGGTTCTGAGCACAATAAGATATGCGATGGATTTTTTTTATCTCACTCACTACTAACACAACTAACATTTTGAAATAACTACTTTACTAAAACCAACAAAAACTTGCTTCTCAGTACTTGGATCACCGAATCCCATCTGGTGTCTCCCTTGGTGGTTGAGATGTTTCCATAGATAGAAAGAGTTGATTTTTGAATGCTGAATTATATAGCTCCAGTTGCATAGGGTGGTTGCCTAGCTGTCGTGGCGCTATGATTATGATCAATATTATCAAGATTATACTATAGTGTTTAAATCCTTTTAAAGCTGCATAATCTGTAACTTTTGATATTTTCATTTTAAAAATAATGTTTCTATTTTTCAAGAACACAGTAAAAATACTAAAATTCAGGTATACATTTTACCTTTTTCGTAATAATTAACAAATTATTAGTGCCAAAACAACAGCATTTATGTTAAAAATTAACTGTCTAGAATTATTGGAGGGACGCAAATAATTACAAACAAGAGAAAATACACCTGTTTTTATAAGATAATTCACTTTTTCATCCAGTTTTCAACTGTAGAAATAAGATTTATTGTGACAACATAACTTTATTCTACTTTTGCAACTGATTTAAAAAGAAAATATTTTTTTTTGAAAAATGTTCATAGTTACAGAGTATGCAGCTTTAATGAAAGGATGAACAAACTTTTCCTTTTTCCATAAATGGTGATTTCATTTGATTCATATTTTGAGGACCCTCAAAATGCATATTCCGTACTGGTGGAGGGCGTGTATTGATTTTTTCTAGCAAATGGCAGAAGCCCAAAATATATAACACCTACCTACCTACCTTAACCTGGGTTTCAACCTACGACCTCCTGTTCCAGAAGCGGATGCCCTACGACTTGAGCTATCGTGAAAAGTCAACAAGGGGCCTAATTATGGGAAGTGCTATTTATAGTAGGGACTCCTGCCATGAAGAATGTTTCATCACCACAAGAGGACTGAGTGAATGTAAAGGCAGCATACTTCAAGAATACTTTTTAAGAACCCACTGCACTGGTTATCAAGGTTACTTCCTGTCTGTCAGAACAAGAAAATTACAGTACCTTGAATATGTCAGTGTAACTTATAATCTAGACGATTGTGCTATACATGAAGTAAGATGAGCTGCATACCATGCCTTAAAACATTGAGCACTGCAATTATAGCCTGGCATATCTGCTTCGCTGCCTCCAAATTGACCAGACGCAGGTATAGCACCATCTGAGACTGAAGAGTCGTGTATAATTGCCTCTAGTGTCACAAAACATGGCTTGCACACAAAGTGGCATCATTCTTTCCTGGTATATTTATCAAACTTTGCATTGTACATGTTTGCAATATCAGCGAGATATTACTGTTGACTTAGAAACAGGTAGTGTCCATGCTCGATACGAGTAGAGTTACGTAGTTGGTCACATTATGGTACTTTATTCACCCCATTGGACAAATATAGAGGGTTTTTTCTTTCATACTACTAACTGTGAATCTGTTTCGTCACCCTACTCGTATTGAGCACGGACTATAGTGGACAAGCAAAGAAGTAGCAAATCTATCCACAGCGTATGTTTAGGAGTCAAATATTGACTTATGAGCTTCTTATTATCCCCACGCTTTTTTAAAAAAGCGTCGGGGATATTGCAATCGCCTCCGTCCGTCCGTCCGTCCGTCTGTCCGTCCGTCTGTCCGTCCGTCCGTCCGTCCGTCACGCTATCTCCTCCTAAACCATTGGACAAAATACAACCAAATTTGGTGTGTGTGTTGCTCACATGAATGGGGTGTGCAACGGCACATTTTTTTTTGGCCCCGCCCCCTGGGGCCCTGGGGAGGGGCCAAAAGGTCAAATATCATTAAATATCATTAAATTTCAATTACTAAGTCAATTTCAAAGATTTTTTAACCAAACTTTGTGTGTCTTCTCACAAATGAAAGATATAAAACATATCAGACGGGATTTTCATTTGGCCGCCTGGGTCATGCCCCAGGGGTGGGACTTGGGGGTACCGTGGGGGGTTGTGGGGTCGAAAAATTTTTTTTTTCCGAAAATCAGCCAGATTTGGTGTGTGAGTTACTCACATGAATGGCATATGCAACGGCACCATTTTTTTGGGTCCCCGCCCCCTGGGGCCCTGGGGAGGGGCCAAAAGGTCAAATATCATTAAATCTGAATTACTAAGTCAATTTCAAAGATTTTTAAACCAAACTTTTCGTATCTTCTCAAATATGAAAGATATATAACATATCAGACGGGATTTTCATTCGGGCACCTGGGTCATGCCCAGGGGTGGGACTTGGGGGTACCGTGGGGGTTGGGGGGCCAAAAAAAATTTTTTTCCGAAATTCAACCAGATTTGGTGTGTTAGTTACTTACATGAATTGTACATGCAGCGGCACAATTTTTTGGGTCCCCAGCCCCTGGGGCCTTGGGGAGGGGTCAAAAATTTAATTTTCTGAACATGGTCATGTGGCATATCAAATTAAAGGGAATTTGCAGTAGACCAGGATACACTGAAAAATTTTAACTTACGATCAAACTGGTGACCTTGGGATGAGGTCAAAGGGTCAATTACCATTAGATTTCTTCGAGAGCGTGGGGATTTGCGATGGCGCGCCATCGAATGTGTTCTAGTATAATTATGCTTTAACGTTCTATAGTATTCTTATCGCCATCATACAATATTACTTGTATCTTTATTATCATCATTTTTTTATTATCTCAATTAATAATAGGCCTAAATGAATACATGTGTGTTTCCTTTTTCATGCCACAATAGGGTAGGTAGGTAGGCTCTAACATTAAATTAAGACATATCATTAAAACATGATGACGGCCTATATTATTCTACTGACTATTTTTAAAATAGTGCATATGGAGTCTGAGTGAACAAATTTTGATGTATTCTAAAAAAGGCCAAAATGAAGTAACTGCACTATTTTAAGCCCAAAACCTTTATATGGTAGTTAGTTCAGGAATTTATTTTATTGAGTAACGTTTAACACAGAAAACCGCTTCAAAATTTCCAATATGCCTGTTTTAGTTTTTTCCCCGAAAGCCATGTTAATGTTTATCATAGGGTAAGTAGGAAAACAGCAACCACACTATATTCCTTTAAGCCTTATCATTAATACAAAATACATCGTACCAAGCAGTATGCATTGTCCAGTATTACAATCATGTTTTACTTGGAAGATATGGTAGTTCAAAAAGGAGAGAATTTTATTCATTTTATTTGCATTTTACCCTAGTGACCCCCATTTATACTATCTGACCATTATATCTTACCTACAATAATTATAATAGGTACCACTAATTCATAGTTTATAATAGGGGTGTAGCTCAGACAAGCAAATTGACATCTAGTTGCATTTCTACCATTGATGGCAACACCGCATTTTAGTCAATTTTGCTTAATTTCCCCCATTTTGGCCCCATTTAGCCCATATTCTCAAATAATATTTGCTAATTTCAAGAAAATCTTTACCCTTATATGATGTATTTCATCCAATAATACCATTTTAGATGTTATTTTATTTCTTTGTATGATGTAAAATCTTCATTTCATGATTTTACGTTTATTGTGGTGGCCATCTTGGATTTTAGCGCCGCCATCTTGAAAATTGAACAATTTTGATTGGCTAACGAGAAAAATTCCAATAACTCATGCTAATGAACATTTCTACCAAGTTTCATGCTTGTATCCGGATGTGCATGATTATTGTCATTTCCCGCTCCACTATACCTATAAGTGTTGTTTCAACGTTTGCAAACAGCTTGGACCCAGATCAGGCCCGACAAAATGACGGGCATGATCTGGATCCAAACTGTTTGACACTCTGATGGTATTCCTGCAAGAATTTTTCAAAGAAGTTGATTTTGCAAAAAAATCAGCAGACGACAAAAAAAACACTTGTCGCTAGAGTTAAGTTCAAGAAGCTTCATTGAGACACCCCTCAAATACTATTGCATAGTGATCCCTATAATTTCCCAGAAGCTGATTTGAGGAGCGTGGTGCTTGACTCGAGATCATGGGGTTGCGGGTCCTAGCCTCACTGAAGGCACTGCATTGTGTCATTGAGCAAGATACTTTATCCTCTACTTAGTAATAGTTATACCCAGGAAGACCTGTCCCGACATGACTGAAAAAATGTTGACTGGGATGTTAATAATCAAATCAAGTAAACAATACAGAAGCTGATTCCTTTACTTTCAGGCAAGAAGTTATGCTGATAGCAAACAACAGGAAGCAGATAAAACCAAGAATGAGTATGCTTCACAATTACAGAATACCAACCAACAACAGAAAGAGTTTTATAATACACAAATGCCTCAAGTTTTCCAGGTACAGTTGAAAAACCCACTAATTTGAATTAAATTTGGGATCCATTGGATTCTGACAGAGAAAATAGCTTATTTATTAATTATTTTAGCAATCTCATAACATCTTTAAAAAAAAACATTTCATTGACATGTGCGGATCCAGAAATTTCCGTCAGGGGGATCCAGTTCAATCTGACAAAAAAAGCTCTGGCAACATTTTTTTTTTCGTCCTCATCTCTTTTTTACTGAAGTCAAATGGTTAATTTCAAAGAAAACTATCATTTTTCAAGGTGCTGGAGGGGGTCGAACATTTTCTGGGGTGGGGGGGGGGGTCCAATTGCTTATTCCCTATAGAAACCCATATAACTTGTGATTTTCCAGGGGGGAAGTCTGGACCCCCTCCCCCCCTCCCCCCCTCCCCCCTCCCCCCCCCCCCCCCCCCCCCCCCCCCCCCCCCCCCCCCCCCCCCGCTAAGAAATAATGAAAATTGTTATTTTTCAGAAATTTGGAGGTTGAACAGTCATACAGTGAAACCTGTGTAAAACCGCCACTCTCAAAAAGACAGAAAATTGTTTTTCATGACCAATTATTGCTTAATGCAGGTCAAAAGTATTGCAGAATGCTCCAAGAGAGCATTCTGCAATACTTTCGACCCTTATTAATCTACCATTTGTGATTAAACTCTTTGTTTTGTCTTTTTTGAGTGGCCGTTTTACTCAGGTTTTACTGTACTTGTCTAGAGATTCCCTCACTACCACATTTCCTCATTATTGATGCAAGTATGAATACACTTAGTACTAGTAAACCACTTTAGGGGAGCGCAGTGGCTCAGTGGTAGAGTGCTTGACTTGCGACCAAAGGGCTGCTGGTTCGAGCCTCACCAGCGTCACTGCGTTGTGTCCTTGAGCAAGAACATTAATCCTAAGCTTTGTACTGGTTCAAATCAGGAAGACCCGTCCCTATATAACTGAAATATTGTTGATGGGACGTTAAGAATCAACTCAAACAAACAAAAACCACTTTAGAAACTTTTGCGCACAGTGTGAATAGATAACTGATTGTTGTAATATGACTGAAGAAAATTATTGTAAGGGATGTTAAAGCCCAAACATGAGGAAGTTTGATTTCTCTCATCAATAATATATGGTGTGATACTAAATAGGAAGCATCTCATATTTCATCCATAAATAAGATAGAAATAGGACATTTGATTTGAAAATTTGGGTCAAAGTTAGGAGGAAGGCAAAGATCAGGAATCAATACAATCAAGTACCATACCTGACCTAGGACAATGAGGACACCATATGGGAAAGTGACAAAAAACACAAGAAAACATCATATACCAGAGAGCCAGGGTTGAAATCTTGATAAAACGAAATTGAATTTTCAAAATCTTATAGCCACCCTAGCATATTGTTGCAATATAAGGTTTAATGTTTTGTTTGTTATTTTCAGCAATTTCAAGATTTAGATGAAAGGCGAATCAACAAGATAAAGACGATGATCCATGAAAGTGCTAAAATAGAGCAAAATGTTCTTCCAATTATTAAAACCTGTATAGAGGGCACAATTAAGGCCTCTGAAAATGTTAACCCATCTGTGGTAAGTTGCAGCTACTACATTATCCCTTTAGGAGCCTTCTGGATGTAGTGGTTTCTCGCCTTGTACCCAGGGGTTTCAAGTTCAATCCCAGGCTCCTTCAGTCTGCCGGATGAGGCTGCAGAGTTGATTCTAGGTTGCGGGAGTGTGATAATTACGCTTTTTTGGCAGTATTGGCCCCAAATTTCAAGTTCCCTGCGTGGCTACTTCCGCAAAATGCCGAGATTTGGCGCAATTCCAGTAATCCTGTGCGTATTTTTGGTCCTTCTGTTTGCATTTTTCGGTCCCTTTATTCTATTCCATTCGTTTAATTTCGTTAGTTTCCGCCGATCCCGTCCTCTGACGAGACTTAATTTCTATTGGTTGATGCTGAATTGGCCATTTCTACTTTTGTCTTATTTGCGAAATGAAATGCAGAAATATGATAATGACAGTGTGCAAACAGGCATACAGGAACCTCAAACAACAGACTAATAAACCGTTGTACCTCATTGGCCCACAGAAAATAAAGAAAAAAGTTGGAGTGCGGAGACGATGAATGCCTGGCAGAGAAATCTGTACCATTTCTGAGGAATAAAAATTGTCTCCTACCGACCATGGTCACATCAGGTATGTGCCATTTAGTAATCTATTTTCCAAAAATCTATCATTCTGGAGAAGAGGGTGCTCTGATTACGTTTGTTTATATTCAAATCAGACACACCTCCCACTCTTCTTGCTCTGTCTTTGTTTTGTTTTGTTTGATTTGATTCTTAACGTCCCATCAACAATCTTTCAGTTAAACAGGGACAGGTCTTCCTGGGTTGAACCAGTACTAAGCTAGGATAAATGTGTCTTGCTCAAGACCCACAACACAGTGACGCCGGTGAGGCTTGAACCTGCGGCCTCTCGGTCTCGAGTCAAGCACTCTACCAATGAGTCACTGCGCTCCCACACCCGTTTGTCTTTGTTCAACACTTTTGAAGGCCAGGGTTATTGTGGTTGGGGGGTGAACAGAACAGGCCAACGCCTTAAAACCCCTGCTCGATTTTTTTTGGGGTGTGGACTTAGTTTTTTTTAAGGGGTGAAGGGCTGGTTGGCATTTTTTTTGAAAAACACCATTACCCATTTGATTTGCAGGTTGGCCCCCTTTTGGGAACACGGGGGGAGTTGGCCCCTTCTCAACAAATCCTAGAATCAACTCTGAGGCTGTCCATATAATTTTTGCTGTTGGTGGGATGTTAAACACAAACTCACCCACTCACTTTAAACATTTATGCTCAAAGAACCTGCCACCCATTTTAGCCAGCACATGAGATTTTAAGTTCTTATCTCATTGTCAAGCAGCAACAACTCAGGGGAGCCTGCGCAAATGTGCAGGCTCACCAGAGCCATGGCTGCTCGAGTACAAAAAGGATGTGGATAAAGACTCAAACCAAAATTTAGACCAGGCCCGGAGGTTATAAAACTTTTTCCATGCTCAACTCAACTGAGCACGAAATGTATCCTGCTCATAAATGTTAAAATGCCAACAATTGTTGGCATTTTAACATTTATTAGCATGATAAATACAACATCTGAGATACTTAAATCAAGAAACTTCTTCATTTGTCGGTATTTTAGCTGTTATATGAATCAGTTGAGCACGAAAAAAGGTTTTATAACCTCTGGCCCTGTACTAGCCCTGCTGGATATGTCAGCATGGGTGTTTAAAGGAGGTTTTTGTGTATATATATATGAAGTGCTATTTAAGGGAAAATTATCATGTTATCATGAACTGACCCTTATCATTTTAGAGCACTACCTATGTTTGTAAGCCTTATGGTATTTGGTCTGTTCATCAGCCTTTGTGTTCACAGGACCAACGGGGCATGTATCGTTTACAAGTAAATGCTCAGATTTTTTTTTCTGTGTAGGAACGTTTATTGAGGGTCTTTTTATCATTTTCATCATCAAATGATATCAAATTCCATTTAATTTGAAAGATATGGGCTAAAATCCTTCGAACTTTCGGGAAAGTTGGTCCGATGCTCAGTGGGGAAACACAAATCTAAATAAAGAAAATAACTTTTCATACAAAATTTTGGGCTAGAGGGGATGCTGAGACGTATTTACACAGAACCACATTGTAAGATTTCACCATTGTTTGTTCTTAGTTGTAAAATAAAACAAAAATGAGAGTGACACCAACCTTTCTTTATCCGATTTTCGGCCTGGAAACTGCCCAGACGTGTCCCTGAAGTGGCTTGGGAACAAAATTACGTTAACACAAGTTTGTGGTAGTTCCTAGGTTAAACACCTGTGTAAAATAGCCACTGTAATGTTTGTGTCAATGCTTTACATCCCAGTCAACATTTTTAAGTCATAGTGGGATGTTTCCTGGGTTGAACCAGTACTTAGCAGAGGATAAAGTAAAGTGTCTTGCTCAAGGACACAACACAGTGCCTCTGGTGAGTCTTGAACCAGTGACCCCTTGATCCCAAGTCCAGCATTCTATCACTGAGCCTTTGTGCTCCTCACCCACTGTAATGTTGTAGGCGCAAATAAATAAGCCATTTGTGACCCAATTGCTTCCAAATTTAAATTATGTATTGCTTTTAACAGTATCTCATAGGTCCAGTTCAGCAAAAAATTTGAGCGTAAAATTGCAATTTTTTTTCTTAGTTCTTTTGAGTACCCACAACATTTGTTTTGGTTGAGAAATAAGAAAAATAATTTTCTGTTACGCACTTTTATCTGGGGCCTGATGCATTGCTATAAAGAGAATCTCAGACAAGTGAATATGGATTTTGTTTGATGCAAAGTTACCAAGCACACCAGATACGGATATCTGAGATTTTACCCTGGGATAGAAAATCTTATCTGACCCATGCTATCCTACCCAGGCTGTCACGTGAGGGCTACATACATTGGTTGTATTGGAACTCATGCACATTGTCATCAAGTGACGTCATTGTTATGTTAAAATGACGTTATCATGTGAAATTTTATCTCGGCGTATTCAGGGACTTCTGGAAGCTTATTTTGAAAAAAAAAAGAAAATGTCAGCAAGAAAAAGAATCCATTATTCTTGTGAGGAATAGAAAAATCAGTCCCTCGGGATCACTGTTTGTCATCCTCGGGACAGATTTTTCTATCCTACCCTCACACTCATGATAGATTCTTATACACTGTTTTCAAAAGATAATTTGGGCCAGCCTATGAGGTAATGGTATTTATCTAATATGCGTTAAGTCACTCTTTAAACAAGCATTCCTTCATCGACTTCCATACTTTATATGAGCATTGGCAGAGGCTCTGTAGAGACTCTGGCTTGTCTGAGCCATCGCTAGTCGCTGACCATCCTTTTTGCTAGCGGTGACGTGTCATCTGCTGAAAACCTTTGCAAACAGTTTTGTAGTCTTTCAATTTAATTCAGTTTCTTAACCTTTTGCCTGCTAGCGGCGACTTTTGTCATCTGCTGATAACCAGCCTTTGCAAACAGTTTGAACCCAGATCAGGACTGACGTTCTGTCTGTCCTGATCTGGATCCAAAACGTTTGACACTCTGATAGTGTTTCATAACAAATCTTTTGAAGAAGTTAATTTTGAATAAAGTCAGCTGACAACAACAAAAGCATGAAAAATTACCCAGCATGCAGGTCATTTATCTGTGCTCATCAGGAAAGGGGTTAAACATTTCGCCAGTTAAGCAGATTCTAGGGCCTACAGTAAAACCTATTTTAAGCGGCCACTCAAAAATAAACAAAACAAATGTCTTGGGGACAAATGGTAGCTTAATGAAGGTCGAAAGTATTGTAGAATGCTCTCTTGGAGCATTTTGCAATACTTTCGACCTGCGTTAAGCGATAATCAGTCTTGAAAACCAATTTTGGTCTTCTTTTTGAGTGGCCGCTTAAGACAGGTTTTACTGTATTTTGTTTTCCATGCTGCTTGTGATGTGCATTTCTTGCATAAATAACATGTAATGTGCAAAGCTGTTTAAAGCCATTGTCAAATGAACAAAAATTCATTTTCAGATCATGAGCTTCACATGCTTTTTGAACAAGGTTTTTAACTTGACAATACTTAAAATGAGCCATGATTTGTTTGGGAGCACAGTGGCTCAGTGATAGAGTGTTTGACTCGAGACCGAAGGGCTACGGGTTAGAGCCTCACCGGCATCACTGCGTTGTGGTCCTTCAGCAAGACTTATTTATCCTAGCTTAGTACTGGTTCAACCCAGGAAGACCTTCCTTGTTTAACTGAAACATTGTTGATAGGACGTAAAGAATCAAATCAAACCATGATTTGTTTGCATGAAAGTACACTGGAAAGTGGTTGTGGCCCGGATGGATCATTTTGCCGACGCATATGTTAGTGACAAAGCTAGTTGATTCCATCATGTATAGAGTGATCCAGTGTAAAAAAAAAAGATGTTTAATTTTATTTTTCTTGCAGGATTCAAAATTAGTGATAGATAAGTACAAGTCCGGCTTTGAAATGCCAGGTGATATTCCATTCGAGGACTTCAGTAACGGTAAAACGAACAGTCAAAATAATTTAAATCATACGCCAGATTCAAAGGGTACGATTAAAGGAGGTACAATCGGGAAGAGGAAAGACAGAACAGGAAAAGGAATATTTGATATATTTAGCAAATCTAAGGTATGTATGAATCTCAATAAGCAGAGCTGTGTTTGTTTCTGAGTCATGCAGAACTCAAAATGTGTGTGTGTGTGGGGGGGTGGGGGGAGGATATTTTAATTACAGTGCCATCTTGTCATAACACTATGTTTGAGGTTCATAGGAATGGACAGTGTTATAAGTGAATCATGTTATAAAGGGACAATTTTACAAAAGAAATATAGGAAAATGACCATTAAATGGTCATTTTCCTATATTTCATTTGTAAAATTCCATGGTAAAAAAAATTGGGAGCCACATCATGACTGTGTTATAACCAAATCTGTGTTAAAGCGAGGTGCGTTGTAAAGGGGATGCTCCGTATTTTCTTTTTTTTTCTCAATAGCACAGTTTCTCTTGTGGGGACAGAAAAGATTCATCCCAGAGAGAAGAGCTTTTTGAGTATGTTTATTCAATGGTTGAGCAGAAACAAGAGATGATATGGGCCTCCATAACCTGACTTGCATGTGAACAAAGTGGCAGATTAGCCTGCGCATCTAGTGCAGTCTGATCAGCACCTTTGTTAGTCACTGTCTTAAAAATGTAATAGTGATACTTGCTAATTGAAAAATTCAACATTTTACTAGTCACTGTAGCTGAGCAGGTAGGTTTGAGCCTGACTTTGTCAGAAACCCAGAAGACAGGTTTTCTCGCATCGAGGCTAATATTTAAATATTATGCTTCTTCGTTAAGTTACGTCTGGAGCTCTTAGCTGACTTTCAGGCTATTTAAGTAGCTTTTTTGCCATAAATGAACAATTTTGTATATGCCTTGTGCGAAGGGACCACGGCACACCAACATTCAAACCGAAAATAGATAAATGAACAATTTTCTTGCAAAAAAAACGGAGTTGGTCTGTAAATTGATATGGGTCTCTTTGTCAGAAAAACTCTTAAAGGTTGGAGACCAGGTAAGCCTCAAACTAGCCAGCTTAGCTACTGAGACTAGCTAGAATATTGGAATTTTGCATGTATATGTTTTCCAGCGAGCAAAAGCTAAGGCACTGATCAGACGGCTGGTCTTCTCTTGTTGTTCCCATGCAGCAGAATCGGGTTTTTTTGAAACAAGGCACATATTTGACTTAACTTTTTATACCCTGCCACTAAAGTGTGGCGAGGTATTATGTTATACCCTTCGGTGTCTGTCCGTCTGTCCGTCCGTCCGTCCGTCCGTGCTCACCATTTCCGATCGATAACTTGAGTATTTATTCACGGAATTTTTTCAAATTTTGCATACTTATTGTTATCGGCGATGAGTGGTATGGGATTGTTAATGGGCAAAATCCGTCCATTTTTAACGGAGTTACTGCCCTTTTTCGTATTGGAAAAATGGTTTCTGGCCTGTTATTCCTTTACTGTTCATGATATCTGAATGAAACTTCACCGATATGTTGCACATGAAAGGTTACATATTGTGACTAAGGACCGTCACTCTGACCTTCCCAGTTTGTGAGTTATCCGCCCTTGATAGGTCTGAAAAAAGGTTTTTGACCTATTGTTCCTTTACTATGTGGAATATCTGAATATAACTTCACAGATATGTTTCATATCAAAGGTAACATATTGTGACTAAGAACCGTCACTCTTACCTTTCCCGTTTGTGAGTTATCCGCCCTTGATTGAATTAAAAAATGTTTTTTACCCGTAGTTCCTTTACTATGTGGAATATTTAAATGAAACTTTACAGATATGTTTCACATCAAAGGTTACATACTGTGACAAAGAACCATCACTCTTACCTTTCCAGTTCATGAGTTATCTGCCCTTGATTGATCTGAAAAATGGTTTTTGACCTGTAGTTCATTTACTATATGGAATATCTGAATGAAACTTCACAGATATGTTTATCATCAAAGGTTACATATTGTGACTAAGGATCTTCACTCTTACCTTTCCAGCTCATGAGTTATCTACCCTTGATTGATCTGAAAAATGGTTTTTGACCTGTAGTTCATTTACTATATGGAATATCTGAATGAAACTTCACAGATATGTTGAACGTCAAATGTTACATATTTTTAATAAGGACCGTCACCCTTACCTTTCCAGTTCATGAGTTATCCGCCCTTGATTGATCTGAAAAATGGTTTTTGACCTGTAGTTCATTTACTATATGGAGTATCTGAATGAAACTTCACAGATATGTTGACCATCAAAGGTTACATATTGTGACTAAGGACGTCATATCACTGTCTATCTCAGTTCTGTTGCTATTTAGGCATTATATATCTCACAAAATAACTTTTGGTGCCCCCAGCAGTGGCGGGGTATCATGCAGTGCTTGCGGTGCTTTTATTATCTCCTAGTGTTGTCTGCTCATAACTTTTGCAAAGTTAGGCACCAGATCAGGCTTGACAAAATGTTGGGCCTGATCTGGATCCAAACTATTAGACACTCTGATGTTGTTCCTGAAAGAATTTTTCAAAAAAGTTGATTTCAGCCGACGACAAAAAAGCATGAAAAAATATCCCTGGGGGCAAAGAGCTGAAATATTGATTAATTTCCTTATTTCTGATTTAAGCTATTTTGTTGGTATTTCTAAGAAACATTTCACAAACATTTTTTAAAAATTACTCACAACATGACATTGGGTGGGAAATATGGGAATTAATTAAACCGTGTCCTACTGAACCTGGTTATATCTTCTTTTAAAAACAGTGTAGATTCTGATCAGATGGCTTCTGACAAAGCCATCTGATCCATGATCTGCACTGTTTTCTATGCAGCCTTAAAATCCACTGTGAAAATTGAAATGATGCAGCTAAACTGGCTGCAAAGCAGGAGTGAAAGTGCCATGATACTTTATGCAGCAGAATAAGTGTGAAAATAGGCCCTGTGGTCTGGATTAATTTATCACAATTTTACTCCGGATGATATTTGCAGGTATATGTACTTGTGTGGATGTGGATAAGAAATTATGTGGCCCCTGATCAGCTGGTTTCATCAGAAGCCAGCTGATCTGTGTCTACACTGTTAAGTTTTCAAGCAGGGTATAGAATTTTTTTATCAATGTTTTGGCCACAGTGTGGGTATTAGGTTGAATTGAATACTGTGGTAAATAGTTTGGGACCTGGTAAGGTGGTATTTTCTTCACCATCTGATCTTAATCTACACAGGTCCAGATAAACAAAGTTTTATGCCTAAAATTGTAAATACTTCTTTATTCGTTGGTTTAAACATATGTTTTTGGGTGCTCAAAAGAACAGTCTCATTGAGACAGTTCTTTTGAGCACCCACAAAATATGTTTTGATTGAAAAATAAAGAAAAAATGTTTTATTACGCACTTATACCTGGAGGCCTGATCTTAATGTGAGTTTCGGGATTTACAGGTTTTAACTGGTTACATATTTCATTAAAGTGGCCCCTTGTTTTAAAGTTTCTCAGATTTTGGGTATGTATGTTTGAACGTCTCTGCAAGTGCATGCCCCATATCTGGTAGTGATTTAATTTAATGAGGGTATTTTTGTCAGGGAGTGATAGCGAGGGGCATATATGAAATTACAAAGGACTCCCTAGATATTTCTAGTAAATAATATAATAATATTTACTCAGAACAAACAGCAGCTTCATCACCTATCATGATTTACTCATTTAACTTTAATGTGCCACATAACATTTTCAGCAGACGACATTTTCAATTTTATGGGGGTTTGTTCAGTATTAATCCTATTTGATTTGAGGCCTTCAAAGATGGGCTCATCATAGTGTGCCAAACTTTGAAGTAAACATTTATGTCTTAGAAGCCAGTTTGGTTAAAAAGAAAGTAAACAAAATAAATCTTTACCTGCTAGTGATTTTTGTCACCTGCTTATAACCTTTGCAGTCATTCAGAGCAGAAAAAATGTGGATCCTTATCAGGACCCAACTGTTTGTCACTAATGTTTTTTTTTTCAAAAAAGCTATTGAGTTATTTTAAAAATCAGCAGATAGTAAAAAAATTCATACAAAATTACCCATCATACAGAGTTAAAAGATATCGGGTTTTTCTTTTCCATTTCATAGTTTCTATTAACTCATTGAATGCTGTGTTATTTGTCTGCTTTTATAGTCCAACATGTCGACTGCTGACTTTTAAAAAAATCTTTCAGGAAAACTATCAGAGTGTCAAACGGTTTGGCTCCAGATCAGGACAGATGTTTTGTCAGTCCTGATCTGGGTCCAAACTGTTTGCAAAGGTTATCAGTAAACAACAAAAGTTGCTGCTAGCAGCCAAAGAGTGAATAGAGTCTGAATTAAATTGAGATTGAGATTAATGACAGTTATCACCCCTGGTTTGCTGCTTCTAATCAGCATAGGGCCAGTTAAGCAAACATTTTGAGCGTAAAATTGTGATTATTTTCTTATCCATCAGTTTAAACATGTGTTTTATGTGCTCAAAAGAACCGTCTCATTGAGATGGTTTTTTTGAGTACCCACAACATATGTTTGGATTGAGGAATATGAAAATAATTTTCAGTTACGCACTCATATCTGGGGGCCTGAATGATGCTCAATATTTGAAGTGAATTGTTCAAAATCTCAAGCCATATTTTCCTTAAAATTAAAGTAAGACTTCACCAAATCGATTGCCTGCTGCAAATCTTGATTAGGGCCATTAGGGTTTATTTATTTGGTCAGCATGTTTTGAAAAACATATAGCCAGTTGGTAGCACAATAATAGAACATTAACCCTTAGCCCACTAGTCATGGCTTTTGTCGTCTGCTCCTCTCGTCTGCTTATGTTCTAAGGTAGTCTATATTGTAAATAATATGGACCCAGATTAGACTGCTCCCAAGAGGAGTAGTTTGATCAGGGTTCATAGTGTTTGCTTCCATGATAAAATCTAATCTTAAGTGCACTTGAGTATTTGACGCAGATGTGAAAAAAGCAATAGACATTTTCAGGACAAATAAAATGCCAGCTAAGGGTTAATTATCCAGATCTGAAATCTAGATGGGACACACATGTTTAGATAAACAAAATTTTTCAGCGTAGAATTGTTAATATTTTTTTACCCATCATTTTCAACATATGTTTTGGGTGCTCAAAAGAACCATCCTCTATTGAGACGGTTCTTTTGAGTACCTGCAAAATATGTTTTGGTTGAGAAATAATTTTTTTTTTTTTTTTTTGGGGGGGGGGGGGGGGGGGTTATGCACTGGCCTGGAGACACCTTATTACATGTATATGAGGGTCTAGATGGGGGGGGGGGTCTGGTATTCAATTTTCATTAAAAATTTAGCCCATTATTCATCTCATTAAAATTTTGGGTTATTCATTAAAATAAGACCAATTATTTATTAAAAGTAAGAAAGGTGGCAAAGAAATCTGATTATTCACTATTCATTAATTTTTTTTTCAATTCATTAAAAAAAAATAGGATTATTCATTATTTTTAGGCCCTCATTATTCACTAGTCATTATTTTTTTGGGTTCATTATTCACTATTCTTTATAAAAAAAGACCATTATTCACTAATCATTATACCCCTTCCAGACCCTCGTATATGATGGTCTGATCTCTATTATATTTACACTTTTTTGGTTGGAGGGTGATCAGTTATTTTATTTAATATTTTCAGACCAAAATGGGAGGGGGATATTTTAATGCATCTGGGAAAATCGAAGGTTTGCTATTTTTAAATGAATTGTATTCACTGGGGGCTTCAAAAGTTTGATTTTTTGGTTAACATACCTACATTAGACGATAACTTAGTTTTTGCATGTGCAATATTGGCACAAAACTCTGCACTTATCAATTTATGGTATGACAAACCTTTTATCACGTCATATTGCACATCAAAAACTCTTGGATGAAAACAGTAAGACAGATTAGTGTTAGAAAATAGATCACATTAACTCTTTATCTCTTATTGTCGTCTGCTGATAACTTTTGCAAACAGTTTGGACCCAGAACAGGCTCGACAAAATGTCGGGCCTGATCTGGATCCAAACTGTTTGACACTCAGGTGATATTCCTGGAAGAATTTTTCAAAAAGGTGATTTTGAATAAAAATCAGCAGACGACAAAAAAGCATGAAAAAATTCCCAGGGGGCAAAGAGTTTTAACATGTTTGAATTTATACGGAACTTACATGTATGAAAAACATTCTACATTTTATGATCTTTAGCTTTATCGGCCAGGATTTAAGGTATTCTCCTTATACAAGAATCCGCCAACCCTCATCTTATTAAACAGTTCCTTTCCATTATACCTCCTAAGTCCTTAGATGAAGTAGTCCCATAAATCCTGGAGGTATCGTTACGGTGGAAGATTTATTTGTTTTTATCTAGCTCTTGTTTATATGATTCTTCCAAGATAATAACACTTTCAAAACTTTCCAGTAAATGAGCTGGTCTCCAACATAAGGTACAAGTTGGCTTGTGCATACAGCGAAGATTAAAATCAGTCTGCACATCCACACAGTCTGATCGTGATATTTTACTGCCTGAAGAAACGTTGGGTTAACAACTTACCATTAGAGTGTCCATCAAAGACTCTAATCAGACTGCACTGATGGGCGCACATGCCAACTTGTACCATTTGCTGATCACCTGATCATATCAGTTTATTATTTTGCTGAAATCACAGATCTTGACCAGTCCGCTTCATTCCAGCTGATAAAAGATCTACTTTGTTTTTAAAAATAATTAAGGATATATTACAGTTCAGCAAGACAAGAGTTAGCACATAGGGCTTTATTTTGTTTGAAGGGCCTGTCACACCTTAACAAGTTAGTTTACATCATGCTATTAGTTAACCCTTTCTATACTAGTAACTCCTAAATGTGGACTTTGGCAAATATTGAAGACACAGATGAAATGCCGCATAATGTTTGCTGTGTTATTCAGGGTGAGAAATACATTTTTAGTGGAAATTATAACCTGTGACCTCTCAGTATATACAATGGACCATCCCAAGTTTATTGCATCAAACCAAAAGGAAGAATCCATAAGGGCATAGAGGGTTAAGAACTCGCAGTATCTCATAGAGAACTCTCCTTTGAGATATACAGAGAGTTATAACTTGTCCTCACTTTTTGCATATAGTAGCACAACTTATGAAGGTATGACCTGCCCTCTGAGCTGCATTTTGAGAAAATCTGTTCTTGTGGTTTGCAAGACACTTCCAATTTGCAACATTAGAAACTATGTTCTTTTTGCATCTGCAAACAACAGAGGTTTAGATAAACCAAATTTTTTAGCATAAAATTGTAAATATTTTCCTACCCATCAGTTTTAACATATGTTTTGGGTGCTCAAAAGAACCGTCTCATTGAGACGTTCTTTTGAGTACCCACAATATATTTTTCGGTTGAGAAATAAGAAAATTATTTTTTCGCTATGCACTCTTAACTAAAGTCCTGAAACAATATAGTCCAAGATCAGCATGCTGGTCCTGTAGGAGCAATCTGATCAGCAACAATTTGTTTGCTTTCCTTGACAAATTATTTACGTCAACTGGAGCAAGTCATATAAATTTAGCTCTTAAAACACTGGTTTGAGTATAACTTGGTCGCTAACACCGAGAAAAAAGCAGATTTTCTCATGACAAAGCTCTTATATGGAGAATTCCCTTGGATACCCATTTTATCTGGGGCTATGCTTTATGTAGGTCCAGATTAGCAATTTTTAGCTCATAAATTTATGGTTTATTTTCTTATCCATCAGTTAAAACATTTGTTTTGGGTGTTCAAAAGAACCATCTCAGCAAGATGGTTCTTTTGAGTACCCTGAACATATGTTTTGGTTGAGAAATACAGAATTTAACCCTTTTCATTCTGGATACCGGTAAACAACAAGTATTTTTTCAAACAGTAAATACCCAGATGAAATGTTGCATAAGGCAGCATTTCATCAGAGCCTGCACTGTTTGCTAAGATAAATACAATTTTCAGGGACAGAAACACATCATTTATAGAAATTTTGACTGACAAACCTGGACTACCACTTAAAGCGCCAAGAAAAAATGCATCTGAAAATGTCGTCTACTGAAGTCGTCTGCTGCAAATAATTGCCTAACATAACTGACAAATTTAGTATAGAAGCAAACAGCGTGGACCCAGAACAGACTGCTCCTATAGGAGCAGTCTGATCTAGGTCCATACTGTTTGCCACTGAGGCTTCTTAAACATTTCAGCAGACGAGAAAAGCAGACGACTTTTGTTGCGATTGGCACGTTAAGGGCTTATCCATGCATTTTGTATCAATATGTATGGAATAATCCATCAGAATGAAAAGGGCTATGTTTTTAATTGCACACTTTATCAAAAGTCCTGAATAATCATGAAAATTGTTTTTCTTTTTCCTTTCCATCATCATGGAACGTTCTATTGAACGCACTATTACTTCATTTATGTGTAAGTTTTTAAACAAATTTGAATGTTGTGGATGCACCGTGTTGCAATGTCTAGATAACTAAGTCGATCCCTTAAGTTTAGAAGCGTGTTTTGCATCAATATTTTCGTTTTATTTGTACTTTTTACTGTAATTGTATTTGTTTTGTTGCCCTTTCTGTTTCATCATCTGCGGCGTGCAGTGGCTCAGTTGGTAGAGTATTAGACTGGGGATAGAAGAGTTGCTAGTCCCATGAGACACACCGGCGGCAGAGTCACTGTGTTGTGTCCTTGAACTAGACACTTTATCTGCTGCTTAGTACTGATTCAACCCAGGAAGACAGGAAATTGTCTCGTCATGACTGAAAAATAGTTGACTGGGACGTAAAGCATCAAAACAAACAAACAAAATAATGTATCATCATGTGTTTTCTGGGTTCTATTTATATTTGGCAAGTTTTAAGGATCTTGTTGCATCAAAAATCAGTACAATTACAGCTCATTTTTTGTTCATTCCTTATTTTGTCAGCTTTTGTTTTCACGTAGATAGAAACTCTTGACATTTTTTTTCCACACATTTTTATGTTTGAGCATTTTGTCCTTTTCAGCATGTTTGTAGATAGTGTTCACGAGGCAAATAGGAATGGATTGTATATAGTGCTCATGAACTGTACATAGTTCTTGATGTTAACAGGAGCATATTGAATATACATGGGTGAAAGCTTTCAGGGATATTTCTGAGTTCAAGATGTTGAAAATCTGAATTAGTCAGGTCATATTAGCTTCCTAGATTTATTTTTAGTTTATCTAATGCTGCTCTCACACCTAGGCGAATATACTTGCGAATGGCCTTAAGAATGCATTCGGCTCCAATTCGCAATGATCGCAAGAAGTTTGTAGGTGTTCCTAAGCATTCTTGGGGTGTTTGTAAGCGTTCTCAGGGTCTTGCGAAGATTAGAAACATGCTCCTTAAATTTGTAAGGGAAACATTATACGCAACATATTCATGAGCAATTATAAGCCATTCTTATTGATGGCAAGACATTTGTAGTGATCGTAAGACGTTTGTAAAGATTGGCTTATGTTCGTATTGACATTTCTGCAGAATGCAGGGCAAATGTTGAAAATTTGTCCAAATTTGAAGGAAAATAAGCTCATTGGACAGGGCCTTGCAGATATAAGACAACGAGAAACACCCGCAATGTGTATTATGCAAATTAGATACCCATGTTTTGCATTTGCATTTCATTCGCAACACATTCGTAAGATTCGCAAGGGCATTCACAAGCATTCTTAAGCATTTGTAACATTTGTAAAACAGATATGCTAGGATCGTAAAACATTTGGCAAGCATTCATAATGTATAAAATTTCCCTGACCAATCGCATCAATTTCGAGCGATTATTCCGCGAATTTCAAATTTTCATATTCGCATGGATATTCGCTCAGGTGTGAGAGTAGCATAAAAGCAAGTGACCATTTAAACTTGATTTTTTTTTTATACATATCCTGCAAGTTTTAGATTTAAGATTTGAATTTCTAAAGTTCAGGATATTGCAAATTTGAACTTTCTCCCATGTATATAGTATTGTGATTTTAGTAGGAATGAACTTTTCATAGTGGTTGTGAACTGTATAAAGTGCCATGATGTCAACTGGAAATAACTGTTTATAGTGTTCATGAATAATTAGAGGAATCTTTAACTGTGCCATATAGTGTACATGATTTAAACAGAAAAGAACTAAATAGTTTTCATGATGTTAAAAGGAATGTTAATGAATGGTGCATGATGTACAATGAATGGACAAAATTAATGGTCATGTATGACGTCTCCATTTAACATGTATTTATTTACTGATATTTTTTTGCAAAAAAATATTGTGAGAAAATATGGAAGCTACTATCTTGAAAACAATATCAAACATAGGCAAATTGATGTACACAAAAATGCTGTTTCACATTAGGTTACAGCTATTCTTGTTTTCTTGTGCCCACAATATAGTACCAAATTTTTCCCCCCTTTATGACTGGTTTAAGCCCTCCAGTAAAATATTGGATCATGAAATAATTTCTACGGTCATTCTCCTCCCTTCCGCAGTATCATTCAAGAAGGGTTGTTGTCAGTTACAAGCGAAAGTATGTGCACGAAGTACTGGTTAACTGCTTGTTCAAGCTTGCCGAGGAAAAGTGTGGTTAGGTGAACTGACCGTCCCGCAATGACCATAGCTGTTGACTTTGGACGTAACGCAACAAAACAACAAAAAATATTTTTACTGACCATTCCAAGGCGGTACATCTTTTGTGGATCATTTATGTTTTTTCTGTCTTTTGTTTGGTATGCCTTTGTGCATGTCTGTTTATTAGCTCACCTGAGCCGAAGGCTCATTGGTGAGCTAATAGTATACCAGTGACTCCAGCGTCCGGCGTCCGTCAACATTTTCAAACATTTTCTCCTTTGAAACTGCTTCACCAATTGAACTCATATTTCATATGGGGACTCTTTAGGATGGGGGAACGAAAGTTTGTTCAAATGGTCCTGATCACATGACCAAGATGGCTGCCACACCCATATATGGTAAAAACCTTTCAAAAATCTTCTCCAGAACCAGAAGGCCGATGACCTAGGGACTTGGTATGTAGCATTGGGGTTGTGGGGCCTACCAAGTTTGTTCAAATGATGATCCTAGGTTGACCTTGTCCTACTTAATGTCAAGGTCAAATTTGCTTCCTAATGCATTTAAATGGGAAAATTTCTGAAAAGCTGATTTTTTTGAAAACTGTGAAAGCTTAAATCATTATTCTCACTTCATATGTTTAACCTAAGGAGACAATGGCTATAAATAAGTTCCAAAGGTCAAGACAGTCATAGAATATTCAAGGGACCATCAAAGGCTCTGATCAGACTGCGCATATGCGCAGACTGATCTGAGTCTTTACTGGTTGCACATACCACATTGTTGGAAATCTCATGTTGCGGCTCATATTAGGATGCTAACAGGAAATAAAGCTGTATATTATATAGAGTTCATCAGCAATATGAAATATTCAGGATGCTAACAAAAATAACTGTATAAAGTTCATGAACAGGACGCAGAAGTCTTTACAAATAAAAGCCCACGAGAGTGATATGCCAGACTTTATTTCAGGCATTATCTTGGTCCATGCTGTTTGCATATGTTATTGACTAATTAAAGTTGCCACTGACAGGAAGAGACTTAACACACCAATGATATTACTGATATCCATGGTATAACAGTTTACAGAAAACAAGGATTCAGTGTAGCTTACAGTAAAACCTGTGTAAAATGGCCACTCAAAAATAGACGAAACAAAGATCTTAATGACAAATGGTAGCTTAATGAAGGTCGAAAGTATTGCAGATGCATTACTTTTGACCTGCATTAAGCGATAATTGGTCTTGAAAACCAATTTTATGTCTTTTTGAGAGTGGCCGTTTTACACAGGTTTTACTGTACTTTCTGCATGTTAGAAATGGGCAAGCCTGTAATTTAAGATAATGATACTTATTGCATATGTGTGTAAAGTCATTTTTGAACCCTTTTCCCAGTTCATGACAATTGTTGTCTCATCTGCAAACAACATGGACCCAAATCAGACTGCTCCTTATGGAGCACTCTCGAGCAGTTTGATCAGGATTCATAGTATTTGCATCACTGGGTTGTGTCTGAGCAAGACACATTTATCCTTGCTAAGTACTGGTTTAACCCAGGAAGATCTGTCCCAACATAACTTAAAAATTGTTGACTGGGACGTAAAGAATCAAATCAATCAAAAACTATGATTAAAGTAGTCAGGCGTGCATTTGATTATAGGCAGTAGACATAATATGCAGACAACATTTTCAGGACAAAAACATAATGGCACAATTAGGATGAAACCTCTATGTGCTTCTGCATCATGCAGGGTTAGAGATTCATTTTTTGGTCGGACTCCTACAATACTTTGTGTGTGCCAATGCTCGTCTAAACATTAACTGGTTGCCTAACATATGCAGGCCTTAAGTTAAGAGTGCGTACCAAAAAAAAAAAATATTTTTTTCTCAACCAAAACATATGTTGCGGGTACTCAAAAGAACCATCTCAATCTTTTTAGAACCCAATACATATGTTAAAACTGATGGGTAAGAAAATATTTACAATTTTAAGCTAAAATTGTGTCATTATCTAAACCTGTGCATATACAATAAATATGAAAATCTTCATCATGGACTGACTCTAATGTTGTGTTTTTGTGTGCAAACTGCATGGAGTTGTTTAGAAGAGGCTTGAATTATAGTAATTAGATCTTGATACAGAGAGTTAAAAGAATATATTTGGTGGACATGCTGCATAAAACAGTTTGGTTTCTTCATAGCTTTCTGGAACTCAGTTGTGTTCTTGAGCAAGACACTTAACCCTCATTGCTCGGTAGGAGAATGTCCCCACATGACTGAAAATTGTTGACTAGGACATAAACATCTAACCAAGCAAATTATAGCCCAGTTTCTCATCCCTCAGCCAAAACATGCTGTGGTTACTAAAAAGAATAGTCTTGGTACCGTAAACCACATTGCCAAGCAGTGTAGACCATGAGCTGGAATTTTCATAACTTGGCACCCCATCAGGGTCTGCACCATATGCCTAGATTAAAACAATCTTCAGGGATGGAAAGATAGTAAGATTTTGAAAGTTCGAACCTGTGATCCCATCAAATTTCTTCCGCAAAAAAGGGATATAATGATGCAGACTAAAACTTAAACAAGTGTAAAACCAAACATGTTTTTTTTAATTTGTATTTCTTATCATCAATTACACTCAAATCATAACTTGATACAGCCTTTACAAAAAAATTGTTGACTAATTATATTTACCCTTAGCCTGCCAGTCACGACTTTAGTCGTCTGCTCCTCTCGTCTGTGTTTATTCTTAGGTAACCTATATTGCAAACAATATGGACTATGGGAGCAGTCTGATCAGGGTTTGTATTGTTTGCTTCCATGAAAAATTCTAATCTGAAGTGCACTTGAATATATGCAGCAGCCGTAAAAGCAGACAACATTTTCAGGACAACAAAATAGTGGCGAGTTAAGGGTTAATGGTCTAAAATGTAATAAAATAGTTTACTATCAAGTTGATTGTTCTGTTTTTAGCCGGACGAGCAGAAAGAAGACTTCAGTGATCTTCCACCGAGTCAACAGAAGAAAAAACTACAGAAGAAGCTTGATGAATTAAATCGTGAAATAGCACATGAAAAAGCAGAAAGGTAACAACACTCATATTTATGCCTCAATGCGACAAAACCTGTCTTCGGGCTTTCTTACAAAGCGAAACTCAAACCAGTCTCCTCAGAGCTTGAAAATTGAAATTTTGCACATAGCTAGTCTAGATATAATACTTTCCAATAAGCGAATAACAAAGGCGCTGGTCAGAGCTGGCTGGTCTGCGCCTTAGTTGTTTCCAAACCCCCCCCCCCCCCCCCCCCCCCCCCCCCCCCAAGACTGGTTTTCTCGCGTCGAGGCCCATTTATCCTCAAAGAAAAAGTGGCAAAAGTCATCTTATTATTTAACCATGGTTTTCCCTGATGCAGGATAATGCATCCCAGACTCCCCAAACTCCCCTTGTGAATTAATCTGTGCATCCCTTGGGGTTCCAAAATACAGCCAATTTTAAAAGAAAAATAACTAATTAAGAAATTGAGTTCTGAGTCAAGTTGATAGAAATCTAAGCTTAATTGGCTTGAGAAAAATTATGGTGTATTATTATACATGAAATACGAGGGGCATTTGGAAAGTTCTTAGCATGGTCTTTTATCTCGGTAACCGATTTACAAACCCTATCATGTTTGGTATCATTGAAAAGAGCTATCTTTCCTCTATGTTATGGCACAAATTTCATAAGGATATTATGATGCAGACACGAAATATATTATTGTGAATACATGTACTGGATGTATACTGGAAAACGCAAAATTTCAGTGGAAAATATAATATTTTACCTTTTGAAAAGTGTGCAGAACATTAACAATAGTTCATGAAATTAAATCATTAGGCCACAACCTAGTACAGTTATTATACAATTGACGACCGAGTTGGATGTTTCTAATAACTAAATACCGGAACAGCAATACCAAAAGCGTCTAGAAAGAAAAGCAATTCACTAATTTTTTCGACTAAAAATAGCGTGTCACTATGCACAGATTTTGAAAATATATAAGCGACAGTAGTTTAAAAATGCCGTTAGTTGGTATTTTTGTCAAGCACACTTTATGCTCTTTGTATTGAAACCAAAAGAAAGTTTGTAAACCTGAACAAAAGGAAGATAACTCTTATAATCTTCCCATGGGGCAGAGTAAGCTTAGCTATGAGTTGACGTTCTGGTTCATTTCAATGGAAAACGGTGGCAAACAAAAAGTAAAAATACTTTGTGAGTAGAAATCAATCAATTTTGTGGTGGTTAACGCGATACCATGAGAAGTTCTTATGATTTCGACCAAATGTTAGGGGTTAAGTAACCCCACCCACTTCTTGAAAAGTAGGGGTAGTGTTATTAGGAATAATGTTCTTGACTACAGAACTAAACAAGCCACACATTTTGCTCGACGAAATGATTTGTATGCATTGTTCGCTACAAATAAAGCAAAAATATATACTCAATAGGCATTTTTCGTGCTCCGGTAGTGGCACAATTTATAGTAAAAGTAGAAAGAAAAATCGAAAAAAGTCCCATTTTTGAAAGATTACCATTTCTCTATTAATCAACATTTTCGAAATGTAAAGGTGTAAGTCGTGCAAGCAAGGATCGTATAATATATTTTAATAAAAATTAAGTTGGCACCAAATCATTAATTTGTCAAACAATGATCGTAAATAAGGTCCCCAATTTTCCTACGTTTATTTACAATTATTTTGCTTAAAATTTCAGCCAGTGTATAAATCCTACTCATTTTGAGCATGCGCTGCACGTGCACGCCGAGTCCTTTTTTGACAAAAATAGAACCATCAAGTAGCCGTTAAATTCTAGTTTCCAAAAATGTAATATTTGATAGCATTTTATCAACGCATTGTTGAGTTCTGATGCCATGCTAAGAACTTTCAAAATGCCCCTCGTATGGATACGAAAAATATGGATTTTTTTTCATGAAAAATAACAGTGTTTTATTTTTTGCAAATTCAAAGACTTTGAAATGAAATCTCATCCATATCATCATATTTGATTGCACCGAGTTAATGTGTGAGTCAAATTACACCTGTTTCATATTTTGTAAATTTCACGCAGTTGCATGCCTTTCAAGGGTAGCATGACTGAAAATATTGTTGTTTCAGGGATGGTATGTTAAAGATGCAAGAAGTTTACGATAAAAACCCCGCTTTAGGTGACGCCAATAGTCCAGAAATCTTGAAGAAGATCGATGAGAACGCTCAGAAATTAAACATACTACAATCGGAATACAAAAAATTCCAGGTAAGTGTATGCTGCAAGAGCTTTAATTGTGCTGTTAGCTTTTAACTTTTCCATGCTGCAAGCAACTTTTGTTGTCTGCTGATAACCTTTGCAAACAGTTTGGATCCAAACTGTTTGACACTGATAGCGTTACTGAAAGAATTTTTTGAAAAAGTTTAACTTTGAAAAAAAGTCAACAGACGACAACAAAAGTATGAAAAATTACCCAGAGTGCAGAGTTAATGTTAAATTGACTAGCATGTGATTGTCTAGTCAAGTGCTCCTATTGTATGTTTTGGACTGAACCAGTTGCAGTGATACAGCTGTCTGTTACATTGTCCCTCCATTGGAGTACAAGAAATTGAAAGTCAGTCTGCCGCTAGTTTTCCTGTGTGGGACAAAAATGTGCTGTCAACATTATGTAATTGTGACTACTACAATGTTGTCTACACAAACCTCTTATCATATGTTCTGGGCCGCACTATTTCCAGGGATACAGGAATAGCCCCAGATAAGGCTGCGTATTGCGTATTTTCACAATTGCTAAGACCCCAAAATGCAATTAAATTAATTTATGTGCGTACAAAAACTCAATAAAAATCATTGATACTCAATTCTGAACTTTTTCATAGCGTATGGCGCTATAGTGTTAGGTTTGCGATACAACACAAGGAATTTTTGGGTACAAATTTATACACGGCATGGTGCCAAATCTAGTTTAGTAGATTGTAAACCAGTCCAGGAACATTCTTATCGCTGTTTAACTGTACCCAATAGTTGCACAATTACGACATTCGTCTCACTTAACGATAACAATGGCGAAACGTGGGCGAAAAGCTCCAGAGCAATTGAATAACAATATTGTCTCATTACACAACTTAATACTGTGTTAAAGGTTCGAAGAATCATTGATTACTTGATAATTACGTTGGAATTTCGAAAGAAGTCGGAAAGAGCGGTCTCAGATAGACTTAGCCATTTTGTCAGTGGGCTTTCTGAAAGTGAAAGTAAACAAAAAACCAGGAGAAACTAGGCCCGGTTTCATTGCTTGTTTAGTTGCTTTCAGATGGATATACAATACAAAAATTTGAAATACCCAATTTAAACATTGAAATTCCCAATTAAGCCAAAAATAGGTGGGTAAATACCCAATTGCTTCCAATCCTTATCTTGAGCTATGTACAGGTGTCTGTTATATAGTCATTTCAGAAATACCCGGTTATTCTCTTGGTGTTTTTTGCTTCACATGTTGATTGGATCATACCCTTAACCAATTTATAATTCCCAACCAGTCCTAAGAGAGCAGTGGTTCAGTGGTTAACCTGAGATCAAGAGGTCCATGGTTTGAGCCGCATTGGAGACTATGTGTTGTGTCCTAATTGAGCAAGACACTTTATCATCACTGTTAGTACTGGCTCAACCCAGGAAAATGTCCCCACATGACTGAAAAAATGGTTGACTGGGATGTAGAGCATCAACTGTAACAAACAAACAAACTAAACCAACCAGTTCAGTTGTATTATTCGATCTTAAACATAGTTTATGTGCTGAACTAAACTCTCTTGATCAGCTGGCACTGAAGACGGCATTTTCATCTGATCATGAAACTACCGAAGAAAATTGAACACACGTATTCAGCATATATGTACTGCAAAGCATGTCATACTTCTTAAGCCCACCTTAAGGTTCCCTTACTAATGGCATGGGTCAGTATCAGCTGGCATCTTCAGAAGAAAACTTTTGATCCAGATCAGCTAGCTTCTTCAGAAGCAAACCCTGTAAATCTAGAGCAGCCAACTTCTGAAGAAACTGTCAGATTAGTATTCTCACTGTTTACAAGGTAGCATAAATGCTGTGTTGAAAACTGTATGAGAGGCTTTTAGAAGTCCTTGAAAAGTCCTTGAATTATACTCATACTTGCCTGAATGAACCCTGTTTGATCCATTTATCCATGTTTTAACTTGTATTACAGGATTATCTACTGGAAGCAGAGGGAAAGTTACAACGGCATGGTTCCAATAATTCTATGACCCACAGCACTACATCAGACAGCAGTAATGTGATACAAACATCGGGACCTGGCACTCCCACACCGGCTAATAATGTGTACGAGTGAGTCTAATGGAACGCCACTACGGTTTTATGCTGACTGCTATCAACTTTCAGTTTCTCTTTTATACTCGTTCATCTTAAACAAAGAAAGAACTTGTTGGCATGAACTCAATTTTTTTGTCATTCCAGGACTCGTAGCCCATAATATACAGTAAAACCTGTGTCAAACAGCCACTCAAAAGTAGACAAAATAAAGATTTTAATGCCAAATGGTAGCTTAATGAAGGTCAAAAGTATTGCAGAATGCTCCCCTTGGAGCATTCTGCAATACTTTTGACCTGCATTAAGCGATAATTGGTCCTGAAAATTAATTTTCGGTCTTTTTGAGAGTGGCCGTTTTACACAGGCTTTACTGTAGGCAAAATGCCTAATTTTTTAACCATCCCATGCGATCATGGTTCTTTGTGCACATTCTTAAAATCATTCTTTAGAAGCCATTTTAAACATACATATACAGCCATCTAGCCTGGTTAGATGTCCAGGTTTTGAACTGAACCTTTTTCTGCTTTCTTACATTGATGTACGAGTAGCGACGGCTGTGGTGAGATTATGCTAATACATAGTCTCGTCAGAGCCTTTGCTGCTTAAGTACCAAAGTTCTTTTGATCTAACATGTTACTTCTCCTTAAAAAATGTTTTGTTATGACTCTGCCCTGGCAGGAGATTGAGCTCCTTCTGGGGGCGAATTTAGGTTGGTATTATTTGAGCAGTAGCAGTGCTATTTTTGGTACATGCAAACTAATTAAGCCTGACCTGAGCACAAGGCAGCTTGTTTTAAGCTGACGGGTAATTCTATGCAATGTCAATACATATACCATGCATAAGACAGTCATGGCGTTCCATAGTGTATCTCTGTTGTGCTGGGGATGAGAATTGTGTAGTTGACTCTTATATCATTTTCACCAGCAGAAAACCCATATGAGCCTTCACATGAGATTTTGATACTTATTGCAATGGCAATATTTTGGCAAAATGTCATCTGCTGGCACATTATGCTATGTTTTTGATAGCTATTCTCATCCTTGTATTTTGTTGTTTTGTAATAACATTTTTTTGGGTTTTCCATTGTGGAGCCAGGGGCTCAGTTCCTTATTGGGGACATTATACTGGACACATTGGTTTTGCGAAAACACAGTTAACCAAATAAACTTGAAAATATTTACTTTTAAGGCATACTGCATGTCTTTAGTTTTGAATTTCTTGGTTTTTTTTTTTTTTTTTTTTTTTTTTGGGGGGGGGGGGTTAAGCTTTTCCTTGACCAATACATGCTGTGAATACTAAAAGAAACCATTAAGCTAGATAAGCCTCCAAAAAATTAGGATAAAATTTTATTCATTTTCTTATATCTCTGCCAAAATGTATGTTAAAGGAACCATCCAACTGAGATGGTTCCTTGGAGTACCCACAGCATATATCTTTTGAGTTCACACAAAATTTGTTTTGAGAAATAAGTAAAAGATAAGCAAAATCTAATATTCCAACATTATAAGCTGTAATAATAATACTGGTATCTTTCAGCTCTTTGATTTTCATCCTCTACGCGGTACTTTTTGGCAGCATTGGAATCTACGGTTTAATTTGATAAAATAAAGTTTAGATGGTCCTAACTCCCATTATATTACTCTTGACTTTTGTCGTCTGCTGATAACCTTTGCAAAGCTGGCAAAGCTTGAGCTTGAGGACCTCAATCTCATTTTGAGAGAGAAGGCTTTGCTGGTTTGGGCATGTGGAGCGTTCTAGTGATGCAATCAGAACAACATGTGATATACAGATTGATGGCAGGCGGGGGCAGGGAGGCCCAAGCTTACATGGAAGAAACTGGTGGAGAGAGACTGCCGTGAGTGGAAGCTCACGACAGTTGACCCTCAAGAAAGGAGCACCGGGAGATCAGGTGTGAGATCTGCTATGCGTGCAGCTAGCCAGTTACCTGGAAAGGGGCCCACTGATGTGGATGATGCCCCTGCACCTGCATGTTAATCAAAAATCTGATTATGATGATATATATGACGATTATGACATGAAACAGTTTGGACCCAGATCAGGACCGACAAAATGTCGGTCCTGATCCGGGTCCAAACTGTTTGACACTCTGATAGTGTTCCTGAAGGAATTTTTTTGAAAAAGTTAATTTTGAAAAAAAAGTCAGTAGACGACAATTACAGCATGAAAAATTACCCGGCATGCAAAGAGTTAATATGAACCGTGAACTTGTGACCCCTAAAGTACAATAAAGTTTGGTTGGTCAATTAAATATTATAACCTTGAAGTTGTGCCCCTGAAATATATAATGGAGCATCCCAAAGTTTTATCCATATCGAGCTAGATGGAAGAATTAACCAGTCGTGAATGGGTTAACTCAGTTGTTCTTCTTTTCAGACCTATGGAGCCTCTCGACCTTGACCCTGAGCCAGAGTTCATTGAACCAGATCCTGGTACGCCTGACCAATTTGTGGATGATTTCCAATACCCAGTGATAGGAACTTGTCGGGCTCTCTATCCGTTCGATGGTAGGTATCTGACAGGCCTCCAGATAAGACTGCATAATTGAAAATTATTTTCTTATCTCTCGACAAAAACATAATAATGAGCCGCAGCATGAGATTTCCAACAATTTGACATTTTGACAAGTGTAGACTCGGATGAGCCTCTGTAGCCTCCTTTTAAGCTTCGAAACTCCAAATGGTGTTCAGTCAGTAGCTTAACAATCATAGAATACTCAAGCGACTAGCAAAGGCTCTGATCAGACTGTGCATATGCACAGGCTGGTCTGAGGCTTTGCTTGTCGCACATACCACATTGTTGGAAATCTCATGCACTGGCTCGTATGTTTTGAGTGCTAAAAAGAACCATCTCTTTTGAGCACCCAAAACACATGTTTTTACTGATGGATAAGAAAATATTTTAAATTTTACGCAAAAGTAGGCTTGAAAAGTACTTGAATATGGAGTGCTGCTTGAAAATTTCTTGAAAATAAATTAGCCTTAAAAAGAAATGAATAATCTTTCTTAAGCCTTAAAAATAATTTGAATTTTACCATTTACTGCAAGACTGAACCTTTTAATGGAGACCAAGAACAATATAAAATTGTTTTGTCTTTTATATTTGGTGCAGCGTATTTTATGGGTTCGCAGTGGCTCAGTGGTAGAGTACTTGACTCGAGACAGAAGGGCCGCGGGTTTGAGCCTTACCAACGTCACTGCGTTGTGTCTTTGAGCAAGACATATTAATCATAGCTTAGGACTAGTTCAACCCACGCAGACCCGTCCCGACGTAACTGAAATATTGTTGACTGGGGCGTAAAGAATCAAATCAAAAAGCAGCGTATTTTAAACTAATTTACAAATTTATAAGCATTACCTTGGTCTAGAGTTCTCTCTAATCAAATTACATGTATATAGTGTAAATCAGTATTCTATAACCATTTGTATACTGGAAACCCCTAAAGGGGTATTTTGGCAAACATTGAAGACCCAGGTGAAATGCAGCATAATGCTGCATTTCATCAGGGTCTGCACTGTTTGCTATAAGAAATACAATCTTCAGTGACTGAAGTACATAATTATTTGAACACTTCTGTGACCCCCTTGAAATATATAATGAACCATCCCATCCTTATTCTATGCATCTGTATGGGAAAATCCATCAGAATACATATGGTTGATAAATAATTATAGGAAAGTCCCTTACAGGTCCTTGAAAAGTACATGTGTTTTTTTCTTATCTTTGCCTGTATGAACCATGCTGTATACCTTACAGGTCCTTAAACAGTCCTTGAAATTTACATAGCTGTGCCTGTACGAACCATGCTATATACCTTACTAATACAGGTCCTTGAAAAGTCCTTTAATTTTACCTAACTTTGCCTGTATGAACCATGCTATATACCTTACAGGTCCTTTAAAAGTCCTTGAATTTACCTGGCTTTCCCTGTATGAGTCATGCAGTATACCTTACAGGTCCTTGGAAAGTCCATGAGCTTACCTGGATTTGCCTGTATGGATCATGTTGTATACCTTACAGGTCCTTGAAAAGTCTTTGGATTTTACCTAGCTTTGCCTGTATGAACCATACTGTATACTTTACAGGTCCTTGAAAAATCCCTGAAATTTATATAGCTTTGCCTGTATGAACCATGCCATATACCCTACAGGTCCTTGAACAGTCCTTGAATTTACCTGGCTTTGCCTGTATGGATCATGCTGTACACCTTACAGGTCCTTGGAAAGTCCTTTAATTTTACCTAGGTTTGCCTGTATGAACCATGCTGTATATCTTACAGGTCTTGAAAAGTCCTTGAATTTTTTCTTATATTTGCCTGTAAGAACCATGCTGTATACCTTACATGTCCTTGAAAAGTCCTTGAATATTTACCTATCTTTGCCCCAATGACCCATAATGCCTTACATGTCCTTGATAAGTCCTTGAAATTTACCTAGCTATGCCTGTATGAACCATGCTGTTTAGCTTACAGGTCATTGAAAAGTCCTTGAATATTTACCTAGCTTTGCTTGTATGAACCATGCTGTATATCTCTTAGTCTTTTAAATGCATTTTTATTACAGCAAGAGGAGGTAGGTACTTTTAGATTTCAGCTGTAAAATCATACTGTAATTGGGGAAATTATATGCGTCTATGAATGTATATCTACACATAGTGGTTGCTATAAACACCCATCTATTTTAATAAACTATCTACTTGCATCTCTTACATTGCTTTTACTGTAAACACACATCTAAGGGGTGTTCCTATTCAGAAAATAAATCTCTAAATTTCATTAATGGAGGAAAAAGCATTGCTCATGGGCTTAGAGGTAGAGTGCTTGACTTGAGATAGAAGGGTGGCTGGTTCAAGTCTCACCAGTGGCACTGTGTTGTGTACTTCAGCACCCTAGATAAGCAGCGTATTCGCGTAAATACGCAATTAAAATCCTCAAAAAAGCAATTAAAATGAAATATGTGCGTACCGAAAAGCAATTCTAACAATCAGTATGCAATTACATTGTCATTGCGTACCATTTGGTCCATTTCATTTCCATTTGGGTAATAAACAAATGCCAGTCAGGTATTGATTTTATTTTACTAGCGAGCTCGCAATATACTCCAGTTTTATGAATATATCAGTGCCCAGTCCAGTATTTCACGGAAAACTATGATGAAAGTGAAACTTTGCAAAGTGTACACGCTCAAATGTCAACAAGGGGATGAGATTTGCTTCAGGTACAATAAAATCCGCTAGTTTGATACTTTAGAAAGGCAGACGATGGGAGTGAGTAAATATGCAAGCACATTCCCGATGGCTTCATGCAATAAGAAAACGTGTAATCACAGAAAAAAATCGTGGCGTAAAAAATACAAAAAAAAATACGCTATTGTTTTTGCAAGTACGCAATTGAGGATAACCAGGTTGCGTAAATACCCAATTGACCCAAAAGCTTATCTAGGGCGCTGGTATTTGATAAAGACACATTATCCTCAGCTTAGTTCTAGATCAACCTGGGAAAGGTCCAAACAAGACTGTGCAATTTAGGACTGGGATGTAAACAATTAACTCAAAACAAATACTGCTATTGGGGTGCAACTTGTTTTTATTTTTGTGGTCAACGTTTATAGAATTTTTCCTTCCCAAAATTTGTTTGCTTTGTTGTCATATACTGTACCCTCTTGAAAATAGAGTAGATCCAGATCGACTGGTCAGCTGATTAGGATCTGCACTGTTTTTATCCAATTTTTGAATCTATATTTCTAAATGAATTGCATCAATTGCAGGATACTATATTTACCCAAAATATCTGGAAACTAGGCCTGAGCAAAAAGTGTAAATCATTTTACTGCCAGGATATCAGAAGTTGTTATAGCATACATAAATCAAAAATAACTTGGTCTGTGCTTAAAAGAACAAGTGCACTTATTAGGTCATGTATGGTACTTTGAAAAATCTGAAAATATTGGCCACAAAAAATGTAAGCTTTTCTCCCCCTGGTTGCCAGGTTGTGGTAGGTTGGCTGGCCTCCAGTTAAGAAAGCATAATTAATACTAATTTCAAACCATATTTTGTGGGTACTCAAAAGAACCATCTCAATGAGATGGTTCTTTTGAGCACCCAAGAAATATGTTCGAAACTGACAAAGGGTAAGAAGATAATAATAATTTTGATTAATTTTTATTTTACGTTCAAAACATTTGCTTATCAAGACCTACGGGGTGGTATACTTTTACTAAAGCTTCTCAAGGGATTACTCTTTCATCGTGGGCTCGGTTAGCAGACAGTTAGGGGGGGGGGGCTTATTATTTGTTACTGCCTTCTGTTCTGTTTTGGGAAACAAACTGACATGATCATAAATTCTGTTGAGTGGGCTATTAATTATGAACGCTTTTAGCCCAAAGGACATGCTTAAATGGCACTTTACAGCAAATATATATGTACAATTTGTTTTCAATTTGAAAGTGTATCTACACTCATATGGACCTCGACGTGAGACAACCTATCTTCGGGATTTCCAACAAATTGAAATTCAAACCGGCCTGCTCAGCTGCAGAGACTAGCTTGAAAATTGAAATTTTGCTCTTTCCAATGAGCAAATCACAAAAGCACTTATCAGACTGCACGGATGCTCGGGCTGGTCTGCGCCATTGTTGGTCACAGACCCCCGAAGACGTTTTTTTTCGTGTCGAGGCCCATATTACTATCACTGAGAACATGTTTAGATAAACTTCTGTAAGTGGGTACACGCTTAATGAAACTTTTATAAATTGCCTTTAATTGGATTATTCTTGTATCGCTTTTTGTAGGAACACAATCATACTATTTATTAACTGCTTCTAGTAGGACAATTAACTTTCAGTTTACTTGTTAAAGTACCGGGACCTTAGCGCAGTCAGTAGCGAGTCCCAACTGCAGATTCAGGGGTTGCGAGTTCGATCCCATCCCGGCCTGGTCCCATACTTTTGTAGAGATTGATCATGAAATAATTTCTACTGTCATTTTCCTCTTGCTGATTCAAGAATGGCTGTTTCAGTTACAAGTGAAAGTATGTGCACTAAATTTTGGTTAACTGCTTAGTCAAGCTTGCCCAGGAAAAAGTGTGGTTAGGTGAACTGACAGTCTGGACATGACCATAGCTGTTGACTGGGACATAAAACCTCAAACCAAACAAACAAACTTGTTAAAGTTATGATAGAAACTATAATATGCAGACAATTTACTATTAGCTTTTATTATTTGGGCCTCAACGCGAGCAAACCTGTCTTCGAAGGTTTGCGAACAACAAAGGCGCAGACCACCCTGCGCAGATGCGCAGTCTGATCAGCGCCTTTGTTATTCGCTTATTGAAAAGTATCATATTTAGACTTGATACAAGTGAAGTTCCAAAATTCTAGCTAGTCCCTGTAGCTGAGGAGACTGGTTTGAGTCTTTCTTTGTCGGAAACCCAGAAGACGGGTTTTGTCGTGACGAGGCCCATTTTAAGTAGTGATATAAGTTGTGAGGAAGGTTGAGGCTCCTTGGGAAAATATTATTATAATATCCTCATTCATCATTGGTCTAGAAAAACAAACATTTCTATACATGAAATCCTGGCTATCTTCTTATCCTTCAGTTTTAACGCAAGTTTTGGATGCTCAAAAGAACCATCTCAATGAGACCGTTCTTTTGAGTACCTACAAAATATGTTTTGACTGAGAACTAAGAAAAATAATTTCTAATCACGCAGTCTTATCCTGTTCATTCTTTCAGCATGCTTCCTACTTTGGCACCTGTCTCAATTAAAGAGTGTGCCATTAGACTCTACTGCGCTTAAATATTACACTGTATCTTAATATTTGGAAAACAAGGCAAATATTTGTGTAAACTTTAGTTAACCTGGGTCAGATTGCAGGGGACTGTTTGCAATATTCTGTCACAGCAGAATACTGAATCTACCCTAAATATCCAGTCACTAGGCTTGTAAATAATGTAAATCCTGATCAGGAGCAGTCTGATCAAGATGTGCACTGTTTGCCAATTAGTAATTACTATTTACACACATCATGGACTTGTCCATTTGTTTAGAAGTTTTAAAATGACTAAAGCCTTGACAATTTGCCAACCATAAATCTGGTTTCTCTGAAAAAGAAACAAAATTTGAAAATGCCGTCATTGGTAATATCAAGGTAAAATATGCCGAAGCGCTGATGATTTGCAGGCAAAATTTTTTGCAGATCTAGTTTCTGAAAGAAGCCACAAAATTTGAAAGTGTCATCTGCAACAAAATTTAGATAGCTCTTTGAGGATTATTATTGTTTCAGATGTATCTGGGTAAAATACAGTAGCTAAAGGTGTATGCAGATATAGCCATCTCAATTCTTTCTGTGTTAGCCGGGACTTTTGTCATCTGCTGATGACCTTTGCAAACAGTTTGGACGTGGATCAGGACTAACATTCTCTCTGACCTGGTCTGGATCCAAACCATTTGACACTCTGATAGTGTTCCTGAAATAGTTTTTCAAAAAAAAATAATTCTGAAAAAAGTCAGCAGACGACAAGAAAAGTTACACAGCATGCAAATAGTTAAGTAGGGAATGGGTAAATGAAATTACCAATCTATGCTAATAGTAAAGTAGGGAATGGGTTAATGAAATTACCAATCTATGCTATTAGTTAAGTAGGGAATGGGTTAATGAAATTACCAATCTTATCTTTGTCCCTCTCATAATCTCTGTTTAGTTTTAGCTGCATGCTATTTCCTATTTTCCCTTCAGGTTCACAAATTTGAAGTTTCATTGCATATCGTTTAATACATATTTAACACCATCTTCCATGAGGCTGTGAATTCATTGTTATAATGAAATCATACAATGGTCTGGCTGTAAAAAAAGACGGATGGTGCATTATAATTTATTGATATAAAAATTCAACTGATGGTAAATGTTCTAAAATTTTGAGCCCATTTCTCTTTCTGTTCTCAAATAAAATGTTGGTTATCGGGGCTTGAACTCACAAATTACTTGTCCGATAAGCGAACAGGGAAGACCCTGATCAGACTGCTTCAGAAGAAGCAGTCTGATCTGGGTCTGCCATGTTTGTCTAGGGGTTTGTGGCAGGCAACTACTATTTGAAATTTTAGCACATTTACTGTAGTTATTCAACTTTACACAAGATGTATACAATCTGGAACAATAAGATAACGATCAGAACTGAAACATGTAGCTCATATAGTTCTAGTCCAAATTCAGATCTAAGATCCGATGGACCTGATTTTGCTACATGTGAACAACAAAAGCCCAGCTCATCCTGCGTATCCACACAGTCTGATCTTCACCTTTGAAATTCACTCCCCAGAAAGTATGATTAATAGCTACCCTTGTTACCACGGGTGAAAGTTTTCAGGATTTTGAGGCTGACTTTCTATATAAAGTCAGCCTAAAAATCCTGAATTTAGCAAATTATAATAGTATTTCTCATTTACTTTCACTTTTTCTTGTGACAATTGACAGTTTAAACTGAAAATTGTTGATATTTGCAAGTTTTGAGATCTGAATTTCTTACGTTCAGGATTTTCGAAATATTGAACTTTGTTACGAAGCTGAGCTTGCTGGATTTAACCTTAAGTGCATACCCTGATCACCCAATTTATTCACCAGCACAGGGGAAAGCAGATGACAAAAGTGCCTTTATTTTATGACCATGTTTATTGATTTTTTTTTCAGCTACCAATGATGGTTCAGTAGCGATGACAGAGAATGAAGAAATGTATGTGCTAGAGATGGATCAAGGGGACGGCTGGACGAGGGTGCGGAAAAACGACCATGAACAATGCGAAGGATTCGTGCCAACGTCATATATACAGTGTCATTTTTACGATCAAGACGCCGTGTAATGTAGATGATGTTCCAAAATAGTGTAGATTTTAACCCTGAAAGCTTCTGATGATGAGGACTTGAGTGGACAAATCTTAAAGCTTTTTCTCATTTGAGCCGCGACATGAGATTTCCAACAATGTGGTATGTGCGACCAGCAAAGGCTCAGACCAGCCTGCGCATATGCGCAGTCTGATCGGAGCCTTTGCTAGTCGCTTGAATATTCTATGAATATTAAGCTTCTGACACAACACCATTTGGAGTTTCTCAGCTTAAAAAGAGGCTGCACACTTGTCAAAATGCCACATTGTTGGAAATCACATGTCGCGGCTCTTTTTTTTTTCTACAAAAAATGGAAATTTTCATTTCATGTGTATCATCCTCAACCGTTTGAAATAGCCATGTCACAACAAAACCATTCGGAGTTTGAGACCAAGTAAGGTGAGAACCAGTCCGAGACTGGCCAGAATCTTTACATTTGGGTTTTGCCAGTGTAACTACTATGATTTCTAAACTTAAAAACAACAAATACACTGATCAGACTGATTAAATTGTGCAGTCAGCAGGGTTCCCAAAAGCTCTGGAAAACATGAAAAACGTGGAAAATCACTAAAAAAAGTTCCATGCTTGGAAAAATCATGGAGTTTGAAAAATCCTGAATTATCATGGAAAAATCATTCAATTTTGTGAAATAATTTGATGATACCACCAGTAGCCAGAAAACTAGCTGTCGAACACATGTGTGTCTGACAGCTAGTTTTCTGGCTACTGGTGGTTTCAAGTTTTAAATATTTCAAAATGCATGCATGGTCTACATGCATGCTGTATTTGCTGCATTCCGCATTTATACACAGTGTGGTAAAGATATTGCTAAAACGAGAGGTTGGAGGCCGTGCATTAAATAGTCCTGGAATTACATTGTTGATCATGGAAAATCATGGAATTGTGTTTTGAAATTTCTGTGGGAACCCTGAGTCAGATCTGTGTCTTGTTTGTTAGCATAAGGCATTAACAGGTTTTCCCAGTATGTAACTCATATAATTGACTTTATACTATTAAAGGACTTTTTATTTTGTGTGATAGTCACGAAATGGGTAGTTCTACTTAAAAATTTAGTAAAATGTCTGCTACCTATTTCAAAGGGCTTGATCTAGCCAAGTTTTTTTGGTTTGTTCAATCTGATGATCATGCATCATGATACAGGGAATATTTTTGATTCTTAACTGCTGATTTTATATGGGTTATGCATCAAAACACATTTTGAGTACTCATGTTGGCATGTTTTCTGAGGCATTGGTATTGAGTGCTCAAAATTTGTTAAATGGATGCAAAGCAAAGGAGAGACACAAGCTATGCCCCAAGGTTATTAAATATTTTTCATGTTCAACTTAAATGAACATAAAATTTCAACTGCTCATAAATGTTAAAATCGGAAAAAGAAAGATTTTCCTTGCTTTAAATCACTCAGATGTTGTATTTATTCTGCTAATAAATGTTAAAATGCAAACAATTGATGGCATTTTAACACTACAGACTGTGGAATTCAGTTAAGATCTTCACGTACTGAGTACGTGTTAGCCACGAATCCAAATATTTGTCAATTCGTGGGATTCGGGGCCTATGTTGAATGGGGGTATAAAAGAAATATCTCAAGGAGATGGGGTTTTTTAAACACCCAAAACATATGTTTTTACAGACAGTTATTAAAATAGACCATGATATGGCCTGAATCCATTGTGTCTGAAATTTAATTTGAATTAGCAAGTATTTTAAACAATCGGAGTTTGAATTTTCAAGGTTTAAATGTATCCAAGATAGGAGCTTGTGAGCCCCCTTAGATATTCCAACAAAGGACACTATTCACCGATACATGTGAAATAACTATTTACTCCATGAAATGATTTACTGATCTTTGCGTGTATGTGAAAATATACTGTATCTGTGTAACGTACCCAACCTATTTGTAATCATGAAGATATGTATATTTTATGGTTCTTAGTTGAAGGGGGATGTGCAAGAGATGATGTACAGGACAAGTTTAATGAAAGCAGACTTAAATCAGACTGCAATTTATCTTATCAATATTATAATCATTGTACATAAGGTGCATAACAGAAAACTAATGTTCTTATTTCTCAATCAAAACATGTTATGGGTGCTCAAAAGAACTGTCTCAATAAGACGGTTCTTTTGAGCACCCAAAACTTATGCTAAAAATTATGGGTAAGAAAATGTTTACAATTTTACGCTGAAAATTTTTGTTTTTTAAAACCTACGTACATGATGTACCCATACTTGCCCTAGGTATTCAGACACCTCAACTTGTTAACATAATTGAGCCAGTGCATGAGATTTCCAACAATGTGGTATGTGTGACCAACAAAGCCTCAGATCAGCCTGCGCATATGCGCAGTCTGATCAGAGCCTTTGCTTGTCGCTTGAATATTCTATGACTGTTAAGCTACTGACTGAACATTATTTGGAGTTTCTAAGCTTCAAAGGAGGCTGCACAGGCTCATCTGAGTCTACACTTGTCAAAATGCCACATTGTTGGAAATCACATGACATGGCTCAATTGAGCCATGACATGACAAAATCAACTAAAATGAGTGTGTGCCCAGTAAAGACTCAGATCAGCCCAGGTATCTGGCTAGTCTAATCAGAGTCTTCACTTTGTGCTCAGTGGGTAACTACCAGTTCAAGCTTAGTTCATGCAGACACTCAAAGACTAATCAGACTAAGCTGATGGCTAGGCTGATCTAAGTATCTCATGATGCACAGTTACATTGTTGTTTCTCATGTCGTGGTTCATATATCGGGACAAAAATTCCACTCGTCCGCTCGTAATTACGAGTGAAATCTAGAAAGGACGAGTAATTCTTCCCAAAGCACTCGTCCTGTAGGACGAGTGCTTTGGGAAGATTAACTCGAGGGAGTCGTATTATATATTACTCCCTTATGTTCTTTATTGCATACACTTTTAAAGGACAAGTGCATGTGTTTGCAGGACGAGTGAAAATTTTAAGTCACTCGTCCTTCAGGACAAGTACAATATTGAAATATTTTTGTCCCCTGTATATGCTAAAATTTGAGTGATGGAATTTTTTGTATGCGGTTTACCTGATGTAAAATGTTATGTACCAACACACCAGCAACATAATTTGATCAGATTGCAGCTTTGCTAGCTGGTTTAAGTTTGCTTTCTTGGATATACATGTATCATGTGTATAGTCTGTTATGGACTGATTGTAACCAATGACACTTCCAGTGAGTATCTGTGTGATATTGACTTGTATTATATGTACTAATCATGGTGCTATTGCACTTGAGGGGAATGGATACACTTGCAAGGGGGACAACTTGTAAGCTCTTCCAAATTTTATTTCTACCTAAGTAGATTAATACCCAGCTTGAGCCAATTCTTACCCTGTGAGAAGGAAAATAATCAGAGGAAGAGTTTCAAGTAGTCTCCCTTGTAAAAATGGCAGGAAAATGTTAATGTGTATCTATTCACTTCATAATTTGTAATATTTTATATGTATACCAAGAAACATTAGTTTATAGTATATAGCCAGCTGTGTGGTTTGATGGTTAGCTAGGGATGGCACAACTCTATATGTAGAGGCTCAGTTTGTTAAAATCTTGTGTAATTCTGTTTCGGTAAACATTCTAAAATTTCAAATACTTTTCTCTTTTTGCTCTCAAATAAAATGTTGGTATTTAGAGCTGGAATTCCCTAAATGCTTGTCATTTCATTTGGTGCTTATGACATCACATAGTAATGTCATGCATCACTTCCTAGTGATATTATATACAATCAACCATTTTGCACTGAAGAAGGAATAAAATCGGAAACTAATTTGTTGAAGAAAACATTTGAGTTGTACTGATTTTCCATTCCAACTAAATGCTTGTCATAATAGCAAACAGGGAAGACCCTGATCAGACTGCTTCTCAGGCAACTAATGTTTAAAATTTTAGAACATTTACTATATATACTGAGATCCTAGTACAAGTAGATATGCCCTTAGTTGAGTACAAATGAGCAGTCTGATCTGTGTCCATTTTGTTTGCAATACATGCTATGAAAGTGCATAAGTAGATGAGGGAGCAGATGGTAATTGTCATGAACAGCGGGAAAAGGGTCAAAAATTTGTTACAATTCTTATTTCTTCCTAAAAACACCTGTTGTGGGTCTCTTCATATGTTTTAGTTGAGAAATGAGCCATTTCACAAAACTGGCACTTATCCCATATGCTTAAAGTCACTATCTTAACAACTGTGTGCAGCTTCATAGTGGGACCACATGTCTATGTTGTTGTCTGAGCCTTTGTCATCTTCCATACTTTGTGTATGCGAGAAGTGAAGGCTCTGGACAGACTGCGCATTCTCGTCAGAGCCTTCACTGCAAGCCCATGTAATGAGTACCAAAATCTTGTTTGCTGACCCATTTTACTTTGACAAAGTCATTTATTGCTGTAAGTAGTGCTCTAGTTTGCCTTTAAAGCCGGCTACAAAGAAAGTAGTAGATGCCTTGAACTTTATACCTTTTTATACCCCGCCACTAAAGTGTGGCGAGGTATTATGTTATACCCTTCGGTGTCTGTCCGTCTGTCCGTCCGTCCGTCCGTCCGTCCGTCCGTCCGTCTGTCCGTCCGTCCGTCCGTCCGTCCGTCCGCACCATTTCCGATCGATAACTTGAGTATTTATTCACGGAATTTTTTCAACTTTTGCATACATATTGTTATCGGCGATGAGTGGTATGGGATTGTTAATGGGCAAAATCCGTCCATTTTTAACGGAGTTACTGCCCTTTTTCGTATTGGAAAAATGGTTTCTGGCCTGTTATTCCTTTACTATTCATGATATCTGAATGAAACTTCACAGATATGCTGCACATCAAAGGTTACATATTCTGACTAAGGACCGTCACTCTGACCTTCCCTGTTTGTGAGTTATCCGCCCTTGATAGGTCTGAAAAAAGGTTTTTGACCTATTGTTCCTTTACTATGTGGAATATCTGAATATAACTTCACAGATATGTTTCTCATCAAAGGTAACATATTGTGACTAAGAACCGTCACTCTTACCTTTCCCGTTTGTGAGTTATCCGCCCTTGATTGAATTAAAAAATGTTTTTTACCCGTAGTTCCTTTACTATGTGGAATATTTAAATGAAACTTTACAGATATGTTTCACATCAAAGGTTACATACTGTGACAAAGAACCATCACTCTTACCTTTCCAGTTCATGAGTTATCTGCCCTTGATTGATCTGAAAAATGGTTTTTGACCTGTAGTTCATTTACTATATGGAATATCTGAATGAAACTTCACAGATATGTTGATCATCAAAGGTTACATATTGTGACTAAGGATCTTCACTTTTACCTTTCCAGTTCATGAGTTATCTACCCTTGATTGATCTGAAAAATGGTTTTTGACCTGTAGTTCATTTACTATATAGAATATCTGAATGAAACTTCACAGATATGTTGAACATCAAAGGTTACATATTTTTAGTACGGACCGTCACCCTTACCTTTCCAGTTCATGAGTTATCCGCCCTTGATTGATCTGAAAAATGGTTTTTGACCTGTAGTTCATTTACTATATGGAGTATCTGAATGAAACTTCACAGATATGTTGACCATCAAAGGTTACATATTGTGACTAAGGACGTCATATCACTGTCTATCTCAGTTCTGTTGCTATTTAGGCATTATATATCTCACAAAATAACTTTTGGTGCCCCCAGCAGTGGCGGGGTATTACGCAGTGCTTGCGGTGCTTTTATTTCCCATAGCCTCTATGCAGAAATGATAGGACTGAAAAGACTCCATATCTATCAATGTGTTGAATGTCGCTAAACTACCATTACATTGTATATGAGACTCATATTGAGGAAATTGGTCTTTCTGGCCAGTGACGTATATTAGAGTGACTGGAATCTTCACTTTTCAGCCAGACAGGTATGTCGGGGCACATGTCACGTGACTAACACCTGGTGCGCCATTCATCGTATACAGAAAATGGCGACGCAGCCTTGAGAAACTGCTGCATTTTGTTCTGACTTAAGACAAGGTAAAGCTCTTGCATACATTTTCAGCTGCTCAGACAAGCCAGAAACTTGAAAATTGGCATTAAAAATTCTAATGTTTCCCTAACAAAAGCACTTATCAGAATCTGCGGGTGTGCAAGCTGGTTTGTGCCTTAGTTGTTTACATGCAGCAAAAACAGGTTTTACACATTACCAACTTGTTGCACGCTAGGTAATTTTTTCAAGATTTTTTTTCTGCTGACTTCAAAGTTAACTGTTTCAAAAAATTATTTTAGGAACAGTATCAGAGTGTGAAACGGTTTGGATCCAGATCAGGACCGACGATCTGTCAGTCCAGATCTGGATCCAAACTGTTTGCAAAGGTTATCAGCACTCGGCAGACGACCAAAGACGCCACTAGCAATGAAAGAGCTAATCTGTGTTTTGGATTTGTGACCAGGAAGAGTGTGTACCAAAAATATATTTTTCTTATTTCTCAACCAAAACATATGTCGTTGGTACTCAAAAGAACCGTCTCAATGAGACGGTTCTTTTTAGCACCCAAAACATATGCAAAAATTGATGGGTAAGAAAGTATTCACAATTTTACGCTAAAAAATTTTGCTTATCTAAACCTGTGATGAGAATCATGAACAGTTGATTTTAGCATGTAAAACTAATGTACATCAGAATTGGAATGGAATCAAGAGCTTATTGAATTCTCCTATATCCTATATTTATCACATTTAGACCCTGTTGTTACATAATAATCATTGTATCATTTTATAAAATCAGTTACTGATTCCAAAAATAGGTTATTGATGTATAAGCTATTTATTCGATTAAAGGTAAACCACACATTGATATGGAATGGTTCAAAGTTGCCCCCATACAAGGGATGTTTTCCTTTGATTAGTTTTTTTATATGGTGCATTTCAAACTTATGTCACTCAGAATGGCCATTTGGGAAAGTCAGCCACAATTCAAGAATCAAATCATGGCTCGGGTGTATGTAAGGAGCATTACGTGTAGTACTATGTACCAAAAAGCTCCTTTTTGTTAGCCAGAACTGGCGTATGGAAAAATAGTTCTGTAGCATGTGGGTTCAGCTCTATTAAAATTTATAATTCTGATTATCCAAAAAGTTTAATCAGCAGAATAAATGGAGTTTATGTTTTTTATTTAAAACATAAACTTAATTTAAGCCGTTTGTTTTGCTGCAATCACACTTATTATTGTGTTAACATGGTTTCTGTGACATCAGCCTCAGGTTATATAACGTCATCGTCACGTTATCTCCCTCCTTATCAAAGTATCTTCCTTGATGTACAATCATGGTCTGATTTCATGGAATTGGCTGAGGCACTTCCGATTGTCAGAATGGCCAGAATACTGGTAGTTCATGGCCATTCTGAGTGCAGTATCATGTAACTTTGTAATACCTCACCCTCGAGAAATCCATTTACACAACATGTCTTGCTTGCTTGAGTTGAGGTTTTTATGGGTGTAGGTTCAAGAAATGCTAAAATTTCTTTACTTCATAAAGAATAAAGCATGTTCCTTAATTTTAATTGCTTTAATTCTAGCTTTTAGTTCAAATAAGATCATGTTTTAAAATATTCTCTATTTATTTATAGAGAGAAAAGGGTATTTCAAGTTTGATGTTAGTAATACAGTAAAACCTGTCTTAAGCGGCCACTCAAAAAGAAGACAAGAAATAGGTTTTCAAGACCAATTATCACTAAATGCAGGTCAAAGTTTTGCAGAATGCTCCAAGGGGAGCATTCTGCAATACTTTTGATCTTCATTAAGCTACAATCTGTCATTAAGATCTTTGTTTTGTCTATTTTTGAGTGGCCGCTTAAGACAGGTTTTACTGTATGTAGTTACTGAGCACTGTCATGGGAGACTTGCCGTATCATCTATTGGAACAGAGAGATCTTGATTAGTCTTGGCATTTGGGCCTCGACGTCAGAAAACCTGTAAGGTCCAAGCCAGCCTGCTCAGCTACAGAGGCTAGCTAGAATATTGAAATTTTGCGTAGAAGAAGTTTGATTACTATACTTTCATAACAGTAAATAACAATGGTGTTGATCAGGCTGCCCGGGTGCACAGGCTGGTCTGCCCCTTTGTTGTTTGCACACAACAAAGTCAAGATTTTTTCACATCGAGGCCAACTTCATCTTTCATTATCCATTGTATGTACTCAAAAATAGACAAAACAAAGATCTTAATGACAAATGGTAGCTTAATGAAGGTCGAAAATATTGCAGAATGCTCCCATTGGAGCATTCTGCATTACTTTTGACCTGCATTAAGTGATAATTGATCTTGAAAACCAATTTGGGGGCTTTTTGAGAGTGGCCATTTTAGACAGGTTTTACTGTAATGTTCTACAAAGCTACTGACTGTATGAAAGCAGGGCTCCAGATAGGAGCGCCTAATTGAAAATTAATTTTCTTATTTCTCAACCAAAACACATGTTGTGGGTATTCAAAACATCCGTCTCAATGAGGCTGTTCATTTTAGTGCCCAAAACAAATGTTTAAACTGATGGGTAAGAAAACATCAACAACTTAACACCCCAAATTGATACAAAAATTATGCAGATGACAAAAAAGTGAGCAATACACAGTTTGGTCAGGTCTTTGTTTTCTAAAATACGATAAGGTCCTTGCCTAGAGGTTATAAAACTTGAGTTCATTCTCAGACTCAAAATAAAGGGCAATGGCTGCATGCGGACACCTGTCCCCAGGTAGCCAATCATTGTGCTTTATTTCGAGTCTGAGAATGAACTCAAGTTTTATAGCCTCAAGGCCTTATGTCAGTGCTTGAGTGTTGATGTATATTTCATACTTTTGTAAAGACGTATCCGGTAAAACTGGGCTAGAGTAGGAGATTTGCATCTTTGTATATATTTTTAATGAATTCTTATAGAATTTACTTGATTGTTCACCTTGTAAAAGGCCATCATTGTATGGGCCTTATCACCAAAAAACCTGACTGTTGTTTGTGAACAACGGAGACGCAGACCAGGCTGCACATCTACAAGCTCTGATCTGACCCTTTGAGTTGTTGCTTTACATACCATTCAACAAGATTTCTGTCATGTCAGGACGTTTCCTGGGTCAAACCAGTACTAAGCAGAGGACAAAGTGTCTTGCTCAAGGACACAACACAGTGCCTTTGGTGAGGCTAAATGAGCAACCCTTCATTATCAAGTAAAGCACTCTATCACTGAGCCACTTTAGACTCAAGAACGCCAAATTATTTACTGTCAGGTTAGTATGATACAGTAAAACCTGTGTAAAATGACCACTCTAAGAAAAGACCAAAAATTGGTTTTCAAGACCAATTATTGCTTAATGCAGGTCAACAGTATTGCAGAATGCTCCAAGGGGAGCATTCTTCAATACTTCCACCTTCATTAAGCTACCAATTGTTATAAAGATCTTTGTTTTGTCTACTTTTCAGCGGCTGTTTTACACAGGTTTTACTGTAGCTAAACTTGCCACATGCCAAAATTCAATTCTAGCTAGTCTCTGTAGTTGACCTGTCGCAAACCCCAAACACAGGTTTTCTCATGATGAGGCCCATATAATGGTAATCAGGCCTCATGGTTATAAAACTTTATTATGCTGAACTCAACTGCTCATAAAAACGGAATGCTGAAAATAGACTTTTCTTGCTTTCAAACACTCAAAAGTTGTATCTATCATGCTAATAAATGTTAAAATGCCAACAATTGTTGACATTTTAACATTTATGAGCAGGATCAATTTCATTCTCATTTGAGTTGAACATGAAAAAAGTTTTGTAACCTAAGCCCTGAAAAGATATAGCATTTTTCCCATGATTACACCACATTATTTTCTTAATTTTTTTCTTAGATTTTTTTTCAATGCTTCATGAACTCTTTATGTGTTTAGAATAGTAACTCTGAAATTTTAGAGGTTGGCTATTCTGAACACAACAGGTTTCTCGCCAACATTTTTTGAGGGCCTGAACTGTGCATAATACAATGAATTTTCATGCTAGACCCACTGCATTATAAAATGAAATTTTGAAGCACATTGAGTGTTTTTATTCATTGTAACGCAGTTATCAAGACATGATTATCACCTAATCTGTGCACATCAACCATGACTGATAGTATACAACTATTTCACATTTTCTGTGCAACAGTCCAAACTATCACCACGACCTGATGCAAAGTTGCTAGAGGCCAAAGTGGGGGAGGGGGGTATATGGTCGGATATATGGTCTGAAATTCAATTTTATTGGGATGCGTGAGTGGAGTTGTAAAACGTGATTTTCAATTGTTTATCCTAGGATATACCTCCCCAAATGAATATTTTGACCCATTCTAATGCACTTCTTATGTACCCTTAAAAATATTTGTTTCATCTCAAATTGGAGCATTTCAAGCCGCATAAAGCTGTATGTCATCCAACCAAATGTGACGTGATGTTAAACTTGCTGAAAATTTCTAGCGTTATCCAATCAGACTTCGTTTTACACTAACAAGTGGGGTGGAATGAATAAACATGCTGTTACAATGGATATAAGACATCTAGTCACACCAAAGTAACAATCAAAATATTGGCACTTATTGCCAGAACAAATTTCATACTAAGGTGAGTTGAGCGTGTAAAGAATTTCTATAGCCTCTGGGCCAGAAATACACCCTCTGATCTGTTTCCAATGTATCTGTAGTGTTCAGTACCCTTTCCCACTATGAATAATTGTACAAATAAACTTTCATGTTGGTATACAGAACAAATTACTTGTCAGGTCCACTTCTGTAGGATCAGATATATCGTGTTTCCATAAGCAAACAGAGTAGACCTAGGTCAGGATCTGGGTTTGCTCTGTTTGCAAAAGCGTTAAAATGATTTGCTATGAGGTAAATGGTTAAGCTATTACTTATGTGCCAGAACTTAAGTTATTGAGTCATATGATCCGAATTTCCATTGTGTACAGTAAATGTTCTAAAATTTCTAACACTCTTTTTTCTTTTTCTTTTCTCAAATAAAATGTCGGTTATCAGGGCTGGAATTCACAAAATGCTTGTCAAAAAAACAAACAGGGAAGACCCTGATCAGACTGCTTCTTCTTTGTTCAGGCATTTGTGGCAAGCAACAATGCTACTGTTCGAAATTTTAGAATATTTACCATATGCCTTCTTGTTGATTTTGTTTCTATACGTCATATAATTGCTTAACTACCATATTCAACCTTGTAAATGCACATGCTGTTATAAGCACACACTGATGCAACACTATATGGGCCTCGACGCGACAAAACCTGTCTTCGGGGTTTTAGACAATACAAGACTCAAACCAGTCTCCTTCGCTACAGAGACTAGCTAGAAAATCGAACTTTCACCAGTAGCAGGTTTAGATATGATACTTTCCAAAAAGCAAATAACAAAGGCGCTGATCACTGCGCCTGCATTGATGCACAGGCTGGTCTGCACCTTTGTTGTTCGCAAACCCCCAGAAGACAGGTTTTCTCGTGTCAAGGCCGATATGTACTTATGATTTCCAGTCAATCCAGTGATATAATATCTTTATTAATATGGATTCATGTGAATTAAAACATTGTGTGAATCCTGATCAGCTGGCTTCTGGCTTCATTGGAAGCCAGCTGATCAGGATCTGCTCTGTTTTCAAAAGAGGGTATAGAAGTTTGAAGAGGTTTTGCACATATTGTGTTTATTAGGTTGAGTATGATAGCAAATAGTTTGCTATGCTGCTGTAAGCAGGGTTCCCACGAGCACTGGAAAACCTGGAAAATCAAAAAAAAAAGTTCCATGCATGGAAAAATCATGGAATTTGAAAAAAACTGAAAAATCATGGAAAAATCATGGAATTTTGTAAAAAAATTTGTGTGTTTGACTGCTTGTTGTCTAGCTACTGGTGATAAGTTTTTATTATTGTTTCAAAATGCACGTTTGGCCCACAACAGGGCCTGCACTTGTTGCGCCTGATATTTTATAGACAGATACATGTAGCCTTAAAAATGTATGAAATTTTGGCCTGTCAGAAGTATTCTTTTATTTGTATAATGTCTAACCATATGTTGTTTTAATGGAATGAAAAAGCCTTATTGAATCATTTGAACTATCAGATTCTTAAGCAGGGTGAATCATATAAAACAGGCTTTCAAGTGGGCCCTACTTTTCATACTTTTTTTGTTCTACTTTTCCCTACATTTTCATGAAAATGGCTTACTATCCTATTTTTTCACAATGTCATTTATGCAATAAAATCTTCAAAAAATTTTCTCCGCTCGCATCGCTCACTCAAATTTCACAGTAATTAAACTTCTTTTTTTGTAAATGACCACTCATTTTCTCACTTTGATGTTTTCAGCTGCAAAGGTCATTTTGTTCTTGGATGATTTTATTGTCACCACTTTTATCCTGCTTATTTTGATATATTATCATTAGTTTTATGAATTATTGGTTTGAAAAAGCCCTACATTTTACATTGGATAATCCCTACTTTTTCAAAAAAATTATCCTTACTTTTTCCCTACTTTTTTATGGAAGGGCACTTGAAAGCCTGAACAAAAGCTATTCAAAATATATCATCATAAAACTTAACTTTTGGAGCCATTTCAATTCAATCGTGTTTCTGATTTTAAAATTGGCCATATAATAAGTGACCTTTTTGGCTAGTTATTTGGAAAAAGATTTAGAATGATGAAATATTGAAAGATATATTGAAAGATATAAGAAAGACATGTTCTAATAACAGTTGGTCACAATTATGCTGAATGAGGTAAAGAATACTGAGGATGCCGTGAGGATGGGAGGTTGGAGGCCGCACATTAAATGATCATGGAAATTACATTGTTGATCATGGAAAAATCATGGAAAAATCATGGAAAAATCATGGAATTTTATTTTTCAATTTTTGTGGGAACCCTGTGTAAGTTATATACTTTGTATAAATTGAGCCAGTGCATGAGATTTCCAACAATGTGGTATGTACGACCAGCAAAGCCTCAGATCAGCCTGCCCATACCGGCAGTCTGGTCAGAGCCTTTGCTAGTCGCTTGAGTATTCTATAATTGTTAAGCTACTGACTGAACACCATTTGGAGTTTCTAAGCTTAAAAGGAGGCTGCAGAGGCTTGTCCGAGTCTACACGTGTCAAAATGCCACATTGTTGGAAATCTCATGCCGTCTCTCAATTAGTACTTTACATGTGTACATAGGTTACTGGTTTGTACCTAGATATGCAGTGTGATAATCATCTTGTAAATAGATATGTTGTGTCGCTTTCAAAGACCGTGATGGCTTATGCTTTATGCGTAGGAAGCATCTGATTGATAGGTCTGTGATTTTTTCCAAGGGAGTCAACTTTTGCAAACATTTAAAAGCTACCCCTGTCCAAAACAATCTGCCATTTTACCCTTTTGCACTCAGAGTGGCCAAGGTTCGTTGGAGCTTTGTCCACTCTGAGTGCATTAGGGCAAAAGGAAGAGTTTGTTTCTGGGTACTGAGAGCGATTTCTCCTGGTTTAAAGAGTAGATCTCTTGAGTAAGAAGGAAAAAAAACCTTTTGGTACTTGAATGGTGAAGATGGCACTTTAATAAGTAAGGCAACATTGAAAGCCCATATTAAACCATGCAATGTGCTGCAAACCAAATAAATACCAGGCGGAAAAAAAGAGTTACTGATATTTTGTATGGTAGAAAATTGGGAGCCGTGGAAGGCATCCATTTTTGGCTGATTGATATCACACTGAACTAAATTGCTATAACTTGCTTATTTAACATCAGACTTTTGGATCAAATTTGCACTTAAATGCACACTAATAAAGCCTTTCATTTGATGTACATTGTTTATGAAAACTGTGCTCCCTTTATTAAGTTTTTGAGTTATAAAGTGTTTGATATACTGTAATTTCGGAAGTTTTTGCAAGGACTAGGGCATGATTTACCTATATCAATAAACTACAGAGTGATTTCAACGTTTCACGAGGATTTTTCTTTAACAAAACATTGCATATGGGAAGTTTCCGAAAATAAAACCTTCGCAAAATTTTCCAAGTTTACAGCATATTACAGTATTACAATATTACAAGTGTAGAACCAGAGATCCACGCTGCCTTTTCACCCACATAATGGAGCCATATTAGTAACCAAATGACACCTCATGATCGAATACTTTAAATTTGGAAATTTTCGTGAGGGTTTTATTTTCACGAAACTTCGCAGTTTTGTGAAAATAGAAACCTCGCGAAATGGCGAAATCACTCTGTCGCTTACCAAGAAATGTAAATCATGACCTAGTTGCAAATACTCAACGTGGCAAGTATGGCTTTAACGCTATTCGCAAAAATAAAATTATTGTGAAAATAAAATTATCGGGAAAATTTCCGAATGTACAGTATAAACAACTCTAAAGTACTTAATGTGTGCCTTTAGGAGAAAGTGTGCTTATTAGGTTCAATATGGTAATTTGAAACTTGTTTTCACCGAGTGTATATGCCACAGGGTAGCTTTAGTTGCGATGCAGAGGGAATGTGTGTTGACCATACATTCCAAGAAATTATAGGGTTTCACCGTAGATTAGAGTCAGATATTTGTTTGCTTCTTCATCACTTTTGTTTGAGGAACAGATGGTCGAAATTAATTTCTCATGCAGATGGTTCAAATCATCTTCTTTATTACTTAGGGAGCTCAGTGGTAGAGTGCTTGACTGGAGACCAAGAGGCGGCAGGTTCAAGCCTCACCGGTGTCACTGTGTTGTGGTCCTTGAGCAAGACACATTTATCCTAGCTTAGAACTGGTTCAACCCAGGAAGACCCATCCCTGTTTAACTGAAAGATTGTTGATGGGACGTAAAGAATCAAATCAAACAATCTTTATCACTTGTTGTAAGCAGATGAGCAGGGCTTTCACCATTTACATTTCTGACAAGAATTTTGTGAATTAATGATTGATGAACCAAATTTTTTGATCAGATTGAAGAGACAAGTTAACCCTAAAAGCACCGACAGAAAAAATGATGAAAAATGATGTCTGCTGAAGTCGTCTGCTGCAAATATTTGCTAACATAATTAACCAATTGGAGTACTGAGGCAAACAGTGTAGACCCAGATCAGACTGCTCCTCTCAGTACAGTAAAACATGTCTTAAGCGGCCACTCAAAAAGAAGACCAAAATTGGTTTTCAAGACCGATTATCACTAAATGCAGGTCAAAAGTATTGCAGAATGCTCCAAGGGGAGCATTCTGCAATAATTTTGACCTTCATTAAGCTACCATTTGCTATTAAGACCTTTGTTTTATCTTTTTTTGATTGGAAAGGCTTCTTAAACATTTAGGCAGACAACAAATCAGATGACATTTGCTGTGAGTGGCAGAAGTGTTGTAGCACAGTAGATCCATGTACTACCCACTTGCCAAACTGAAAGCTCATAACCTTGTAGATGAAAAATGGATGTTAAAGGGTCTAAATGTCACTTCTTATGGGTTAGAAAACCTCGCTCTATCTAGAGGTACTGTTTTGTCTGAGGCTGTGTGACACTCCAACAGGGTAAATGCTAACAGCCAAGACACTGATCAGACAGCCTGAAGAAGCAGTCTGATCAGGGCCTTCACTGTATGTAATTCTGGTGAATTTTGTGAGAATTAGACCTAATCACCAAAATATAAATGAAAATGATTAGAGAAAGGTTTGAAGTTTCAGAACATGAGTACTTGTTGGCACTTGTTTGAAGGCTCTGTCCAGGCTGTACATATATCCACTGATTTTGTGATTTTCTGCTGCTAGAAGTATGTATGTGTCCTTGTTTTCTGTTAGCCATGCAACAAACTGTACCTTAACTCTTCCATGCTAGAGATGACTTTTGTCGTCTGCTGATAATCTTCACAAACAGTTTGGACCCAGACCAGGCCTGACAAAATGTCAGGCCTGATCTGGATCCAAACTGTTTGACTGACAATCTGATGGCTTGCCAAAGGATAATTAAAAAAGTCCAGCAGATGGCAAAAAAAACATGCAAAAATTGCCCAGCATGCAAAAGTTAAATAGTAAAATTACAAAAGATGACATTACATGTATATCCAAATCCACAGGTGTCCAAATTACAGCTGCCTGTGAGGTGTTCTATTAAGAAATCAGAATCTTTTTTATATTTGGTCGCAAACTAACGTGCGGGGCAAAGAGAGTATTCCATGGGATGTTTTCCCTGTATATTTACACTGATGAGATGTGTTACCTGTAATAATGGAATGAGTGTAAACCTTGATCAGTCTGCTCCTTCAGGGGCAGGCTGACCTAGGTTTACCTTGTCTGTCTGAATACTTGAGGTTTTAGGTTTATATTGAATTGGCATGGAGTTGTCATAGAATCTTGTTTGCTCTGTTTTAACTCTTTGCATGATTGATAATTTTTCATGCTTTTGTTGTCATCGGCTGACTTCCAAAATATTTTTTTTCAATATTTTTTCTTTCAAAAACACTTTCAGAGTGTCAAACGGTTTGGATCCAGATCAGGACTGACATTCAAGGTACATTTTGCTGCATATTGGCCCATGTAGTTGACACCTTTTACTTGTGAAGTGTAGTGTACAGTGGTTTCAAGAATTGTTACATTTTAACCATATTTAACTTTCATGATAATGCAATATAATAATGATAATAAATACCCAGTACGGGAATCCTCTATTATTTGTCTTGATTGTTCCTTTAAATCCTAGAGCAAGTCCTATGACCTGTGTAGATGGTTTTATGACATGCCCCTTTGAGTCCATAGATAGGACTGTTTTTAAATCTTTTTATTTTAAATTTAGCATATCAACAACTTTTTGAAAATATATTTCAGGAACACCGTCAGTGTCAAAAAGTTTGGATTCAGATCAGGCCTTACATTATACAATTGATGCATTCTTTTGAGGTTAACATCAGGATTTGTCAACCCGAGAACAGTGATGCTCACCGAGGCGAAGCTGAGGTGAACATCACTTTTGAGAGTTGACTAATCCTGATGTTAACCGAAAAAGAATGCACCAATTGTTTTGTTATATGACACTGTTTTTATTTGGAGTATTTTCATATTTATAAATTTACTAAAGTCAGGTGTTCCAAGTGCACTTTCTCTAGGAAGATTATTTCAACAATATACTTCCCAAATTTCTGCAACTCTTATGAGAAAAGCAAAATAATTGCATTTTTAAACCATATATACCTAGCGTCCTTTTTCTAGGACATAGGCAAATAGGGCAGACCCAGATCAGACACCACAGTCTAACAAGGTGTCTGATCAGGGTCGCCACTGTTTGCTGGCATAATTTTTTTCTATTAAAATTTGAATAAAAATGAAAAATACCACCTAACATCCCTTAAAACAGAAATGGACTGTTTCAATTGATAACGGTGGGGAATTCCATTGGGCATAAATTGGTTAAATGCTGTTCTCATACAATGAACAAATTCTGATTTCAACACATTTTACCTGTGAAATATATACAAGAAACAAGTCAGTGTTTCAATGTCTATTTTTAGCTGTCAGACAGCAGTGACAAAAAGCATGTCACCTGGGCTAGATTTAGTTCAATCTATTTTTAGCTCTCTGTCAGCACTGACAAAACTAATGTTAACCTGTCTTTAGCTCATCACTGTTTGACATCATGATGTCACAACCGGTGCAAGCTAGTTTCAGCCAATCAGAGGAGGTCTTTTATAGGAGTCATATAACAATTTTTCAGGCCTGATCTGGGCCAGATTTGTTTGCAAAGGGTATCGACATAAGACCAATGTTGCCATAATTAGGTATTATTCAAAATCAGTTTTGTAAGTGATTTGGGCAGAGAAATTTTTAGCAAATTATTTTTTCGGTCAAAAATTCTGAATGTCTAGATTTGCTTAAGATGAATTGTTGCATTGCATTAGAGGGCCGACTGTGAAATATTAATCCATGACTGAAACCCCATTTACCAAACAACAATAGCCTTAATTCATGGTAAAGTAAAATTGACTTGGTTCAGTTAGGATTGCGGCATTTAACCCTTAATGCGCCAATCGCAACAAAAGTCGTCTGCTTTTCTCGTCTGCTGAAATGTTTAAGAAGCCTCTATGACAAACAGTGTGAACCCAGATCAGACTGCTCCTATAGGAGCAGTCTGTTCTGGGTCCTGGCTGTTTGCTTCTGTACTTAATTCGTCAGTAATGTAAGGCAATTATTTGCAGCAGAGGACATCAGCAGACGACATTTTCAGATGTATTTTTTTTTCTTGGCGCTTTAAGGGTTAATTGTTACACTTGAAAATGGACACTTTGACTAGCCCTTGAAATGTGCAATGTCATCAAAAGCTCTCTCTTGCCAGCATCAACTAGAACAGTCGGACTCAGACAAAGGGCATGCATAATGCCTAGCGGTGAAAAGGGGATATCCGTTTTGGAGTCAATCTTTATTATCGTTCATCAGACAAACCCTTATTCAGACATGAACAATGATTTGATAAAAGTACTCCATATATGAAATTTGGAAGAATTTGGGTGATAAATGATGAAGTTAAAGTGTCCACATGTGCAAACTGACAGATGGCGGCCATTTTTGCAACCATCTTGGTTATCGTTTATCAGACAATACCTAAAGTCGATCTTGGGGGAAAGAGGTTGATGAGAGTAATCCATACAAGTAATTTTGAAGAAATCAGGTAATAAATGACTAAATTCCAGTGTCAACTAGTGCAAACCGACAGGCAGTGGCCATCTTGGTAAATGTTCATCAGAAAAACCCCGCGAGAGTTTGATAGAAGTAATTAGTATATGAAATTTGGAAGGAATGATAAATGACTAAGTTAAAGTGTCCTACGTGCAAGCTGACAGGTAGCAGCCATCTTGGTTATTGGACAAACCCCATATTCAAACTTTGGTGAGAGTTTGATAAAAGTAATCCATATTTGAAATTTGGAAGGTAGAATGTCCAAAAGTGCAAACTGACAGGTGGTAGCCATTTTGTCGACCACCTTGATTATGGTTCGTCCAACAAAACCCATATTCGAACTTGGGAGAGAGTTTGATAGAAGCAATATGAAATTTGGCAGAAATCCGATTAAAAATGACTAAGAGTCAGTTATTTATGCGACCACAACATGCAAACTGATAGGTGGCGGCTATTTTGTTGGTCATCTTGGTTATCGTTTGTCGGACAAAGCCCATATTCGAATTTGTGCGAGAGTAGGATGGAAGCAATCCATATATGAAATTTGGAAGAAATCCGATAAAAAAATAATAAGTAAGAGTGACCACAACAGCGGATGGACGGACAAGCAGAAAGCAATTGAGCTCCTAATTATTGAAAACCTAATTATGGTGAAATTTCATACAGATATACAATGAAGCATGCCCCTCTTTGAACATGTTACAGTGCTGTCCCTTATAACACACCTTGTTATAACATGGATTTGGATATAACATGGTCCTGTTGTTACTCTCCAAATTTTTTACCATGGAATTTAATTTTGCTTGATGGGGAACATGGATCATGGATATTGAGAGCTGCTATAATCTTTCCATTCAAATATCCAAAATGGGAACCTTGAAGGCCATCATAAAATTCTTCAAAAGACATCTGAAACATCAGAGTGGATGGAAAATTTTTGGGAGGGATCAGGGGTACATGTATATTGAGAATTGCTGGATGACCCAATGATGGCCATCTTGAAGTTTTACAAACATCTCCCAAGCCAAAAGTCCAACTAGAAATGTGTCCAAGGGACACAGATACCCTGCCATCGCTAAAATGGCATATTCTGTCATTAGAAATGACATATTTTTTACAAAGGACAATAGGTCTTGGAGCCATTGGGGGATATTGATTGTTATGGAACTTGAGCAAGACATTTCGGCAAGTTTCACTCGAAATGACTAGTTAAAGACAGGAAAATGGAAAAAATTGAATAATTTCACGAACAAAGGGTAATAACTCCTGAAAGCAAAGGGTGATATGTCAAGACATTATAATGTTAAAACTTAGTGTGACCAAGTTTCAAAAAGTTCTGATCAAAAAAAACTTTATTTGAAGACATCATAATAATTGCCATTTTTTTCATCAACAAAGGTTAACAACCGAAAGCATGGGGGATATGAACCATCATTAGTCTTGGCAGATATTCTGGTACTAAGCGTTGTGAGCAAATTTCATATAGTCGTGGAACGGAAAACGTGTATTATGCAAAACCACAGCTGGATTTTTGTATACTGATAGTCTAAATAGTGCTTGATATGAGCCCACTGTATAGCAATGCGACCAAAATTGCATTTCGTGGAAAAGTGCATTTTGTATGCCGCATAGGTCAAGTTAAGAAACTTTCATAGCGTAGAAAATGTGATTTTCCCCTTATCAATCATTTAAAATGTGTGTTTTTGGTCTACAAAAGAGCCCTCTTATTTAAAAGGTTCACAACATATGTTTTGGTTGAGAAATAACAAAAGTAATTTTCCATTACGCATGCTAATGTGGAGGTCGGGAATGAGAAGCCGTTTTGCTGTCCAATAGTACACTATCAAATGCATTTAAAAGCATAGGCAGCCATTTTCTTCCAAGGGACATTTTTTCTTTAAAAATACTATGCAATTACATTTCGACATCTCAAATGGAGATGGTGAAATGATAAAAGTTATTCAAGTTTTTTTTTCAATCTTTATTTTACCACTGTTATTGAAATTAATGTTTTCAGCAGAAAAAAATCCCCTTTGTCTCTATAATGACCCTCTGTATCAAAGCTGTTGTATAAATGGCCTCTTTAAAAATCTTGATAAACTTCATTTATTTATGAGTTGTCCCTAGTATTGAACTCCGAGCCTGCTGACATGGACTAAATATCAAATTTTTGTGGTTTCAGCTACCTTCTCTAGTTTTTCTTAGACAATAAAATGAATTGTCTTGATTTATGCTCCAAATGTCTATCTAGCATACAGTTTAAAAGTTATTTATATAAAAAAATGCAAATCTGACTTTGAAAAGGTAACCTGTGGTGTCCCTCAAGGTTCCATTTTGGGGCCACTCTTATTTCTGCTTTTCATTAATGATTTACCACTTTATGTTGATAACGTTTCAGCAGATCTCTATGCCGATGATACTACTTTGTATGACATCCAAACTTCATTAGAAGCAATTGAGGTAAATCTCCAAGAAGGATTAAACCAACTCCATATCTGGTGTAAAAACAATGGCATGGTATTAAATTCAGTGAAAACTAAAGTAATGCTAGTAACTACCAACCAAAAACGATTAAGGTTACAGAACACAAATCTCAACCTTCAATATATGGATGAAAAGCTCAAAATGATATCAAGTGATAAAAAACTTGGAGTCCATGTAGACAACAACTTAAGCTGATCTGATCATGTTAAGCATGTTTGTAAGAAAATATCATCCTATATCTGGCTTCTTTCAAAAATCAAGAACTTTTTATCACAAGCACATCGTGTGCAATTCTATAAATCATATATCCAACCTCATATTGACTTCTGCAATATTGTGTGGGGCATTTCATGTGAGTCTAGTAAAATGAAAATATTCAGGCTACAAAAGTGTGCTTGTCGGGTTATTCTTGACTACAATGTAGAGGATTCCGATGAGGCAATACAGTCTCTAAAGATTTTATCTGTTTATGATCGTTTATTTCTAAGAAAAGCAAAATTTATGTTCAAAGTCTTTAATGGCTTAACACCCTCTTATATTTCTAAAAAATTTACACTTAGAAATGAAATGAACATGTCAGTACGAGGGCTGTTCAAATATGAATGCAAGTAGCTTCATAACTTTCTTCACATGTATGCTACGACAAAATATCATACCTTTCTGGAAAGAACTATTTGTCGCCTTTGAAATGGCACCCTACATAAAGAAACTCTCACTATATTTCTCGAGTTAGAGACCCTTATATAAAGGCCATTCGTGTATACTTAAGTTTTTTCAAGCAAATTGAAAGGCATGTTTTGGTACATGTGGGGATATAGTGTTATATCTTTGTAAGTTTTAGACAAAATGGCACCAAATTTTAGATGGAAGTTTAAATAACAATCCAAAAGTTGTTTGCAGGAAAAAGTTTATAAAATCCAGTTTCAAAACAGGCACGTTTGTGACGTCATTAATTTTATGATAAACGTCATTTGGAGTTATCTACTGGTGCTGGAATAATAAACATCGCTGTGTTGTTTTCTTTGCGTTTTGCTGAAAACATGCTAAATATGTCATAAGGGAGTTTTCAAAACGCGCAGTCCTTTATTTACAGAGTTATCACATTTTTTATAATTTTTCAAGCATTTTTCTGCTTCTTAATGACGTGAATACATTAATTAAATTATGTTCAATCTGTCAAGTCCTCAAGACCAGGTGAGTAATTTTATTGTAAATAATGTCTATAGTGGTCAAACTTAAAGTTGACGTTCAAATTTTAGAATAAAGCCACAATGGTATGACAAAAAATAAGTATAAATTCTATAACTCCTTCATTTAAGGCATTTTTGACTTAATAAAAATGCTTTTCAGTGTTTAAAAATTACCCTATATCCATAAATAATTTGTAGCAATAACTCAGTATTAGTGATCAAAATATTGTCTTTGAGTTAAAATTAGTTTAAATGTTGCTTCGTGCATTTTGTTATAGATAAGTTTAACTGAAAACTGAAAGGTGGTGTTTTGTTTACCATTTATTTGCAAGCATAAGGAGACTTTAGTGACAACGATTCGTTGTAATTTAACTAAAGCATGTCGGATTTTCATAACTTTCACAGAAGTATTATGTAAGAATATGAGGATACTTTCTAAAAAAATCAACAAATTTCACCTGTTTATCGAAGGATTATATGCACGTCTCTATCACTGGTATATGTTCGAAGCATTGAGTTGTTGGTATACAAACATGACCCTCGTTCAAAGGGCTTTAACTCGATAAGTAAACTGTGCTTTTCATTAGGTCTGGTGCCAGGCTAAAGATGACATATAGTCCTTTTTAGAAACGTTTACCATTTTGTCGTAGCATATATATGAAGAAAGTTATGAAGCTACTTGCATTCATATTTGAAAAGCCCTCGTAAATCTAAGATCATCAGCATCAGGATGTTTTATTCCTCCATTGCCCAAAAAGGAGTGCTTTAAGCACAGCATGCGTTACTCAGGCTGTTTGATATGGAACTCTCTCCCAAATAATGTTAAAAGTAGTCAGACATTTCATAATAGATGCATCAAATGGCTTACACAATGATGTACCCATTACATGATTTATTATGAATGAATAAGGAGCTTGTAATATTATCTATGGCAAGCTACTATGATGAATTGAAACAAGAAAATGATCACTCAATCTTTGTATCTTTGAAAATGATAATCTTATTCTCTACTTTGTTCCTATTTCTATTTCATATTTGTATATTTGCTTATTTCATTGTTGATAATTATGATAAATATCAGTTTTGTATATTAATTCTCATTGATAAAGTTTGCATATGATAAGAGTGGGGAGATGAAATGTGATTTTACCCAATATGAAATAATTACTTTCTTCAATCAGCCATATTCATGTAATACCCAAAGGTATCTATCAGCTTTACCTGTCTATATCACTCTACTCTTATCATGTGCAGTCTCAAGATTGCAACTTTACTATTAAGTATAGATACAAAAAGTGGAAACTAAATTTTAAAACAATTTACAGATGTGCAGAGTATAGGCTGCCTGTGGTGTGCTGACTCTTCTTTCCTAATTCATGGGATGAATGGGAAGATATAATCAGCATTAACCCTAAAGTGCCACCTACGATTAGCAGCAGACGACAATTTCAAATTTTGCTGCCTTTTCAGAAAACAACAATAAGGCAAGATGTTTAATAATAATCGTCTGCTGGCAAACGATTCTCATGAAATATCTTACCTTATTTTTTTTTCGAAAATTGAAAAAAATGTAAAAAAAAAATTGTCGTCTAGGGTTAAAGTATTGTGAAATGTTGAAGTAACTATTGCAGATTTTCCTTTTAGCTACCATTCTTCATAAACTTATTACAAAATTGTCACTATCATGAACTTTTTTCTTATTCTATGTATCATTTATACTGTATTGATTGATTTATTTATGTACGAGGGTCATTTTTTATGTTCGTAGAATTGGGCTGTATCTCTTCAAATATAGATTTTACGGTACCATAAGTATATATATTTTGAAAGGTCTAGCTTTTGACTATCAACTGATGTAAATTTTACATCATTAGCGCTTAGTTTGGTCAAGATATATAACTTTGAATAGGCATAGAAAATGACACTGGTCAAAATCCATGCCATTTTATCCACGCAACAATCAGGAAATTAGACACTGTTAAGTTTCATTCGCTATGGTGATATAAGCATTTTTCAAGCCGATTTTTCTTTTGCACCATTAAACTTAATTATTCAAACGCTAATTGTAGACAAATGCAGCATAACTATAAGCATGCTGTTTGCTCTTCTATAACAATTTTAAAACACCCAACAATATACCAAAATAATCACAGTCAAGTGCTAGTTATTATAACTGTTAAAATTACAATTATGAACAAATTTGAAAATTTCTTCTGGTTTTGCATAGCACATGATATACTCAATCATTCGTCAGCAGTTATATTGATGTATCGATTTAAGTGTGTAAATGGCAACTTCCAGTACTGGCGTACCCCCATGTTATAAAAAGTGGGTGGGGTAAATCAACCCCGCGTAGAAAACACAATAACAATCGGATCTGCATAATTTTCTTATTGCAGTAATTTCAACACCTGTTTAGAGGCACAAAAACAGTTTTTATGTATTATCTTAATATAATAACGCTCCATGACGTCATTTATGTACAAAATAAGGGATTTTAGCACCCCCATACGCTATTTATTTTGCAGTTAACTTCTAATAAAACAAAATAATTAACTTTGTTTTGGGATGAAAGTTACCATAACACTTTCATCTACCATATAAAGAAGAAAAATTATGATATTGCTTTACAGCTAATATTTTAAGCCACATTCAAAAGCCCGTACCCAACTTCCACTTGTGTTAACTTTTTAGAATAAAAGTTAATATGCCTATGTTCAATTTGTTGAGGCTCCAAACAAATCTTCCATATCCAATAATTGATGCGTATATGCTATAATGTTTATATAATATTGTAGCACGTAGTGTCCTTGATCTGCAGCCAAATTTTCAGAGGCTGTGTATAGCTATGGAACCATTTTCATGCAATTGTTACTAACGTTCTGTCTGAGACTGAGTCCATAAATGTCATATTTCTACCATATTTCCAGTGTGCGATATATAGGTATGTCTTTGCCTCTTAGAAGACATTAAAGTAATGCATTTTGAAATAATTTTAGGTTGCATGTATAGATAAAAGCTCAATCTTTCCAAATATATGCAGGATGTATGCATTTACTTTCGCTGTGTTCATTAAATCTACCTCTCTACGAACATAAAAAATGACCCTCGTAAAAATTGTATATTACTGTAACATATATTGTATCATATATGAGGGCCTCATGGAAGATTAGTACAATTGTTTGCTAAATGTTGTTACCCTCGTTAAATAAAGACTTTACTTACTTACTTACTTACTTACTTACTTACTTATGCAATGCAGACCTCTTCAGTGGGAGGATAAAAGTGAATATGTAAGCACCCACATTTTTACCAGATGTGCTTCCAAGCAATAAAAAATAGTTATCAAATACATTCCTGAGCAATAAATGCAGTTTAAATGACATTTGAAGCAAAGAAATCTATAAATTTAGTTTCAAAATTGGGGTACCCTTATCTACATTCTTTAACAAGAGGGTCGCTCACCTGAGAATGTCTGTTCATAAGGTCTGGGAAAAGCATCATCCAGCCCAGCAAACAGCTTTAGTTTTGATGACGGATCTGACAGCACTTTCAATAAGATTCAACATGAAATTGATATTAAACAAGATTTTTTCATGTTTTACCAATGTAAGACCCCGGGGCGGGCCAATTTTTGGCCCCAGTGGCATAATTTGAACAAACTTGGTAGAGGTCCACTAGGTGATACTACATTCCAAATATCAAGGTTCTATGACTTGTGGTTTCAGACAAGAAGATTTTTTAATGTTTTCTCTACATACGTGGGTATGTAAAACATGTACCCCCGGGGCAGGCCCATTTTTGGCCCCAGGGGCATAATTTGAACAAACTTTGTAGAGGTCCACTAGATGATGCTACATACCAAATATCAATGCTCTAGGCCTAGTGGTTTCAGAGAAGATTTTTAATGTTTTCCCTATATAAGCCATAAGCACTTTCAATAAGATTCAACATGAAATTGATATTAAACAAGATTTTTTCATGTTTTACCAATGTAAGACCCCAGGGCGGGCCCATTTTTGGCCCCAGTGGCATAATTTGAACAAACTTGGTAGAGGTCCACTAGGTGATACTACATTCCAAATATCAAGGTTCTATGACTTGTGGTTTCAGACAAGAAGATTTTTAATGTTTTCTCTATATACGTGGGTATGTAAAACATGTGACCCCTGGGGCGGGCCCATTTTTGGCCACAGGGGCATACATGTAATTTGAACAAACTTGGTAGAGGTCCATTAGGTAATGCTACATACCAAATAACAACACTCTAGGCCTTGTGGTTTCACGGATTTTTTTCATGTTTTCCCTATATAAGACTTAAGTAAAACATGTGACCCCAAGTTGGGGCCCATTTTTGGCCCCAGGGGCATAATTTGAACAAACTTGGTAGAGGTCCACTAGGTGATGCTACATACCAAATATCAAGGTTCTGGGCCTTGTGGTTTCAGGAAAGAAGATTTTTACACGTTTTCCCTATATAAGCCTTTGTAAAACGTGTGACCCCCGGGGCGGGCCCATTTTTGGTCCCAGTGGCATAATTTGAACAAACTTGGTACAGGTCCACTAGATGATGCTACATAGCAAATATCGGGGCTCTAGGCCTTGTGGTGGTTTCAGACAAGAAGATTTTTCATGTTTTCCCCATATAAGCCTATGTAAAACTCCCGGGCGGGCCCATTTTTGGCCCCAGTGGAAAATTTCAACAAACTTGGTAGAGGCCCTCTAGATGATGCTACATACCAAATATCAAGGCTCTAGGCCTTGTGGTTTCACATCTTGAAATCTATTTTTAGCCTGTGTTACCTAGATATGACCAGAACCATTTGAACATTTATTAAAGAGGGTCATATAAGGATCATTTCTGCCAAGTTTGGTAAAAATCCAGCCAGTAGTTTATGAAGCAATTGTTGACAACGGACGACTGATGACGGACATCCAATGATCACAATAGCTCACAATTAGTCAATGGCTCAGGTGAGCTTAAAATCAATAAGCAGCATTCTTAGATGACCACCACTACTTATGGGATGTCTTTTTAATCTATAAACTCAACATTTTTCAGTCCTAATCTTTTTTGATAAAATATATATTTTGAAAAATAATATTATCACATGTTCTTGCTGGGCTTCCGTAGAAAATGGACTGCTCTGGTGTTATGCAAGTCGATCGAGTCTGCTAAACAGTGTTTTCAGATACACCATAGAATTACCTTTACAAACATACAAAATCCAGCTGTATCTTTTCCAGGTGCAAGGGTTAGAAATTTTCCTATCTTGGTTCCCCAACTAATAAAGTGATCAGTAATACGGGATAAATTGACCAAAAATGGCTCATTTCACAATCAAAGGACAACAGCTTATGAAAGCATATTGCAATATTGACCAATATCAAACTTCAAGATATTGTGAGCGAGTTTCATTTACATGTACTTAATTTAGTGAGCATGTTTTGTTTTTTTTACTTAATATTGTCAGCAAGTTTCATTAAGTTGTGATCAAAACTATTTGATTCAGAGATTGGAAATCATAAATATTGCCATTTTTTCACAAAGGGCAGTTATTCCTGGAGACATATGGGCCATTATTTAAAGAGACTAAGTCTGCAACTATGAACATTTTTCGAATTTTTTTTATTTTCTTTTTAAATCATTTGTAAAAGTAGAATTAAGTTACGTTTTCACAATAAATCTGTTCACTATAGCTGAAAACTGCACGGAAAAGTGAATTATCTTATAAAAACAGGTGTGTTGGTAATTATTTGCGTCCCTCCAATAATTATAGACAGGTAATTTTAACATAAATGCTGTTGTTTTGATACTGATAATTTCTTAAGATTTTCGAAATTGGTAAAATGGATACCTGAATTTTTTTTTTTTTACTGTGTTCTTGAAAAATAGAAACATAAGTTCTAAAATTAAAAAAATCAAAAGTTACAGACTATGCAGCTTTAACTTGAGGAAACATTGTGACCAAGTTCCATAATACTGATCAAAATTACTCGGCGTGTATACAGGCTGCAGTTGGCATGACATACTGGCAGACAAAGATATCAGTTAATGTCCTGGCCTTTGTCATGGAGGGGGGGGGGGGGGTTAATAAAATGATTCTGGCCGGGAAAAATCAAGTTGCTTAATTGGTTTAATTCGGTTATCTAAGATGATTGCCATGTTGGTCATCTTGAAATTCCTCAAATAACACTTTAAACCATACATTGGATTGAACTGAAACCTGGCCTCGAGGTTATAAAACTTGAGTACAGTCTCACTCAAAATAAAGCGCAATGATTGGCTGCTTGCAGACATGTGTCCGCAAGCAGCCAATCATTGCGCTTTATTTTGAGTTTGAGAATGAACTAAGTTTTATAACCTCAAGGCCTCTTTGGAGGTATGTGAGCAACATGGAACTTTACAATATATCAAATATGGCCATAACAGCAGCCATCTTGAATTCTTTAAACGACATTTTCTCCCGAACCATGTTAAAATGAGACATTAGTGACTGTAGAGCCAGGACTGTGCCACTTCCCTCAGTCTGTTCCGATGTGTTACTCATAGTAACGCAAATGTACCTGACCTAGGTTTTGTCCAATCTGAAGACTCTTCAGCGGACTCTGTGGGTTAGAATCCAGCATCTGTTCACGCCTTATATAATCTCCAGAACCAGCTATGTTAAATTGAACTGAGACTTGGGAGACATATGTGGCACATGGATACTCAGAATTGCTAAAAATTTGCATTCTTTTATGAGAGATGACATCTTGTTACCATAAATTGGATTGAACCAAAACTTGGCATTGAAACACCATGTAAATGCAGAATGGTTCATCTTGTCCTCCCAAACTAGAAGTCAGATCGAACCAAAACTTGATAGGTAGCTGGGTAACTTTTCATGCTTTTAATGTCTGCTGACTTTTCAAAATTAACTTGCAAAAATTTCTTCAGGAACACTATCAGTGTCAAATGGTTTGGATCCCAACCAGGACCCAACATTTTATTGATCCTGAGGATTCAAACTGTTAAGAAAGGTTATCAGCAGACACTGCTAGCAAGGAAAAAGAGTTAAAGTGATATTTATTAAACAAGAAAAACATTTTAAGAAGCTTCATATGTGTTTTTTTATTAAGAAATGTATGCATATAAGTTGTCAAGTGAACATGAAATCCTGCTTACGAATGGAAACATATCCATGTTTTCAAGGGAGACAACTTTGCTATTTCTACATATATATGTGTGATTGCAAATCAAAACAATTAAATTTCCTGAAAGGGATCTGCTCTTTTAATGAACAAATTTTCTACTAAAGCTTTCCTTCAAGAGTCTATCTCCACAGAGTAACCAAAAGTGTCTAATCTATAAGTTATCTCCCTTTAAAGTGTGTTCTTAAACGACAAAGTGCAATAAACGGAAATATATAGCAGTGAAAATTGAATTTGCAGGTTTATATACTCTGCAAGACACAATAATGGGTCAGGCCTTCAGATAGAGGGCAAAATTCTGAATTAATTTTCTCATTTCTCAATCAGAACATATGTTCTGAGTACTCAAAAAGACCAATCTTTATGAGCACACAAAACATACCTTAGGTATTAGACAGTTGAATAAGAACAGAAGCACATTATGCTCAAAATACTTGGTACTAGGACCTGATCAGACTGCAAAATTTATGTAAAGAATATTGAACACAAGCTAAAGTACTAGAGAAGTGATAGCCTGTTGCATTTGGTGGTCATTAACCCTTTAATCCATAATAACGCCTTTTGATGCCATTAAGATATCATGCATTTGAAAATAATATGGAAAATGGAGCATTTGCTCTTTTGGAGCAAATGCTCCATTTTCATAATATTTTCAAAAGTATACATAACTTCACTTATTTTTTTCTTGAATTTTATAATGTTGTATAAAAACAGAAAATGTTGTCATGATCTAAAAGTAGCCTATGGAGTAAAGGGTTAAATATAAAATATGACCCCCCCCAAAAAAAAAGATTTCTTTTGGTGAAAAATTTTGAGCAGCTTTAGCAGGGTACAAAATCTACTCACATTTCTTCAACAAAACATATTGCATTATCTGACCTTAAATACATTAATAAACTTAATCTAACCATGAATTAACTAAACGTATCCAGCACTATTGACTGTTAAGCTAACAATGTTTTGAACCACAGGGCCCTGATTTGGTTTGCATGTATGCAAACAGAATCCTGGTTTTTAAAGTATAACATAGTGACACATAGCATTTGTGAAAAACTTAATAAAATTCAACCCCTGGATATATCACGAGTATTCACGACTGGAAAACAGTGCAGATCCTGTGGAGCACATTGGATTAGTTGGTAGAGCATTATACTGGGGATCAAAGGGTTGCTAGTTCTAAACTGGCTGGCAGAGTCACTATGTTGTGTCCTTTCGCAAGACATTATATACGCTGCTTTGTACTGAATTCAACCCAGGAAGACAGGAATTTGTCCTGATATGACTGAAAAATTGTTGACTTGGAATTAAAGCATTAAAACAAACAAAACAATGTAAATCGAGAGTAGCTGGCTTCTGAAAAGCTAACTGATCAGGATCCACAGTTTTTGACTCTGCTTGTAAATACCTACAAGTTACAGTTAAAATATTGAAAGGAGCGTAGTACATAAAAAAATCCAGCATGATAGTGTTAAATGACTTGAGCAGAAACCTAATAATTGCAAGCACAAAAAGCAATGATCTGATCAAATTCTGCAATAAGCAGGCCTTTTGCATTCTTTTCTGTTGAAAGATCAAACAAGGCTTATTTGTTGTGATAAGAATGAAAATATATACAGGGCTGAATGATACTAGACATAGAAGTCAAATGCTTACAAAACAAATAGAGGAACTTACATAGGCAGTTATCGTAATAAATTTGTGAAACAAGTACAGTTAAACCTGTATTAAGCAGAGACTCAAAAGAACACCAAAAATTGGTTTTCAATACCGATTATCATTTAATGCAGGTCAAAAGTATTGCAATCTGCAATAATTTCAATTAAGCTACCATTTCCCACTAAGACCTTTGATTTGTCTATTTATAAGTTGCCGCTTAAGACAGGTTTCACTGTAATATTTTTTTTCCAGAAACTTGTTCAATTCATATTCAATTTACAAGGGCTTGTTTTCAATGAGATTCTCTTGATAACAGAATTCTATGGGCCACAATGAAGTTTCACTGCATTTTTAGAGACGATAATCATTAGAAAACTATATTCTACCAATTCACCCCTCCCCCCTCCCTCCACACTCCTTTGTGTTCAAAACTATTTTCAGGATTCTATTTTCTCTCTTTTGAAAACAGTGTAGATCCAGATCAGCTGGCTTCATAGAAGCCAGCTGATCATGATCCACACAGTTTCGTGCATGGAATTAATCCATAATTATAATGAAATTTTACCAACGGAATGACTGGAAATCTGTTCATATAGTGTCCACAAGTGATCAATTACTTAGTGTGCATATATAAGAGCATATGCACTAAACTCCAGTTGTTAAGTTTTTAGAACTAATTTTCCGCAATAATTCTTATATCATCAATTTTAGCAAAATGTGTTCAAGATGAAAGTTGTAGAGGAGACTTTCCACCAACTTCTCTTAAAGGTCTGGTGCTTGTGGCCCAAACAGATTTTTGTGTATATAGATGAAGATTTTGCAATAAATTGAATTTGTCCTAAATTTATGTCTTTTATTGATAGATAAAATTCGTATAGGGGTGACAGAAAGGGGGAGTCTAAAAAATATTTGTAAGTGGAGCATATCCCTTTATTCAAAGGCTGTGCATAACATAAAATTGTCATTTGCATACTCAGAATTTACCGTCCATTAGCAGAATCATCTTTTAGCAGGCTCATTTGTTTGGAACAAAGGTTGGAGTTTCGCATGACATGACTTTTTTCTCTATGCATGTGCTATGAAATGAACGTTTTTTTAGATGACCCCACTAGCTTAACGCATGAACGAATCTGGCACGATTTCCATTACAAGCCATCCATCGCTTTATAAATTGAATAAGGGCAGTGCAATGTAACTTTTTGACTGACATCTTGGACTTGGTTTATTTGAGCATTGCTTAAAATGTTCAAAGAGTGCATATAAGCACAGAGGAACCTGCAGCATCTTGGATGTTGGAACTATTTGGAGAAGTTGGCAGAGATGTTCCTGAATACTTTTCATAGTGGTAAGTTTTTCGATAAATGACGCAGTAAAATGTTATCGCGAGAAAATAGCTCTAAAAACATTACAGCTGGACTTTAATTGGGTTGACTTTGGTAACATCACTGACAGTATTACAATCAGATCAAAAATCACAAAAAATGTTAGGAAATAAAGTGACTCTGTTTAGCTATCATTTGAGCTGTGACGCGATTTCCAACAATGTGGCATTTTGACATGTGCAGACTCAGATGAGCCTGTGCAGCCTCCTTATAAGCTTAGAAACTCCAAATGGTGTTCAGTCAGTAGCTTAATACTCATAGAATAATCAAGCGACTAGCAAAGGCTCTGATCAGACTGCGGGTAAGCCCAGGCTGATCTGAGGCTTTGCTGGTCGCACATACCACATTGTTGGAAATCTCATGCACTGGCTCATTTTTGTAACATTATCTGAAATCAAGTTGTGCTTAATCATATGCCAGCCCGCCAGGAGGCTACATGTCTGCCTCGCCAGGTGCAAGCAGTTGGGGAGGCTGAAAGCGGCGTTGGGATACTGTTGTTTTACCTGGTGGAACCGGCAAGTTGTGGAGATAGCCTATTCCTCAAAGAGGAAGTCAGAGCCAGCGGGTAATGAGCCCGACAGGATGAATCTTGCTCATGCGCAAGTAGCGGGCGATAAGGATTAGCGTGGACATTTTCATGCTCTTGTACATGTTCAAATCATATTCCTTAATGGCCCTAAATAGATTCCAAGTTTCAATTCAGTTCAAACTATGTACAAAAATGATAGCTGACAGTTTTTATTCTCCAACACTGGATATAGTAGAGAAGAATCACAAAAAGCATACAATGCATAAGAATCACAAACAACTGAGCTCTTACTTATATACATATATTGTCATACAAAACAAAGATCACAATATTGTATCATAAAAGTGAAAAAATAGATCATAAAATATAACAAATGATTTTACATATGGAAAACAATCAAAGCAGTATACATCAACTGTGTGTGACTTGCAAAGAAACAAATTCCTATTTATGTAAGCACATATGAGCCGCAACATGAAAAACCAAAAACCAAAATTGTGGCTGTGCATCACGAGAAGACTCAGGCCCAAAGGTTTTAAACTTTTCATGCTGAACTCAGCTGAGCACAAAATTTATCCTGCTCATAAATGTTAAAATGCCAACAATTGTTGGCATTTTAACATTTATTAGCATGATAAATACAACATCTAAAAGACTGAAAGCAAGAAACTACTTCATTTGTCGGTATTTTAGTTTTTATGAGCAGTTGAAACTTTGTGCTCAGTTGAGTTGAGCATGTAAAAAGTTTTACAACCTCAGGGCCAGGTCAGCCGAGGCATCATCTCAGTCTGATCAGTCTTCCCTGTCCTTAGTTACCCACTGAGTGCACAGTGAAGACTCTGATCAGACTGGGCGGATGCCACAGATTCTGATGTTTTTGTCACGGCTCATATGATTTTTGTACTTATCCAACATGCATAAAGCTATTTTTTTCTAAAGATGAAGGCACAGCTATGCAGTGGGGTTGGATTTCCAGCTTTTAGTGTGAACTTTCATCTACTTAAAACATACAAGTGTACTTTGTGTGTGTGAGCAGTGAAGTCTCTGGCAAGACTATGTGGATGCTTGTCTGAGCCTCCGCTGGTTACTTATGTGTTAAGCACTTAAATCCCATTCGCTGGCTCATTTTTGTGGTTGATTTTTTGTAGTAGATGCAGTGATATTTCAGAACAAACCGTAAGACTGCTCTGAATGCACGAACTTGAATGATGGAAAAGCGATCCATTTTCGTTATTGTTGCGGAGACTTTAACCCTTTTCATTTTGATGGTTTTTCCCAAATATATTGATACAATAAGTATGGGATAGTCTATTTTGTGTTTTAAGGGATCCGGGTCGAAATTTCTAATTGAGCCGCGACCTGTGATTTCCAACAATGTGGCATTTTGACAAGTGTAGACTCAATGACGAGCCAATGCAGTCTCCTTTTAAGCGTAGAATCTCCTAATGCTGTTCGGGCAGTAGCTTAACAGTCATAGAAAATTCAAGCGAATAGCAAAGGCTCTGATCTTTCTGCGCGTATGCGCAGGCTGGTCTGAGCCTTTGCGGGTCGCACATATTACATTTTTGGAAATCTCATGTCGCGGCTCAAATTATGATGTATTTATTACCCTAAATATTGTTATTATCTAGCAAACAATGCAGACTTTGATGAAATGCCTCTTTATGCGACATTTCAACTGGGTCTTCACTGTTTGCCAAAGTATCTGCTTATAAGTATCCAGAATGAAAAGGATTAAATTGAAAATAAAATAATTATAATATAGAAGTGTTTAGATACAATATATAATGTAACAACAATAAGGTACAATAACAACTAGAGGCATTCTGGGGAACATTCTTTACCCTTTAAAGGAGAAAGAAATGTGAAGAAACATTACATAAACTATAATAGAACTCTTCACCCATGTGTAACAGACATGCTGTAGTCAAAGAAAGCACTTTTGAACCTTGAGTAGTTTAAGTCAACATGCTGGCTGGAACAATATCACAAAAATACCTGATGGGGGTAAAGTTGAAGAAGAAATTTACGCATACACAAGAATTACAGCTGTGTAACAGATATCTGCTCTAATGCTGTGACAATGATTAATGCCCTTGTTTGGGTGTGTAATTATGACTCGTTGCAGGATGGGTAATTTTGCATGTTTTTTTTTGTTTTTTGTCATTATCATTTTTTTAATCTTTTTCTTAAAAAATCTTTCATGATAACAGTCACAATTTTCTACTCCAAATGTTTTCTTATATGGGCCTACGGGTCATTTGCACAGCTAAATTGGGCTCCAAATGTCTTAAGGTCTCATCTTTTATGCTATGTCTTTATATTTGTAAACTGAACTTCTTTAACTTGTTGCGTGCTGGGTAATTTTTCATGCTTCTGTTGTCGTCTGCTGACTTTTTTTAAAATTAACTTTTTCAAAAAGTTCTTTCAGTAACATAATCAGAGTGTCAGATAGTTTGGATCCAGATCAGGACCAACATTCTGTCGATCCAGATCTGCGTCCAAAATGTTTGCAAATGTTATCAGAAGACAAGTCACCGCTAGCACGTAAAGAGTTAAATAAAAATCAAGATTTGTGGTTAATCTTTTCTACTCATGGGCTAATAATCTACATATCTGTCATCAGCACACAAATTGAACACAGCTAAAGCAACAAGATATCACAAATTACTTTCAATACAATAAGTTGAGTAACACAAAACAATTTTTATTCCATGAAATTAGACCTTGGTTTTCTAAGCTTCTTAAAAGCAATATTAGCATGACCCAGTTATGAAAATTGGAATCCTCCATTCTGATTATGGTTAATTATTCATTAATATCTCTTAGAGCGCTGCCAAAGACTTGCAGCCGATGCCAATTACAGAATCTGTCCATGATTTAGTCAAGTAAGACAAAATCTCACATGAAGGGTCGGCTTGCAGACAATTCACATGAAATGTCTTGCTTTATTTTCCCCCAAAATCAAAAAGGATATCCCCAACTTTTTCAGCTGCAGTTGAGATTGACTCTTCAAAAACCTAAATTCTTACACTTTTAAAGTGGTATCACTCCCTGGGCAGGCAGATCAAAGGCCAATCTTAATGAAGAGTATAGGTATTTTCTGCTAAAATATTGATAATTTTCTTGGTGAAAGAAATTTTGTTTTATACAGGTGACTCCCCTCATGGAGCCCCTTTAGTCCAGTGAGACATATCATATTGAAATTGATTTAAGCTGTCCCTTATCAGTTAATCTACTAATAACACCTCATAAACTGAAATATAGACCTTTAAGAGTGATTGCTGGTAAGGATTTATTGCAGAGAAGATCCTGATATAATGATGCAGGGATAAAGCTAACCAGATTTTTCCAGCAAAATATATTGTAATATAAAACAAGCTAAAGTAACCATCCTAAATTACTTCTTTTTTTGTCTGCAGTTATAATTATGTTGGGAGCTTCTGTAGTAAACAGTGTGGAACCAGATCAGACTGCTCCCCATGGAGCAGTCTGATCTGAGTCCAAACTGTTTGCATGCAAGTTAAAAATCAGTTTATTAAGCAAAACTTGCAGCAGACAACATCAGTAGATGACAGTTTCTGCGGGCAGTTAAAGTGCTGAATTAACAGTGCTCTGAGCATGGGCATCGACAGTTAAACCTCAATATAAAATTGCAATAAACATGATATGGTATCAATTTTCAGTACTCTCTAAATCAGCAGTTAGTAAACATATTTGGGCTTAACACCTAAAAAATCACATACAATTTACAGCAGACAACATCTTAACCCTTAAAGCACCAAGAAAAAAAATGCATCTGAAAATGTCGTCTGCTTTAGTCGTCTGCTGCAAATAATTGCTTAACATTACTAACAAATTAAGTATAGAAGCAAACAGCGTGGACCTAGAACAGACTGCTCCTATTGCTCCTATAGGAGCAGTCTGATCTGGGTCCACACTGTTTGTCATTGAGGCTTCTTAAACATTTCAGCAGACGAGAAAAGCAGACGACTTTTATTGCGATTGGCACATTAAGGGTTAAATTGCTACAACTACTTCACGAAACTAAATCTAGGCTTGATGTCTATGAGATTGTCCACAATGGACTGATTCACATGGAATGTCAAGCCTTAGTTTTCTCAGAAAATGAAGAAAGCTGGCATAAAAGCTGTCATCTGCTCTGACTCTTCCTTTTATTACACTTCCTGTTGTTTTCCAATTTTATTTTGCAACAAAAATATCTTAACTTTTTATGCACATACAGAACACTTTATTAACTGGGCCGTGTAGCGCAGTTCGTAACGTGTCTTACTGCTGATCCAGGCGTTGCGAGTTTGATCCCAGTCCCTCCCATACTTTTGCAGAGATTGATCATGAAATAATTTCTACAGCCATTCTCCTCCCTTCCGATGATTCAAGAAGGGTTGTCAGTTAGAAGAGAAAGTATGTGCAAGAAGTACTGGTTAACCGCTTAGTCAAGCTTGCCCAGGAAAAAAGTGTGGTTAGGTGAACTGACCATCACGACATGCCCATAGCTGTTGACTGGGACATAAAGCATCAAACTAAACAAACAAAAAGAACACTATATTAATAACTCTTTGCCTGCTGGTGACAACTTCTGTTGTTTTGTTTCCTACTGATAAACTTTACAAACAGGTTGAATCCAGATCTGGCTCGACAGAACATCGGGCCTGTCGGGATCCAAACTTGTTCGACCCTCTGGTAGTAATCCTGAAAAATGATCAGCAGACAACAAAAAAGCCAGCAGAATTACCAAACATGCAAAGCAATTGAAATTTCTACCCGTACAATTTTTTAAACCCTTAAAGCGCCATCTATAATTTGCAGCAGACGACAATTTAAAATTTCACTGCTTTTTCAAAAATAACAAATAAGGTATGATATCTCATGAGAATCGTCTGCTGGCAGACGATTCTCATGAAGTATCATTCCTTATTTTTTCAAAAATTAAGAAAGTTCTTGCAAAATTTGTCGTCTGCTGCAGTCGTGATTAGGGCTTTAAGGGTTAAAACAAATAACAGACAACTTGATGACCTTAGCCTTGGTTTTGTTTGACAAGCAGTCATATGGTTTCCAAGTATGGAAAGTGACAATTAGATATATGCGAGTAGACATACAAAGAGTTGATCGGACAGAATCTTGCAGAGATTATTTGCCTAAAAGCAGTGGACTTGTGGCAGGCAGGAAACTGTGACTAACAACTGTGTTTTAAACATTTTATGCTAATGGATTCTTCCTTTTGGTTTGATACAATAAACTTGACCAAAATTTATATATTGAGGTGTCACAGGATATAATAATCAAATAATATTGTTTTTCTTTCACAGAAGACAATTCTTATCTCCGCAAACAGTGCAGACCCCAATGAAATGCTGCAGAATCTGGCATTTCATCTAGGTCATTACTGTTTGTCAAAGTATCTGTTTACGAGTTTCCGGTATACAAAAGGTTAACATATTATGGATCAGTCATTTGCAACCACTTTACCCCCACCTATGAGGATGGACGGGGGTTAGCTGGGGTGTGATCAGAGCAATGAGTTCCACCGCAATGAGGGGTGTGTAGAGCTAGTATTATTACAAGTATACCCTTAAGAAATTTATTATAGTAAAGAGTGGGGCAATAACCATTAATGGTCCCAACAGTGCAGAGCTTTTAGCAGGGTTACTTATAGATTATGAAAAGTTAATGTCCCCGCCCTTCTCCGTAGGTGGAATGGCAGTGGTTACAAAGGACAAGAGCATTATCATAAGCTTGACCCAGTTATCTACTAAAGTGGAGGGAACTAGTTCAGAAAAGGATAAAGTAGATCTATTATATAACATAACTTTGATAAAGATTACTAAGCGCAATATGTGTATGCATGATAATACATCTCTAAAAGCTTGTGTAAGCTCTCTAGATTGAACTGAATAAATTCTTATAAAGAAAGAAAGACAAATCTACAAAGGAATAAAATTCCAAGAAATACTATACAACACTTTCCTCCCTCCTGCTCCTTCTATAAAGATAAGTTATCTATAAAACCAGTCCAATGGTACCTTGTTACTCTGACAAACAGTAATACTGGTCCAACAAGATCAGGCCCCTATTAACCCACAAAGCGCCACCTACAATTTGCAGCAGACGAAATTTTCAAATTTTGCTGCTTTTTCAAAATTAACAAATAAGGCACGATATTTCACGAGAATCGTCTGCGGGCAGACGATTCTCATGAAATATCATACCTTATTTCTTTCGAAAATTAGGAAAGAAGTCACAATTTTTGTCTTCTGCTGCAGTCGTGATTGGCGCTTTAAGGGTTAAAGTGCATAATTAAAATTTAATTTTCCTATTTCTCAACCAAAATATATGTTGTGGGTACTCAAAAGAACCGTCTCATCGAGACAGTTCTTTTGAGTCCCCAAAACTTATATCAAAACTAATAAGGAAATATTCACAAATTTACGCTCAAAAATTTAGTTTATCTCGACCTATGAAGCTGTTGCACCAATACACCTATTGGCTTGACCAACTGTCACACTAGCACACAGACCATTATACTAGGACACAAGCCTGATAAGATAATATACCATTACACCAGGACACCGGTTTAACAAGAAATACCAGTGCAACAGCCCAGTAGTCTGAAGATGCACACTATGCACCCTGTTTTGGGACAGTTTATCCTGTCCAACCAGCTTACTGACAAACATACCATCATAACTTAATATGTACTGCTAGTTATGAAAAGAAGAGATGTAGATGACAAGTCAGCTCTACTAAAACCAGTAACAGTATACTAGCAAAACAATCTGACAAGATATACCATTACACCAGCACACAGGTTTGACAAGGCATACTATTGCAAGAGTACAGCGGTCTGACAAGACTACTGGTCGTGTACACCAGTCTGATAAAACGGTTGTACTTGTACACCAGTCTGACAAGATAAACTGTTGCACCAGTATACCAGTCTGACAAAACTGTTGCACCAGTATACCAGTCTGACAAGATAAACTGTTGCACCAGTATACCAGTCTGACAAGATTAACTGTTGCACCAGTACACCATTCTGACAAAACTGTTATAGCTGTACACCAGTCTGACAAGATAAACTGTTGCACCAGTATACCAGTCTGACAAGATAAACTGTTGCACCAGTATACCAGTCTGACAAGATAAACTGTTGCACCAGTACACCATTCTGACAAAACTGTTATAGCTGTACACCAGTCTGACAAGATAAATTGTTGCACAAGAACACCAGTCTGACAAGATAAACTGTTGCACCAGTACACCAGTCTGACAAGATAAACTGTTGCACCAGTATACCAGTCTGACAAGATAAACTGTTGCACCAGTATACCAGTCTGACAAGATTAACTGTTGCACCAGTACACCATACTGACAAAACTGTTATAGATGTACACCAGTCTGACAAGATAAACTGTTGCACAAGAACACCAGTCTGACAAGATAAACTGTTGCACAAGAATACCAGTCTGAAAGATAAACTGTTGCACCAGTACACCAGTCTGACAGAACTGTTGTACCTGTACACCTGTCTGACAAGATAAACTGTTGCACCAGAATACCAGTCTGACAAGATAAACTGTTGGTTGTGTACAACAGTCTGACAAGATAAACTGTTGGTCGTGTACACCAGTCTGACAAGATAAACTGTTGCACCAGTACACCAGTCTGACAAAATGAACTGTTGCACCAGTCTACCAGTCTCTGACAAGATAAACTGTTGGTTGTGTACACCAGTCTGACAAGATAAACCATTAAACAAGTATGACAAGATAACCGCTGCATCAGTACACTGGACTGAAGCAAGGGAATACTACGAGTGAACCAGCTCAGCTTTCCTTGTGCGTTCTCACTTAGCTCTGAATCCTATATATACAGTGCTGCAGTATCTACACTAAAACCGGTAAATATAGTCACGCTAAACTGAAATTGTCTTCTTATTCCACCATCTCTTTGTTACCAGAGGCCTCGTAGTCCAACATTAAGGTTATAATTGAAAGATAATATGTTCATTGTTCAGTGTCAAATACATCTTTTAACTTTGCATCAAAACATTTCTTGTGGGTACTCATCGGTTTGGCCTTACTGAGGCCAATCCGATGTTTACCCACAAGAAACATTTGGCGCAAAAAAAATGTATTTTCCCAATAATCCCCTCAATCACAGCCTTAAAGGGACATATAACGTGACAATAAAAAATGTATCCTAAATGCAGGACAAGTCTCTATCTTTGACCTACACCTAGTTGTTTTCTAACCGTTTCATAGACTACGTAACTAATGCTAACGGCGGGAGCCACTTTGAGAAAGTTTGGGGCTATACCCCGATAAAGTCCAGTAAAGCCATCTTCTTTCATAATCTTCTTAAAGATGGTAGTCATGGTATGGCTAGTCTTTGCTGAAAAGAAAAAAGATAATCAAAATATCAGAAAATGGTTGAAATAGTCCTGAACTTTAGAAATTCAAATCCCTTAAAACTTGCAGTATGCCTATAGAATATCAACAATTTAAAGTTTAAATGGTCATTTGTTTAGTAGATAACTGAAAATAAATCAAAGAATTATTTTTGATCTGCCTAATTCAGTAGTTTGAGGCTAACTTTCTATGAACAGAATGACGTGGTAAACTGTGAGTTGACATGGTTAGCAGGAGAAGGGTTGATGCATAAGAAAGAAAACAGCAAATTGGTCAAATTTTATCCATGTCGAATAGTAATTTTAATGAAGAGTAACTCACAAAAAATGAATTCCTTTTCCCTAAATCCCTTTTGGGCATCATCCAGGTTGAAACTAAAGTCAGTCAAATATGAACTACAACATATGTTTGATGTCAACATGTAAAGGTCCAATAAAATATATACCCTGGTATATGGTTACATATACATGGGTGAAAGTTAAAAACTTCCAAAATCCTAACTTTTGAAACTCAAATCATAAAACTTGCAGTATGCCCACTAAATATTCACAATTTCAAATTTAAATGGCCAATTGTCTTCAGACAAACTGTATATAAATAAGAAAACCTTCTAATTCTGCATTTTGAGGCAGATTTGCTAAGAAAAGTCAGCCTCAAAATCCTGAATTCAGGAATAATCCTGAAAACTTTCACCAATGCATACGGACAGACAGATAGATAAGATGATAATTGTAATTTAACCATTTACCTTATAGAGATGCCTGTTAACACTTTTGCAAACAGAGCAGACCCAGACGAGCTGCCTGTTCAGGGTCTACTTTGTTTGCTTATGGATTATGACTAGATGCGCTCCTACACTAGTGGACCTGACAAGTAATTTCTTTGTTCTATGTGCAAACTATTGTATAGCGATTATATTTCAACCTGTCCTAGCCAGGAATCGAACCCAAGTCGCTGGATCTACAAGCAAACACTCTACCATGTTGCTGCAAAAGCCGGCTTCTACCGCAAGGCAGTAGAAGTGTGTTTATAGATACCTAGACCCTGTGACATACACCCCTAAAAATTTATTTATATAATTATTCATAGTGGGTGGAGCTTAGCATGAATTGAATATTCATAAAGAAAAAGATTAAAACTCTATATTTAAATGGCCAGCGAAAAATTCATCAGAAATTTCTACCTGCTTATGTCATCTGCTGCAAATTTTTGCTAACATTATTTAACAAAGTTAAGTATAGAGACAAACAGTGTGGATCCAGATCAGACTGCTTCTCTGATCTGGGTCTACACTGTTTGTTGGAAAGGCTTCTAAAACATTTCAGCAAACGACAAAAATGACTTTTGTTGTGATTGGCGGTTTAAGGGTTAGCTTATCTGGCGCTATGAGTTCATACAATACTAACCTTCAGCTTGTAATCTTGTCCGTATCAAGGCTAGAGGATAACTGGCCAGTTGACCACAGGTACTGCTTGTTGTGCCACATGCCAATAGAATTAACACATTAGGATCTTGGTCCTTGTACTTCTTCATGTAAAATGTCTTTAAAGTCTGAAAATATATTCAATTTTGAAAAATACCCTGTTCAACCATAAGCACAAATGCTATTATGACACACATTATTGATTGTTGACACAATATAAAATTCTGAGACAGTATAATATGAAATTCTAAGACACTATATGAAATTCTGAGACTACATAAAATTCTGAGACACTACATAAAATTCTGAGACACAATATGAAATTCTGAGACACTATATGAAATTCTGAGACACTATATGAAATTCTGAGACACTACATGAAATTATGAGACACTATATGAAATTCTGAGACACTATATGAAATTCTGAGACACTAAATAAATTCTGAGACACTATATGAAATACTGAGACACTATATGAAATTCTGAGACACTGTATGAAATTCTGAGACACTATATGAAATTCTGAGACACTAAATAAATTCTGAGACACTATATGAAATTCTGAGACACTGTATGAAATTCTGAGACACTATATGAAATTCTGAGACACTAAATAAATTCTGAGACACTATATGAAATTCTGAGACACTGTATGAAATTCTGAGACACTATATGAAATTCTGAGACACTATAATATGAAATTCTGAGACACTATATGAAATTCAGAGACACTATATGAAATTCTGAGACACTATATGAAATTCTGAGACACTAAATAAATTCTGAGACACTATATGAAATTCTGAGACACTGTATGAAATTCTGAGACACTATATGAAATTCTGAGACACTAAATAAATTCTGAGACACTATATGAAATTCTGAGACACTATATGAAATTCTGAGACACTATATGAAATTCTGAGACACTAAATAAATTCTGAGACACTGTATGAAATTCTGAGACACTATATGAAATTCTGAGACACTAAATAAATTCTGAGACACTATATGAAATTCTGAGACACTGTATGAAATTCTGAGACACTATATGAAATTCTTAAGATACCATATGAAATTCTGAGACACTATATGAAATTCTGAGACACTATAATATGAAATTCTGAGACACTATATGAAATTCTGAGACACTATAATATGAAATTCTGAGACACTATATGAAATTCTGAGACACTATATGAAATTCTAAGACACTATATGAAATTCTGAGACACCATATGAAATTCTTATTTTCCAGTCAATCCGGGAGTAATTTCATTATCACAGGTTTAGATAAACAATTTTATTCAACGTATAATTGTAAATATTTTCTTACCCATCATTTTTAACACGTTTTTGGTGCTCAAAAGAACCATCTCATCGAGACGGTTCTTTTGAGTACCCACAACATATATTTTGGTTACACACTGCTCTTAACTAAAGGCCTGCATAATTCATATGAATTCATCATGTGGGTGAAATCAAGTGTAGAGCCTAACCAGCTGGCTTCCTCAGAAACCTGTCAGCTGATCTAGATGACACTATTTTCCAATGAGAGAATCTAGCTTTGAAAAAGTTGTGCATACAGTGCGTTTATTAGACTGAATATGATATGTACAGGTATCAAAAGATTTCAATATGAGCCGTGACATGAGATTCCCAACAATGTGGTTTGTACGACCAGCAAAGGATCAGATCAGCTTGCCCATATGCGCAGTCTGATCAGAGCCTTTGCTAGTCGCTTGAATATTCTATGACTGTTTAGCTACTGACCGAACAGCATTTGGAGTTTTGTTTGTTTGTTTGTTTGTTTTGTTGCTTTACGTCCCAAGTCAACAGCTTTGGTTACGGCGGGACGGTCAGTTCATCTAACCACACTTTTCCTGGGCAGGCTTGAACAAGTGGATAATAACCAGTAATTTGTGCACATACTTTTGCTTAGAACTGACAACAACCCTTCTTGAATTAATCAGCAGAAGGGAGGAGAATGACCGTAGAAATTATTTCATGAAAGTATGGGACCGGGCCGGGATCGAACTCGCGACCCCTGGATCTGCAGTCAGACACACATCTGTAGCCAGACATGTTACCGACTGCACTATGGGGCTGGCATTTGGAGTTTTGTAAGCTTAAAAAGAGGCAGCACAGGCTTGGATGAGTCTGCACTTGTCAAAATGCCACATTGTTGGAAATCACATGTTGCGGCTCATATATGGATCAAAATGCAATATTAGTCTGCAAGGTTCAGATTGTACTGCAAGTATTATGGACCCTTATACCTGAAAACATTTACCATAAGTCTTAAAGATAAAACTGTTAACCTTTCTGAGAGCATAGCATTAAACTCGTGGAGGATTAACTTAATATTTACCTCATAAATTGCGAGATCTATTCCAGCATATGGAATGATTCCTATGATATTTGGTATATAACCTCTATAGAAGACACTGACACCCTCATTCTTATACACTTTTATAGCACAGTCTACCATTCCACTATATTGTCCTGTTTTTCTAAGAGCCAGCCTTGTTTTCAAAACCTGCAATAAGAGAAAACAGCAAAGTCTTTGAATATATATCCTCATTCATTTTCACCAATGATTAGATTATTTTGGGGGTAAAATATATATTTTCTGATTTCATGAAATCCAATTTAACCCTTTTCATTCTAAATACAGGTAAATGGGTACTGTAGAAATTTTGACCACCAACCCCTTAAAATACAAAATGAACAATTCCATACATATTGTACCAAAATGTATGGAATAATCCATTAGAATTAAAAGGGTTAAATTGACAAAATAATACAAACATTTTCAGTACGTAACCAGGGCATCAGATAAGCTACTTTTATTCACAAGATATTGGTACTTATAGCATATACATAATATCATCATTTAAACATGCTCCTGCAGTTATCTAGTACAGCTAGAAAGCTAACCTTATTTTTGGTCAGAGCCTTCTTCTTGATCCCTACTGTGTGTGAGCAGCAAAGGCTCCAGCAAGACTGCACAAATGTGCAGGCTTGTCTGAGGTGTCGCTGCTAGCATATGCAATAAGTACCAAAATCTCATGAACAGGCTCTAATGACTCACTCATTCTTGAGAATACACAATTATTTTTCAAAGCTGGGGTGCTGAACACCTAATTTATTTACAGAGTGCTCTCTTTATTCTGAACTTCAGTAGTCAGAAGATCGTGACACACAATAATTTCTGATGATAAAAGGGTTACGTTCAAGCCAACTGATTGTTCCAACAAGCATAATGATTGTTTTAGTTATACCCAAAGAGGTCCATTATGAACAACCTTGATTTTTTTACTCATTTTTTATCATTGTCTCATTAATCTAAACGGTTAAACAATATATTCTAGTTGCATACGCATGGGTGAAAGTTAAAAAATTCCAAAATCCTGAAATTTAGAAATTCAAATTTTATAACTGGCAGGATGCCTACAAAAATCAATAATTTCATGTTTAAATGATTAATTTTGTTTAAATAATCTGAAAATTAATCAGAGAAGCTATTATAACCTGAATTCAGGATTAATCCTGAAAACTTTCACCCATGCATACATAAGTTAATAACTTTGGCGTCAACAGTTTTCTAAATTAGCGATTTCAAGATCATCCCCATACTAATGAATTGGTCATCATTTTGAATATCCTCTTATTACCTCCATTGGGTAGATAATGGTTTGAGATATTGCACCCGCCATAGAGCCTGCACAAAACCTCTCTATCACTGTGGTTTCTCGTGTGCCATCTCCATGAAACAATCGCTTCAACTGAAACAAAAAAACAGTATTATTGACTCTCATTAACTCTTTGCCTACTGGGTAATAGCACATAGTTTTTTGATGTCTACTATCTTTTTTTCAAAATCAATTTTTTAAAAAAAATCTTTCAGAATACAATCAGAGTTCCAAACAGTTTGGATCCAGATCAGGTCACACATTTTGTCGGGCCTGATCTGTGTCCAAACTGTTTGCAAAGATTATTAGCAGATGACACTAGTAGGCAAAGAGTTAACCGTAGAGTCCACAGACCAGGGTTGTTGAATTTTTAAACAAAAAATTTTAAGCAAAAAAAAAAAATGATTATTTTCTTATCTACCACTTTTAACATTCTCTTTGGGTGTTTAAAACAACTGTCAAAAGAGTGAGCTATTTGGACTAACTAGTTTACAAGACTATGTTGCTTGTAGGAAGTTCTCCAAGCAACTCTCAGTAAGAATGAGTCCATTTTAGTGGGAAAAAAATGGCTGTGATCTCTTGTAAAACTTATTTGTTTTAGATTATGAATATATCCATTGTACACTTAGTCACGTAAAAAGTGTGGTAGTAAAGTTATTGACATAATCACCAATTTGATTTTTAGTTTCAAAGTTTACAAAGTTGATGACATAAAATCCACTGAAATCTCTGAAGAACAGTACATGTATATGGTAAATGTTCTAAAATTTCGATCCACTAGCTGCCTGCCAAAAAACCTAGACAAACAGGGCAGACCCAGATCAGACTGCTTCTGAAGAAGCAGAAGCAGTCTGATCAGGGTCTTCCATGTTTGCAATTCTGACAAGCATTTTGTGAGTTCCAGCCCTGAAAACCATCATTTTATTTGATAGCAGTAAGAGAAAAGTGTTTGAAATTTTAGAACATTTACCATACATGCTTTCTTCCAAAGTGTAGGGATTACGAGGGTTAGTCAAAAATAACTGAGCCCTACCTCATTATATCTTAGCCTCACATTGTAGACAAGAAATGTGATTATCTTTTATAAGTATAACATGTCATAGACGTTTTGACCCAAAATAATTACCCCGGTGAAGCTTCGTTTATGGTTGCTAGGCAACTAAAGATCGTCAGTCAGAGCGATGCGTTCATGATCTCCGCCATCAGGAATATACAGTATGTCTTTAAAAAGCTTGTGGGCTTGATAGTATTTGTGAAAGAGATATTTGACATTTATTTGAATAACATATGTTATATCGTCTTTTCATTATACTTGGTTCATAAATGTTTAGGTGAACACTGATTGCATGCTTTGCCTAGCAACAAAAAATGTCAAAATTTCAATTCTTTTCAAATATATGAGGATTGTGTTGCCATGGAAACAAAATCATTTACTCCAAACAAGGAATTTACTATTTCTGAGGGTTTGTTTGTGTATGCAGTACTGCAAAAGTATAATTAGGCTAATATCATGATTCCTATTAAAATTGTGTTAAAATGAATGTGGGTGGGTTAAATTATAGGACTTGAGGCACGTAAAATTTGCTTAATTCTGAAATCAAACTACCACAGCATCTCTAATTTAGAGTCAGTTGTTTTCTTTTTTGTGGCACTGAGTAGGTACATAAAATAGGTATCTAACGACAGTGAATGCAGCATTGCATTGGCATTATTGTTTCCATGGCAACGCTTAGATATTGATGCATTACAGCGTGAACGCACCCGTTCGACAGGTCATGTTGGGTTGCCTAGCAACCAGTATATAAAGCCTACCAACAGATATAAATTAGGTTATTGAATAGATGACATATAACTGCGATGAAATATCATTTAAATACATGTCCATTTTGCTTGAATTAAATGTTATAAGGTAGGGCTCAGTTATTTTTGACTAACCCTTGTATGTGCTTATGGAACAAACCTGTTCATAGGCCATGAACTTCAATGCCGTTTCTGGTGCTATTTTTATCACATTGGTCCCATTTCCTCTCCAGAGTGACTTCATGCCACCCTCCTTCAACATCTGTCGGAATCCCGACATAATTGTCATGTTGTTTTTACTTGACCCATGAACCTGGAATAAGAATTTAACCCGTAAGGCGCCACCTATTATTTGCAGCAGAGGACAATTTCAAATTTTGCTGCTTTTTAAAAATAACAAATAAGGCATGATAATTGATATTTCATGAGAATCGTCTGCTGGATTCTCATGTGATATCATACCTTATTTTTGTCGAAAATTGGGAAAGACGTCTCAAAAGTTGTCGTCTGCTGCAGTCGTGATTGGTGCTTTAAGGGTTAATATTAATCCTTTGTGTACCAATGGATTCTTCCTTCTGGTTTCATACAATACACTTGAAATGGTCCATTGTATAAACTGAGGGTTCACCAGTTGTAGTTTCAAAAAAAAAATTGTATTCATTTCTCTGTGGATCAATTTTGTCTTAGCAAACAGTGCAGACCCTGATAATGCTGCGCTATGCGGCATTTCATCTGGGTCTTCACTGTTTGCAAAGTACCCATTAAGGGATTTCCAGTCCTCAAAGGGTTAATCAGTAATTCCAACTCCCGATCATTACAATTGATTCTTTGCATGCTGGGTAAATTATATGCTTTTAATGACATCTGCTGACATTTCAAAAATTTCAGCTTTTTTCAAAAATTTCTTTCAGAAACACTATCAGAGTCTCAAACAGTTTGGATCCAGAGCAGGCCCGATATTCTGTCCGGCCTGATATGGGTCAAAACTGTTTGCAAAGGTTATCAGCAGGCAGCAAAAATCGTCGCTAGCAAGGAAAAAGTTAAAGCAATTTGATAGGCTGGAGAATAAGATTTATTCAATAAATTCCTTCAACTACCATATAACGCACTGTGTGCATTATTTTTTTTAAATTCTTTTATAAACAATGTAGATCCAGCTCAGTTTTTTGATATTTTAAAGTGATGAATTTCACTAAAAATTGTATGCTACATATAATTTTCATTTGTATTATTATTTGGAATAGCAATAGCTGCTTTTTGAACCATTTTTCACATTTGAGCAATTAAGGAATGACATTTAGATTTTATGTTCTTGTGGACCCCTGAAAATCAAGACTGGACCCCAAAGGGGGGCCAACCTGCAAAACAAATGAGTAATGGTGTTTTTCTAAAATTAAACACTGCCGACCAACCCTGCACCGCTTAAAAAACCAACCAACCCTGCACCCCTTAAAAAAAACTTAAGTCCACACCTAAGAAAAAATTGAGGAGGGGTTGTTCTTAGGCGCTGGCCTGTTCTGCTCACCCCCAACCACAATAACCCTGGCCTTCAAAAGTATTGGGAAAAGACAGAGTATGGAGAAGAGTGGGAGGGGTATCTGATTTGAATATAAACAAATGGAATCAGAGCACCCTCTTCTCCAGAATGATAGATTTTTTGGAATATATTAACTAAATGGCACATACCTTATGTGACTGTGGTCGGTAGAAGACAATTTAATATTCCTTAGAAATGGTTGTTTCCCTGACAGGCCATTCGTTGTCTTTTAAGATCATAGTGCACTCAAACATTTTTGCTGTGGGCCAAACGAGGTACAGCTGTAGTTTCAGGTTCCTGTGTGCATGTTTGCACACTGTCATTATTAGGTTTCTGCATTTCATTTCGCAAATGAGACAGCCATTTTGTTAAAAAGGAAAGTAGAAATGCCCATTTCAGAATCGACCAATAGAAATCAAGTCTCGCCAGAAGACGAGATCGGCGGAAATTACCGGAATTATACGAATAGAATAGAATAAAGGGACCGAAATGCAAACAGAATGTCCAGAAATTTGCACAAGATTACCGGAAATGCGCCAAATCGCGGCACAGTGCGGAAGTAGCTACGCAGGGAACTTGAAATTTTGGGCCAATATTGTCAAAAAAGCATAATTATCACACTCCCACAGCCTAGAATCAACTCTGCAGTGTTTATTATTCATAGACTCCTTTCTTTGGACAAGTACATTATGGCAATTTACTTGTCCCTGGGCAAGTACAGTAAAACCTGTGTAAAACGGCCACTCAAAAATAGGCGAAACAAAGATCTCAATGACAAATGATAGCTTAATGAAGGTCAAAAGTATTGCAGAATGCTCCAAGGGAGAATTCTGCAATACTTTTGACCTGCATTAAGCTATAATTGGTCTTAAAAACCAATTTTTGGTCTTTTTGAGAGAGGCCGTTTTACACAGGTTTTACTGTATCAGTTTTGTTTGTTTGATTTGATTCTTTACGTCAGGTCAACAATCTTTCAGTTATAAAGGGACGGGTCTTCCTTGGTTGAACTAGTACTTAGCTAGGATTAATGTTCTTGCTCAAGGACACAAAGCAGTGATGCAGGTGAGGCTCGAACCTGTGACCCCTCTGTCTCGAGTCAAGCACTCTACCACTGAGCCACTGCGCTCCCACACCCCTGGCTATGATAATAAGAAAGTACCTACTTGTAATAATATTTTCAATCTGTCTAGAGGTGCTGTGGCTGTTCTTGACACCGCTCCAGCCGTGCCACCAGACACCAGGTGGCGCCACCACATACCCGTTTGCATTTCTTTCTCTGTGAAATCATCAGGAACTATTGTGTTATCACCTATATCTATTATCTATAGGGAAAAAATAAACATAGTAATAGCATGATTCATGGAACAGAGGCATTATTCCGCAATAGTACTGAAATGATTTTCTTTTTTCTCAAACAAAACTAATACTGTGGCTACAATACTGAATAGTATCTCTTCAACTAAAATGTTTAATAACAGGGTTCCCACAGAAATTTCATGATTTTATGATTTTCCATGATCAACAATGTAATTTCCATGACTATTTAATGCACTGCCTCCAACCTCCCCTTTTAGCAGCATCTTCACCACACTGAGCATAAATGCGGAATGCAGCAACAACAGCATGCTTGTAGACCATGCATGCATTTTGAAACTACACATGTATTAAAACTTGAAACCACCAGTAGCCATAAAACTAGCTGTCGGACACATAAGTGTCCGACAGCTAGTATTCTGGCTCCTGGTGGTTTCATCAAATTATTTCACAAAATTCCATGATTTTTCCATGATTATCCAGTTTTTTTTTTAATTCCATGATTTTTCCATGCATGGAATTTATCTTAGCAACTTTCCAGGTTTCCTAGAGCTTGTGGGAACCCTGTAATAAACAGCCATATACTAGCTAGAGTTGTTTTTCTACGGAAAAACAGATGGCTCCCCCCTTTTGATGTCAACAGCATGAGTCATTGAATACAATTTCAAACAGAAACATTAAATCTAACAGAAATTCTAGTCATTTCATGCAGACAATCAGCTCGTATCTAGTAAAGATATCTGTCATTTGAGTTAATTATTGCACAATCATAACCTGGTATAAAATAGTCATAGATAATTGTTTTTGTGATGCACAAAGTTCCAAGGGAAATAACTCAAAGAGTATAAATGACAGAGTTACTATTCTTGCACTCTGCATGTCGACTCATGTTGGTTGATACTTGTATACCGAACGTGAATATAGCTTAAGCGGTTTTCATGTTATGGAGCAAACACGGTTTTTGTGATGGACAAAGTTCCAAGGAAAATAACTCAAAAAGTATAAAAGGCAGAGTTACCATTCTTGAACTCTGCATGTTATCTCATGCTGATTGATATTTGTTTAAAGTTTCGTGAATATAGCTTAAGCGATTTTCAAGTTATAGAGCGGACAAGATTTTTGAAATGCACAAAGTTCCAAGGGAAATAACTCAAAAAGTATAAAAGACAGAGCTACCATTCTTGCAATCTGCACGTCATATCATGCTGATTGATATTTGTATAAAGTTTCGTGAATAGAGCTTAAGCGGTTTTCAAGTTATAGAGCGGGCATATTTTGTGACAGACAGAGGGACAGACAGATGCCCGGGAAAAAACAATATGTCTCCCGACCCTGAAGGGGGGAGACTTAATACCCTTGTTCTTCTCAAACATTTCTTTTGTTTTTTGTTTGTCTCGATGCTTTAACTCCCCACATTTTGTTCAGCCAAATTGGGAAAATTTCCTGTCTGTCTTGGTTGAACCAGTACTAAGCAGATGATTTCTTGCTCAAGGACACACTACAGTGCCTCCGGTGAGCCTCGACCCAGCAATCCCATGTCTAACCCTCTACCACTAAGCCAAACATTTCTTTGTATTTCATCTATAAATCATTCATAAACCTTTGAAGCAGACAACAGTTTAAACTTTGTTACCTCTTTAGGGAACAAAATAAGGCTTGATATTTCATGTTTCAGTCTGCTTGCTCGAAAACAAAGAGAGATGTCAGATGCTGCAGTTGTAACTGGGCCAGGCGTTTTAAATGTTTGCATGCTGGGTAATTGTTCATGCTTTTTCTTTTGTTGTTGGCTGACTTCTTTCAGAAGTACCATCAGAGTGTCAAGCGGTTGGATTCAGATCAGGACCAACATTCTGTTGGGCCTGATCTGGGTCCAAACTGTTTGCAAAGGTTATCAGCAGACAACAAAAGTAACACTAGCTAACGACTTCATTACAAACCTACCGTAGAATGTCTCCAGTAATGTAAGATATCACGCAGATCTGTGCTTGGTGATAAAATAAGATAGTCCCGCCATTCGGACCAGTCTATCTTCAATGTGCCGTCTTTATCCATTCTAAAAGCAGAAAGATGTCATCATTATGATGTTGCCATGCCAATGCACAAAACCCTATGGAGATTTTAGGGATTTTGAAAGCATAAGTTTGAGCAACACCTTTGAACCCTTATCTTGCCAACATTTCCCCTATCAGGCATTTGGAAGAAAATAAAGGGGCTCTTACATGGTATGGGAAATGAACAAGGGAGTCTGCCCACGCTTGGAATTTGATAATATTATATTAATTGATTGTCGCGGGTATGACTTTTATATTTATGGTGCATTTGAGTTTTTATGCAATTCCATTGCTAATTTATGACGTCATGAATGATATCACTACAATAACTTGTGGGTTCCCCTTTATAATAATTTCTTAAGTAATTGACATATCATGAAATCGGTGCAGAAATGTTTTATTGAATAACTATATCATTAATAAATTCGTTGATACTATAAATGGCTTTGTATGTATTTAGATAGTGGATGGGCATTCATTTTTATGACATGGTACCCCAATTTTTAACTGTATATTATGTATTCAGCCAAATTTGGAATTAAATTTTTACACGTTGCGGGCTTTGTCAAGATACCATTTCAACATAAGAACTATCCATATATGTTAAGAATATGTAAACCAAATTTCATGAAATTCAAGGACCCGTAAAATATTTTTTCAACTTGATGTAAACACATGGCCCTCATTCATCGAAATGTAAAAAATACAATAATTATGTTTCAGCGGAAAACATACTTGAATACTTGCTAAGTTTGAATCACCATGCTAGTACGTTTATTGGTAAAAGTTGATAAGTTCAGTGTTTTTCCCTATTATGGAATAGCAAAGAAAAAAACAATATTCTTTGATATTTTAAAAGTACCACGATTCTTATTTAATGAAGTGCTTACACAATGATATCACCCAAAATGATACAATATGATGATACCTGCACTTACATTTAGTTTCTAACGTTAAAACTACATCTAACCAATGTTACACGTAATACATAACATTATTAAGAATTTTAATTCATACAGAAGAGAAACCTTATGACAAGTCAGTTCATACAGGAGAAGAACCTTATATCTATGATTTTATAATTGTAAGCCTCATTCATAAACCTGGTTCACAAGAATAGCCCCCTGTCAAACCTATTGGTTTAAATTAACCATTTTGGTCACATAGAACTATTTGTCCCAAGGGTATTGCTAATTTAATGCTTAATTCTTCTCTAATCATTCTGCTCTGTAAAACTGATGCTGATTTCCATCAAATAGCAACATTTATACTTTAGCTGGCTGTATATTCTAGGCAGTGTTGTGCCTAGGTCAAGTTTTCTGGGGGACACAGGTGTCCCTCTACCTGAATTTCAGGGGGACATGTACAAATTCTGGGGGACACACCAAGTCTTTCAAATTTTTACCTGTTAAATTGAATAGTTATCCGGAAATTTCTGTTCATTTTTATTCAAATTTGAGCTCGATGTCGATAGATTTTGCTCAAGAAGGGGTGTAGATGACAGTGAAGTAGTTTCTGCTATTGCCATAGTTTTGAATTCACCAGCAAATTTACTATTTCTATATTAAAATAGCTTTTTTCTGGCCTTCTGCTATGAAATTCAAGTTTTGTGCCATTGTTGTTGTGTATTAGACTGCTCTATTTACTTCCCTTTATTAGGTTACACTAAATACGGAAATATGAGAAAACAGCGGGAAAAAAAAGAAGCAGATTTTAGAGGTGCGCCCTTAGGCCCGCGCTGCGTGCGTTTTTAAGGGACATCAGCAGTAAAATGGCGGGAATCCTGCAATGCCGCGCTCTAGGCACAACACTGCTAGGCATACAGTTTCATTTTTGGACCTCGCTCATTCATGTAGAACACTGTTCTATGATAGCTTTGATAAGACTCTGTTACACTTTATCCTGGTCACGGCACCAAAATAAGGTTACTCTAATTCAGTTGGGATGTAAAGGAAATATTTGGTCTTCTTGTTTTCACACATGTATTGTTATGATATTATGTTTCTTAAACAATGTCATTCAGGACTTGAGAAGGCGATACACATTGTCTTGGCCCGATTTTGCCATGACATTGGGCCATGACCTTCTGCATTTTCGACAATTGAATCATTTGAAATTGTCGTAACATGTCTTCTTTCTTTAAGAAAAGTGGAAGTAGATTTAAAAACAAACACCTTCTGTCCAGTTATTGATTCATTTCAACTAAATAATTAATTTTGCTTAAACTGACTTATACCCATAAGAGGTAGGAAATGACAAAGTTACCGGCTTTGGATTTTCATGACATATGGCTCAGATCAGCAAGGTATATATGGCATGTTTTTGTGATAATATGATATCTTGACAAAGACTAGAACATATCTATCTTTGGTATTAAATGTTGAAAGTTTTGTAAATTTTTGAGAATTTTTTTTGAAATTTTGATTATCACTTCTTCAGAAAACGTAAACCATAATTTATCCAAATGCTTTTGTGATATTAATGGTATTTTGGATTCAATCTAGATGACAAAGCATAGAAATAAACAAAACTATAGATTTAGGACATAGAAATTTAGAGACAGGTACTACCTCAAAGTTGGAGTACCTCAGGGTTGGTTCCTAAGCTGTATTCTTAACTATCTAATTCGATAAATACATTTTCAGAGTTTTTATATAATGAGTTATTAATATGCAAAGTTTAAAGACAATCCATGCGTAGGCACAGATGTAAGTACCCCTTTAAACAGTTCATAATTTTCTTATTCCCTTAACCCACCAATATTTTTGTCCAGAAAACATTGCCTACTAATTGTGTTTGCTGCATATATTCAAATGCACCCCAGACTAATTTTATCATGGAAGCAAACACTATGAACTCAGATCAAACCTCATAAGCTGGCCGGTATACAAGTAGCATTTGAAATTGCAAAATAATCTATATGCTGTCATGTAGGTCTAGCCCTGCAGTCCTAATTATCTACACAGACTGTTTTTAACCAGCCTTTAATTGATTTTAACCTTGGAAGGGATGGTTGTCTCTTTCCCCCTTGCTGGTCAATTGTACATTCTAAGCGAAGAATCCTGACCTTTCTATGGAAGAATAAGAAGAAATGAGCACCACATCACATTTTTTTTTGTTTGTTTGTGGGGAGCACAGTGGCTCAGTGGTAGAGTGCTTGACTCGAGACCGAGGAGCCGCGGGTTCGAGCCTCAGCGGCGTCACTGCGTTGTGTCCTTGAACAAGACACATTTATCTTAGCATAGTACTGGTTCAACCAAGGAAGACCCGTCCCTACATAACTGAAAGATTGTTGACGGGACGTAAAGAGTCAAATCAAACAAAAAACATCACATGTTTTCATGAATATGTAAAAAATATCTTCACTTTTAGTAGACTGAAGCATTGTTTATGGTATACCTTTTGAGTAGTTTTTCTGCTTCTGATTTTTCAATATTGATACCCAGTCTCTGGAATGATTCTTTAATTTCTGCTGCATCAATAGTTCCTAAAAATAGAAAAAAATCTAGAATACAGTCAACTCTCTGTAACTCAAAGTCCACAAGATAAGACTTTTCGCTGAGCTAGTAAAATAATTAAGGAAACACAAATTTGATCATTTATATTATTTCCTTGACCCCCCTATGGATCGGCGCATGGATGAGCTAAAAAGAGTATGGTAAATGTTGTGAAAATTTCAAAACTTTTCTCTTTCTGTTCTCAAATAAAATGTGGTTTATCAGAGCTGGAATTTGTTTGTTTATGGTTCTTTATGTCCCAGTCAACAATTTTTCAGTTATATCGGGATGGGTCTTCCTGGGTTGAACTAGTACTAAGCAAGGATTAATGTGTCTTGCTCAAGGACACAATGAAGTGACGCCGGTGAGGCTCGAACCTGCAACCCCTCAATCTTGAGACAAGCACCCTCTACCACTGCCCTCCCACCAGAGCTAGAAAATGCTGTCAGAACAACAAACAGGTAAGACCCTGATTAGAGTGCTTCTTCAGAAGCAGTCTAATCTTGGTCTGCACTGTTGTCTAGGTCTTCTCGGCTGGCAACTAGTATTTGAGAATTCTTGAACAACTACTGTGTATTATTGAAATTGATAAACTGTCTGGGTTGAGATTAGCCAGCACAAATATTAACTTATTTATATATATAAATACATAATAAACCTGATCAAATAGTGTAAAACAAGATCAGACCACTCCTTGAGAAGTGATCTGATCAGGGTTTGCACTAATTTTATTCCATCACTACCTTTTATAGGCCTCATCAAATTTCGACTTGGACTTCTATTTCTTAGTATAGGCATGGTCGATGTCCAATATATGGTATTTACCATCCTGGTTGACGTGAGAAAATCTGACTTCGTGGCATGCAAACAACAAAGGTGCAGACCAGTCTGCAGTCTGATCAGCGCCTTTGTTATTCATTTTCTGATAAATATAATGACTCTGCTAGCTACAACAAAATTTCAATTTTCTAGGTAGGTCCAGATAAGGAAATTTCATTTGCGTAAAATTTTAATTATTTTCTTACCCATTAGCTTAAACATGTGTTTTAGGTGCTCAAAAGAACCGTCTCATTGAGACAGTTCTTTTGAGTACCCACAACATATGTTTTGGATGAGAAATAAAGAAAATAATTTATCAAAAAACACTCTTATTTGGAGGCCTGATTCTAGGTAGTCTCAGTAGCTGAGCAGGTAGCATTGAGTCTCATTTTGTCAGAAACCCCAAAGACAGGCTTTCTCGTGTCACAGCATATTTACCATCCTGGTTGACATCAATTTTCCTAAAATACAGCTTGAGTTTCTTCTCGTGTTCTGTGACGTAGGTGATGAACTCCTCAAAGTCAATCTTACCGTCTTTATCAGCATCGTGCTTCAAGAATTCCTGAAATGTAACACTAGAGAGCTTCAAGTTCCCTAAAGAAATCGGGACCAACTCCTTTTTGTCGACAGATAACTATTTGCATGCTGGGTACTTTTTCATGCCTTTATTGTGGTCTGCTGACCGTTTTCAAAATTAACTTTTTCAATATTCTTTCAGGAACAATATCAGAGTTTCAAACAGTTTGGATCCAGATCAGGGCTGACATCCTGATCTGGGTCCAAACTGTTTGCAAAGAAAATCAACAGATGACAAATGTAGCCACTAGCAAGGAAATAGTTAAACTGCAGCTGGATTGCATACTACTAGTAACTACAGTAAAACCTGTGTAAAACCACCACTCTCAAAAAGACAAAAAATTGGTTTTCAAGACCAATCATCGCTTAATGCATGTCAAAAGTATTGCAGAATGCTTGGAGCATTCTGCAATACTTTTGACCTTCATTAAGCTACCATATGTCATTAAAATCTTTGTTTGGTCTATTTTTGAGTGGCCGTTTTACACAGGCTTTACTGTAAATGCTTTACATGCAAGAAAAGCAAGCGTCGGTTGCAGATGTGTGCAAGAGACCCACTGTATTCTGTAGTTGCAGTAGGCAGGGGATGTCCCAATCAATAAGTTCTGTGCTCTATTTCAACCATTTAGATGAACCGTAGTGCTCAGAAGAAGTAGAAAGGTGTAAATCAAACATCTTACTTCTGGGACAAGAAAGCCAAGTTTTGATTGCAGATGTGCTTAAACAGTTCTGTAGTTGCAGTAGTAAAGGGTTGTCCTAGTTGATAAGTTATGTGTTCTATAAGTTTCAACTATTTGGATGAACAGGGTACTGCTCCAAAAGGCAAAGTGCTCTGTAGCAGTAGAAAGGCGTAAATTATGTATTTCTTGGAAAGTGCCCAGATTATCCTGTAACTCTTGTCCTGATGAACCTGGAATTATTATTTTTTTAAACACTGTATCTCCAGATCAGCTGGTTTCTGACAATGCTATCTGATATATACTGTTTTCCAATCTAATTGAAAATACCTGCTTAGAAGGTTATGTTTAAAAGCATATAAAAATATTCAGCTTGACAAAGGTTAATAATTGGAGTATACATCACATCAATATGCTTATCCCTCCCCCAGCCATTGCAACTTTGGAGTACAGTGGTTCCTTTAACTCTCTCACTGCTAGTGGGGACTTTGATTTTTGCAAATAGTTTGGACCCAGATCAGGATCCTAACCATTTGACACCCTGATAGAGGTCCTTAACGAATATTTTGACAGTTGAAGCACCAAATAAAACTTAAAGCTGCATAGTCTGTAACTTTTGATTTTCTTATTTTAAAAATAATGTTTTTATTTTTCAAGAACACAGTAAAAATACTCAAATTCAGGTAAACATTTTACTGTTTTCGTAAATCTTAACAAGTTATCACTATCCAAACAACTGCATTTATGATAAAATTCAACAGTCTAGAATTATTGGAGGGACGCAAATAATTACCAACAAGAGAAATAAACACCTATTTGATAAGATAATTCATTTTTCCATGCAGTTTTCGGCTGTACTGAACATTTTTTTGTGAAAACATAGCTTAATTCTATTTTTACAAATGATTTAAAAAGAAAAGAAAATCTTTCGAAAAATGTTCATAGTTACAGAGTATGCAGCTTTAAAGCAGTTGTCATTTTTAAAGGACCTCGGACAGTCTTGATGAAGGATTGCCCATGAAATGACCAGAGAAAAGTTTCAAAGAAAATGATGTTTATTCTATGAAAAAGATAGTACGTTCAACCCTCGACTTATCCACAAAAGCTGTTTTCTCATTGGACAAGTACCAATTGAAAAATATGGGTTGAAAACTCTGTTTTTGCTATTCAACATATAGAAAATAGAAAACGTTTTACCGAAGTGCTTTCCACATGTGACCAAACCAATTCTTTTGCATACAGTTGTAGTTTTACATTTCAAACATCATATAAAAACGGCATGATTGGTCACGGGGGCGTGGGGGTGGGGGTGGGGGGGGTGGGGGGGGGGGGGGGGGGGGGGGGGGCGCTGTCGAAATGCTCAAAAACACTTTATTATAAAAATTTATAGGAAACTTATTTAGTAAAAACCTGTAGGTAAATATCTATTTGCAATGGCATGTATCAGGGCTTTAGTTATGAGTGCTTACAAAGTAATTAATTGTCTCATTTTTCAACCAATACATATGTTTGGGGTACTCAAAAGAACCGTCTCATTGAGACGTTTCTTTTAAGCACCAACTTATAGGTTAAATCTGATATTGTAAGAAAATATTGACGATTTTATGCTCAAAAACTGTGTTTATCTAGACTATGATTTATACAGTATGCAGATATGATACACCTCAGTGCACAAGTCAAACTCGTTGACTTGGAACATTACAGGTAATAGTCAAAAGTAATTGACAGCACACCTCTTTCGATGAAACAATAAAATCTTTTCTACCCAAATTTTATGTAAACGCATCACTTTCGTCTTAAATTTTATGGCGCAAACATAATATTTGTATGTATTTAGGTGAATACTCGACGAAACTGACTTTCTGCAAAATAAAATTTGGTCTCACAAAATCTTCCCACCCCCTAAACCTTAGTCATGGCATAATTATGCAATATTTTTTGCTAGGTGCACTAAATGTAAGGGTTTGGTTTAAGCACAAAACTATAGTTGTCAGTTATGCATTATCCTAGCCACAGGCTGTCAAAATTTGGGCAGATTGAATAGGAGGGTGTCCGAGGTCTTTTCATCACTCCTTTAACTCTTTGCATGCTGGGTAGTTTTTATGCTTTTTTGTTGTCTGCTGACGTTTTTCATAATAAATTTTCTCAAAGCACTATCAGAGTGTCAAGATCTGTGTCCAAACTGTTTGCAAAGGTTATAAGCAGACAACAAAAGTAGCTGCTAGCAAGGAAAAGTAGAGCTGCTACATGATCATGTCTAATTAAGAAGATATGAGCACAGTTTGTCATCTCCTGTAGTTGTTATACTGTCTTTATGGTTATACTGGTTCTGTTAGTGATAAGGGAAATAATCTTTGTAAAAGAATAGAAACTATAACTGAATAAAGAATGATAAGTATGCAGCATTGTACGATAGAGCACTTTAGCACTGAACAGGTAAAGAGTAAACTCTTTGTACACTGGGTACCGGAAATTTTTCATGTTTTTACGTCTCCTGATTTTTATCAAAATCAATTTTTTTCCAAAAATTGCAGATTTGGAACCAGACCTGATCTGAGTCCTAACTGTTTGTATATCAGCAGACAAAACAACACGGGTAGCTAGCAGATAAAGAGTTAACCCTTTTATCCTTCTGTTTCCTAAGTGAACTACTGAATGAAATACATAGCAGACCCTGATGTGATCTCATATGGGCTGACTCATTTGAATCTGCAGTCTACATTTGCAAATGGTTTGCAAGTACGGTAAATGTCCTAAAAGTTTGATAAGTAAAAGATAATTAATTGCAAAGCGCTGATATAAAATCTGAAAATGACCATAATTATTGCAACACATTAAACCCGTCTTAAGCACCCACTCAAAAGACCAAAAATAGGTTTTCAAGACCAATAATCGCTTAATGCAGGTCAAAAGCATTGTAGAATGCTCCCATGGAGCATTCTGCAGTACTTTTGATCTGCATTAAGATACCACATGGCTTTCAGACCTTCGTTTTGTCTATTTTTGAGTGGCAGCTATAGACAGGTTTCACTGTGTATTTTATAATTTGATCATTAATACAGCTTACCTTTAAAGCCTATAGGCAGGGCCTAAAACTTACACCAGGATCAAAATTTGTTGCTTCTTCAGAAAACTAACTCTTTATAAACTAAGGAATTCTTCCATCTGGTATGATACAATGAAACTGCAACGGTTCATTCTACATATTAATGAGTACTCCAGTCCCTGAAGATTGCTTTTATCTGACCTTATACAATTTGATACTGTTTGTCCATTTAATGATGGCTTCATTCATACACCCCTCAATTCTCCTCTACTGCTGACAGAGGTTTACATGACATTCTGATTCATTCTCTTCTGCTGACAGATGTTTCACATGAAAATGTCAACATGCTTTACATATTTTGTATTTAGCCCTTTGTATACTGGAAAGTGGAAACCCTAAATTGAGTGCTTGACACCCCATCATGGACAAGACTACGATTGCAATCCATAGAACCATCAATTAACAATGGACCAACACAACTAATTGGAAGCATCTATCAGTAAAGAAATGGTTGCTAGTATTGTTTTCAGAGAAAGCACATGTCCCCACACCAAACAGGCTTAAATGAGCATGATGAGGCCTATTCAGCCCTGCTGTGACCTTAAAAATTAAGTCATCAAAACCTTATCAAGTCCTCGTCATGCCCCAATGATATATACATGCAAATTGGGTTCCAATCTGCCAACTTAGTTCATGAGATATCAGTGTAACACCAGTGTAGCCTCTGACTGTATCTGCACCAAAAACAATGCCTCCCTCCCCTTCAGCTGATCTGAATCTACCCAGGTCGGCAATCGACCGGTCAATATGCATATTGACCAGACCAGTGGTCAATACTGGTTTTAACCGGTCATTACAGGTCGATTGGAGGTCAATTGGTCGATTGAAAAAAAACAGGGTCGATGTGAAGATACTTAGCTTGAAAATTGTTTCAATATAAGATAATACAGGCTTTATTGAAAATAAGTTTCATGCCTTGCTATTGCTTTAAAAAGATGTATGAATAATTATTTAAAATAGGTCTGAAACAAACAAAAATGAAATGTCAATAGTTTTAGAACTTCTGTCTCAAACTGAATCATAACCACAACTTTCAGTTCAGACTATTAACCATTAATAAAAAAAAGTAAAGCAAATGCAAGTAATGAAATTAACTAAATTAATAAAAGCACCGCAAGCACTGCGTAATACCCCGCCACTGCTGGGGGCACCAAAAGTTATTTTGTGAGATATATAATGCCTAAATAGCAACAGAACTGAGATAGACAGTGATATGACGTCCTTAGTCACAATATGTAACCTTTGATGGTCAACATATCTGTGAAGTTTCATTCAGATACTCCATATAGTAAATGAACTACAGGTCAAAAACCATTTTTCAGATCAATCAAGGGCGGATAACTCATGAACTGGAAAGGTAAGGGTGACGGTCCTTACTAAAAATATGTAACCTTTGATGTTCAACATATCTGTGAAGTTTCATTCAGATATTCCATATAGTAAATGAACTACAGGTCAAAAACCATTTTTCAGATCAATCAAGGGTAGATAACTCATGAACTGGAAAAGTAAGAGTGAAGATCCTTAGTCACAATATGCAACCTTTGATGATCAACATATCTGTAAAGTTTCATTCAGATATTCCATATAGTAAATGAACTACAGGTCAAAAACCATTTTTCAGATTAATCAAGGGCAGATAACTCATGAACTGGAAAGGTAAGAGTGATGGTTCTTTGTCACAGTATGTAACCTTTGATGTGAAACATATCTGTAAAGTTTCATTTAAATATTCCACATAGTAAAGGAACTACGGGTAAAAAACATTTTTTAATTCAATCAAGGGCGGATAACTCACAAACGGGAAAGGTAAGAGTGACGGTTCTAAGTCACAATATGTTACCTTTGATGTGAAACATATCTGTGAAGTTATATTCAGATATTCCACATAGTAAAGGAACAATAGGTCAAAAACCTTTTTTCAGACCTATCAAGGGCGGATAACTCACAAACTGGGAAGGTCAGAGTGAAGGTCCTTAGTCACAATATGTAACCTTTGATGTGCAACATATCTGTGAAGTTTCATTCAGATATCATGAACAGTAAAGGAATAACAGGCCAGAAACCATTTTTCCAATACGAAAAAGGGCAGTAACTCCGTTAAAAATGGCCGGATTTTGCCCATTAACAATCCCATACCACTCATCGCTGTTAACAATATGTATGCAAAATTTGAAAAAATTCCGTGAATAAATACTCAAGTTATCGATCGGAAATGGTGCGGACGGACGGACGGACAGACACCGAAGGGTATAACATAATACCTCGCCACACTTTGTGGCGGGGTATAAAAACTAGCTCTTTCAGTCATAAAAAATATTTAAATCAGTGACTAATTACATGAAAGAAAGTACAAAAAATCAATCAATACTTCAAATTGATCATCAAGAGGTCATCATGTATGAATTAGTCATTGCTTTATTAGTTAAAATGCAAATTGAATTGGCTTCTCACCTGAGTAGACAAAAGTGTGAAAATAGTAAAGAAAACACTAAATGTTGACTTATATTTAACTTTAATTACCCCAGAACAGACAAAACTGTCAAAATACTGGACATGTCTCTCAGACTGAAGAAGCAGGGATTCAGTTTGGCGTCGGCCACAGTTCCAGATGTCCGAGAGTTTGCTGTCTAGTTTGGACATTTTGTCCGAGACGATTTTCGGAAACGCATGTTGTACGGTAATGCACAGTGATGCAATAGTATTTATGTTTTAAAAAACGATCGCTGATTGGCCAAATTTATGTAAGCTGCAGATTGGTTCACCTTATTTTACCCCACAAATACTTATTCACTAAAGCAAACCAGTCATAGTGTTTTGATCTTCCCTTGTTTTTTCATCTTGAAGCGGACAGCATGTTTTCATTGGCAGACTAAAAAAACTTAATTGCCACCAAGACACAACATGAACTCAAGTTTTTCTATGCCCAAAAACAGTTTGCCCGCTCCATCATTACCTGAACAGTCATTTTCTGTGGCTTAAGAGCTGTGCAGCGGCCGTAAAAAAGCAGCAAAAAACAGTACCCCACCCACTTCCACCGATCATTCTTTCTTTCTTTCTCCAGTCTCCTCATGAAATAAAAAGCCAGTCAATCAATCAGACCGCACTTACCATCCGAAATGGTAGCAAAACTACCCCTGGTTTCAATTTGAGAAGGGCAGATGCCAATTTCCATCTATGGTGGAAAAAATGATAGAAAAAAAAAAATGTCCTAAAAAATTTCCATATGTCCGAACAATATTGGGGCTGCTTGGACAAAATGTCCGAAGCAAATTTCAGTCCAGCTGAAACCCTGAGAAGGTGTGTCCAGTTTATAAGACCTACCCAATCACTGAACTTAAAATGCACTGGCTAATTCACTGGCACCTGTGTTAATACAGAGGTGTGAAAGTGTGGTCATTCTGTTATCTGCTGTTATCAGTTAAGCAGTTAAGTTAATAATTTAACCAGTGTCATAAATTATTGTCTCAAAATGATGAAAAAAGACCCTGTTAGGCTGTATGTTTATTCTATTCTGCCCTTGATGATTAAAAAAGACTATAGAAGTCAGTCCTAAAGTGAAAAGTGCCCTTGGCAGGGACGAGACAGTACTTTTTTTCATTTTTCAATAAATAGAGCATAAATTCTGACCCAATATCTCAATCCACCTCAAAAACCGCCCTATAAAATTTTCAATCGACCACTCAGATTCGTATTGACCAGTATTGACCACTTTTTGGCATATTGACCGGGGCGGTTTTAACCGGTTAAAACCGCTGGTTAAAACCGGGAGTGGTTTCGACCACCCAACCTTGGAATCTACACTGTTTACAAGAGAAGCCAGCTGATCAGGATCCATACTATTTACAAGAGTTGATATATATATCTGGTTTCATACTGTTTTTGAAAGAATATATTGTTTAAGCACTGTAAGGTATAAGCTAATTTGTTCTTTCGGACAAGTAACATTTTCTATGGACAAATACATTTTGGCTTTTTACTTGTCCCTGGACAAGTAGAAAATATTACTATTTCCACACCCCTGCACTATTGTATGTTCTCTTTACTTCCAAAGATTTTTTTTCAGATTTTTATGAAAAGTTATTGCTGACTCAACCCCCAGGGGGGGTACTCAGGGGGGGTACTCTGATATTTTCATACATATGTAGGCTCGGTCCATTTTTTTGGGGTCAAATTTTTGAATTTCAATATTTTTTGGGGTTTTCAGAAAAATGAATATTTTTTTGGGTATGAACATTATGTGGATATTTTTTTGGGGTCATCCTAAAATTGGACTAGTTTTAGGGGTTATTTCTATGTATTTTAGGGTCTTTTCTTAAGGTAAGTATACAGAATCGGGATCTTTTTTTGGGTTGCAAAAATTTCAGATATTTTTTTGGGGTGCTTCAAATTTCTGATATTTTTGGGGGTGAACAGTAGGTGCTGGGTCCGAGCCTACGTATACAGAAAAAATTAGAGTACCCCCTCTGGGACTCAACCCTTATCCCTCCAATTTTTTTGGCCTGAAAATGTCTGCATTTATATGTCTGCTGCATTATGATATATTTAAAGGGGACGGCAACCCTGATGATAACTATGTTTTATATGAAAGATCTTAATAAACCATGAATTTTGATACCAGTTTCATCTAAATCGGTTGAAAAAAAGTAGAAGTTGTGGGCGTTTGAATATTTGCAAATGGACTGTAATCGAAGGGGTCATATTGTAGGCTAAGTGACATCACACGGCCTAATTAAATATGCGTAATGAAAATAAAAGACAAACCAATGGATTACTTGCAATTATCTTTCATAAAACATTTTTCTTAAGTATAAAGCTGCATATCTGCTGAAACACTGATGCTGTGATAGTATTGATAACTAAAAATTATGCAATTGAAAAAAAATCTGAAAACTAAAAATATTCAAAATGGCGGCTAAATGTTGGCCATATTGAATTTTTTAAATGCCCTTAACTTCTCCATTTTTCAACCAATTTTGATAATACATGTATCAAAATTCATGGTTCATAGAGCTTTGATAAAACATACTTACCATTATGGTTGCTGTCCCCTTTAACTGCAGTTCAGAAAACAATCACCATGGAAGCAAACACTATGAACCTGATCACAATAGGAGCATTCTGAACTGGGTCCATATTGTTAACAATATAGGCTATAAAAAAGGAGCAGATTAAAATTAAAGCAGTGTTTTCAGAGGAAAATTATGTCCCCCAAACCGCAAATTGAGTCAGCAAGCATGCTTACTAAAATTTATATCAGCTCTTTATTGTGTCACAATGATACAATATATACAGAATGGGTGAAATCCATCAATTATTTCATGGAGTAGCATGCACAAACACAATTTTGGTCAAAATTTAAAATTAAAAAGTGCTGTGGAGACCTTGAACATAAGGGCAAGGTCATCAAAATCTAATCAACTCTTTTCTCTCTACAAACAATGTATCTATGCCAGTTTGTAAGAAATCCACCAACTAGTTCAGAAGATAGATCTCAGAAAAGGCTGATTTGAACAGGGTTTTTTAAGGGTGGTGAGTTGAAAATTAGGTCAAGGTCACCAAAATTTTATCAACTCTTCATTTTGCCACAATGATACAATACATAAAGTTTTGCTAGAATCCACTGGTCAATTCAAGAGATATCATACAGAAACCCTATTTTGCTCAAAATTTGACATTTCAAAGTGCTGGTGTGACCTTGAAAATAAGGTCAAGGTCATTAAAATCTAACCAACTCTTTCAATCCTCCAAACAACTTATCCATACAAGTTTGGTTAAAATCCACCAACTGGTTTAGATCATGATGTGGCAAAAAGGCTGATTTTTACAGTCTTTATAGGATGGTGACCTTCAAAATTAGGTCAAGGTGACCTTGAAATTTAGGGGAAGGTGACCAAAATCAAAACAACTTTTAATTATGCCACAAGAAAACAATACTTAGATATTGGCCAGAATCTGTTGTTCAGTTCAAGAGATAACCTGCAGAAACCATTTTTGGTCGAAATCTAGTGTGACCTTGGAAATTAGGTCAAGGTCACCAAAATCTAATCAACTCTTAGCCCCCTCCTAGCAACATATCTATGCAATTATGGTTAAAATTCAACCAATGGCTTGGAAGATAGTGTGCAGAAATGGCTGATTTATATAGTCTTTATATGATGGGGACCTTGAAAATTAGATCAAGATCACCAAAATCTATTCAACTCTTTCCACCTCCCAGCAATGTATCTATTTAAGTATGGTCAAAATCCATCCACTGGTTCAGAAGATAACGCATGGAAACCCTATTTTGGACATTTTCAAAAATCCCTTGTGACCTTGAAAATAAGGTCAGGGCCACCAAAATCTAATCAACTCTTTCCGCCCGCCCAACAATGTATATATATGCAAGTTTGGTCAAAATCCATGCACTGGTTCAGAAGATAACACATGGAAACGAAGCTATGGGGACGCCGACGCGATCTGCACCAAAAACAATATGTCAACCTCCTTTCGGTTGTGGGACATACTTGTCCTTATGGCGGTAAAAGGGTTGACTCTTTGCTCGCCAATAGACTCCTTTCACATTGTTAGTGCGCATGCGCCAAACTGTCTCGTTCCGCGTTATCTCCGCGAGATTACACGTGAAGGGGCAACCGTTATATGGCTGCCTTACATTACACTATGGAATATGGAAAACTATTAAAAGAAAAATAAATTCGCAAGTAAAGATTAGACAAATAGTAAAATTAAATGATATAAATGTAACAAAAATGAGTGATTAATTCCAAATATTCTGAATATTTGAGATCAGAATAGTTGATTTCTATGCATCCAAGACTGACTTTTTCCAAATAAGCGGGTGCATTACTATGTTGATCTAACATTAAACATACTCTGTATCAATAATTTCCTTCAATACTATGCGTATGCGAGTAGTGACTAGTCTGGTAAACTTCTTATTTAATCAAGGTCTACACGGTCTATGATTACATTCCATACACTTGACGTCTAAACACCGTCTTTCTGATTTAAATATGGGATAAGATACATTGAGGCCATCGCGCGAGAAAACCTGTCTTCCGGGTTTCTTACCAAGTAAGACTCAAACCAGTCTGTTCGGCTACATAGACTCGCTAAAATGAAATTTTGCATGAAGCAAGTTTAGATATAATTTCCAGTAAGTGAACAATAAAGGCGCTGATCAGACTGCGTGGATACGATGACAGGCCTGCGACTTTGTTGTTCGCATGCACCAATGTCAGGTTTTCTCGCGTCGAGGCCCATTTTAATATGTACTTCTGTGCATCCGGTCCTTTAAGTCTATGCCCGGGGCCCTAGTGAAAGCAATAAAAGCACACGTGCCTGACACACGTTTGTAATTTGACTGTATGATTGATGTCGCTCTTATCATCACATATACGTAAAAGGTGTCAGTATGTACTTAACCAGTAGACTGTTTTGTTTTTTTTAAATATTCCGAGTCTTCATCTACATCCATAATATGCGTGTGCGAGCAGCTATGATTATTGCGAGCCTGTGCATAAGCGGACGTTGTGTAGAAATGATGTAATTTTATGGGTCTTTATTTACAGTGTATAGTTCGAGTTCGACATTTATCGCATATGCTAAAGTCATTATGTGCAAATATCTAGCAGCATACATGCACGTCTATTTGGTAGAGTGCGCTACTGCATGCTTATCTGGTGGGGCTTGAAGCCTAAGATCTATTTATATTCTGAGACTCCGTCTACATGCATCGCTTTTCTTTATGTGCGCTCGGACACAACAATGGATCCAACAATGGATCCGAGGTGTGTGCGAGCAGCGAATGCCCTGATGAGACTGTGCATTTGCACAGGCTCGTCTGAGTTGTCTATGCTCGCATAACATATTAGTTTGTCTTATTAGTTGGCATGTAGTTGGCATGTGTTTCAGATAGCTTTTGTGATTTTGTGCCTGAAGAAGAAGCTGATTTAAGCTCGATATCAAAGAATATTTTACATGAATTAAAGTGAAAAAAAAATCTGAATACTTATAAAATGTATAAGAAAAAGTTAATTTATCTTATTTCTAGAATAAGATATCTCATTCTAGCGATGAAAAGCCAAATCATCGACTTATAAACCATCATTATGTGTTTTGCCAATGCAACTAATAAGCAATCTGCCACTTCATTTTCAAAAACGGCTTTATCGATTTTTCAATTGAAGAGCGATTGCTTAGGGAGATAACAATGTGAAAGGGGTCTATTCTGCTTTTATTTTTCATTTTTGTAGTCTATTGTTTTCTTTTTCCAAATATTCTTCTCAGGGATACCATCAGAGTGTTAAACACTGTTTGGATCCAGGGGCAGACTTGATTTGATAATTTTAGAGTACTCAGAGTACGCCAGACAAGTAAAACTGGGCAATTTGGAGAACTCAGGAGTATTAAATCAAGTGATACAAATATTTCAGTACATGAAGGCAGTGCTCTGCCATCTTGTTTTGGAACAGGTCACATGACTGTTCTGTCTACACCACCTCAGAAGACAGAGTATGCAGAAGTACTCCAGCACAGATGTTCCAGCGCACTTGATTTCTGTTCTGCCTGTTCAGAGTAAAAAGAACAGCAAAATCAAGATCAGGCCCAACAGATCCAAACTGTTTGCAAAGGTAATCAGCAGATAACAAAAGATGTCACTGTTAAAACTACGATACAACACAAATTAATACATGTATATGGACTTTTAAAAATATGCAAATAAAGCTGTCAAGCAGTTATTTTGGGCTATGCAAATTATTGCGCTGTCATGCAAGTGCAAATTAATTTCACAAAAGCATGTGGAACAGGCACATGCTAAATAATTATTAATGAACATGACAGTTGAGTGATCAGAGCCACCTTGTAGTAGAGCAGCTTAACCCTTATCATGCTGAATACTTTAATATACAACACTCCAATATGATATCCTCTCCAAGTCAGTTTTAGGATTCCAGTTGATAAACATGCACAGAGGAAAACAGTGTGGACCCTGACTAGAAGCAAGCTGGTCTGAATCAACACCATTTTTAAAACAGGATATATGAGCTGCGACATGAGCAGTGATTTTGTTACCTGCGCATCCTGCATCTTTTGCGCATAAGTTTTCATTTCAGCTAGTCCCGGCGAGTCCCGGCGAGTCCCGGGATGCAATAGTATTGCGGACTTGTCATTAAAAATAATGTTTTGGACTCATAAGTTTGCTATTGGGACTCATTGATATTGGAAAGCGTGGTAGCTCAGTGGTTAGGCACTTGCCTCTGGTGCTAGAGGTCCCAGGTTCGATTCCCGCTCGCGGCGAGAAAAATTTCGGTGTCCGAACACGCTTTCTCTAGTGTCATTTGCAGGGATGACGCTAGATAAGTGCATCGTCCTTCGGATCGGGACGTTAACTGGATGTCCCCTGTGCAGGGAAAGTCACCCCCTGTGCAGGTTAAAGAACCCTACGGTAATTTCGATATGGTTACTTGTAGGCTTTCATCCTGCAACCCGGAGTGTACAATGTACACCTGCCGATAATGCTCGAAAGCGAGCGCCTGGCAGTATATAGAGAAAGAAAGAAAGAAAGGAAACAGCGAGTCCCAGGACCCGTAAGCCCAAAATTGTAAATGAATCACTGCATGTGATTTCCAACAATCTTGTTTTGTGCGACCAGCAAAGGCTCGGACCAGCCTGCATATACAGGCACACTGATCATAGCCTTTGCTCATGGCTTGAATATTCTATGCTTGTAACGTTAAGCTACTGGCCAAAGATCATTTGGAGTTCCGAAGCTTAAAAGAAGGCTGCAAAGGCTCGTCTGAGTCTATTCATGTCAAAATGCCAAAGACATTGATGGAAATCTAGATCGGGGGTTGCGAGTTCGATCCCGGCCCGGTCCCATACTTTCGTGGAGATTGATCATGAAATAATTTCTATGGTCATTCTCCTCCCTGCTGAATCATTCAAGAAGGGTTGTTGTCAGTTACAAGCGAAAGTATGTGCACGAAGTACTGGTTAACTGCTTGTTCAAGCTTGCCCAGGAAAAAGTGTGGTTAGGTGAACTGACCGTCCCGCAATGACCATAGCTGTTGACCTGGGACGTAAAGCAACAATACAAACAAAATCATGTAGCGGCTCATATCTTTGTTCAGCATGGTAAGGGTTAAAACATCCGCTGCAATTAAAGACTTCAGCCTTTGGAAGTCTCTGTAGCTAGATAGGACTACATCATATAGACTAGTCTGATCTGGGTTCATAATGTTCAGTCATGCAAGTTAAAAAAACTACAGTAAAACCTGTCTTAAGCAGCCACTCAAAAAAAGACAAACCAAAAGTTTTAAAGACAAATGTTAGCTTAATGAAGGTCGAAAGTATTGCAGAATGCTCTCTTGGAGCATTCTGCAATACTTTTGATCTGCATTAAGTGAAAATCGGTCTTGAAAACCAAATTCTGGTCCTCTTTTTGAGTGGCCGTTTAAGACAGGTTTTACTGTATACTGTAAAAGCAAATGACACACAACAATTTTTAGCTGTATTTTCTGTAGTTAACCCAACAGAATTTGAAAAAGTCACCTGCAGCAAATTTCACATGGGAAATAATTTGAAACTACCATTTTCACCCCTAATTATTCAGACATCTTAAAGTCTTAGCTACTGTTTGCTAATAACATTTGCAAACAGTTTGGACCAAGATCAGGACCGACAAAATGTCAGGCCTGATATGGATCCAAACTGTTCGACACTCAGATGGTGGTATTCCTGAAGGATTTTTTTAAAGTTAATTTTGAAAAAAATCAGCTGACAACAGAAAAGCATGAAAAATTTCCCAGGATGCAGTTGTAGTGATGGGATAGCAAATACTTGCAAACACAGCTCAGATCATTTCTGATTTAGATTACGCCTGCTTGCGGCGATTTTTATCCTAACCTTTGCAAACAATTTGGACCCAGATCAGGACCGACAGAACCTCAGTCCTAATTTGGATCCAAGCCCTTTGACACTCTGGTAGTGTTTGGAATAATCAGCAGACGACAACAAAAGCATGAAAAATTAACAAGCATGCAAAGAATCTGTCTCAATATTAAGGGTAATAACAGTATGCAACTTCAATTCATTCATTAGAAGACAGCAAGCAGGCTACCAGGGAACTATTGTTCTGCCAGCCAAGTGTAACAGAGACGTCATGTTTTGTTTACAACGTTATTAGGGACTTTCAATCGATAGACCACTTGTGCATTAATCCTATCCACAGGATAGGATTAATACACAAGTGCTCTATCGGTTCACGTTAGCGCAAGAGGAGTGAAAAAGTAAATGATTTACTTAACAATTGTAAACACAATATTACGTCACTGTCACTCTTGGTTGGCATGACAGTACTATGCCAGGAATGTTAATTTTATGTACATAGGAGCCTCACACCAATCCATGAAAAAAATCTTAGCAATAATGCACTACTGACTAGTCATTTGTAACCATGGCCTTCAACCCCAAGAGGATGGTGGGGATAGCGGGGAGCAAGGGATGTGTTTTCACCTTTGCATTGTATGGGCAGGAGTTTGTAGTGGCTATGTTGTCCTAGCAAAATCTTGAGCATTCATATATCACCATTTTCGGGGCCACAAGCCCCCTCAAAAAAGGGATGTTTATAAATTACAGGTACCTGCAGAAGCCGTTTTTTCTTCGAAAGTTTTTGAAAAAGAAGAAGGGGCCTCTGCAAATGGATAATTTGTTGTTTTCCACAACACAAACAAAATTCAGACTGTTAATGATGTGAATGAAAAATCCAAGCTCCCCGCTACTCCCTGGGAGAATAGGGATGTGGATATAAGCACAAATTAAACAAACAAGTGAATAAAAGATACGGAGACCTTAGCATATTATAATCATGTATGAATCATCTGTAGATTTGAATAATGAATAGAGAAAATTGAATGTTTCGTTATTTTTGTTACAGATCCTTCTTAATAATCTGACAACCTGCTAGATTATACCGAAACTCATTTGTTTGCCTAATTCTGACGAAGTGAGTGCTAACCTCAAGGCTTACCCTAATGAACCTGGATATATCCTTCATTTGAAAACAAGAGAGTTGATCCAGATCAGCTAGGTTTTGAGACAATCCTCTGATCAGTGTCCACACTGATTTCAATACATCATCATAAATCAAATCCTGCTACAGAAATGAAATGACCCATCTGATCCAGCACAATCATGAGGTTTTGGTAAATGTACCCATCGCGTTAAGTTTCAATTATGTTGAAGAAAGTAACAGAATGTAGAACCTCAATCAATCATAACTTTCATATGAACCAAACTTCCCAACTTGAAGATTTGGTTATGAACAATGGAGTTTGTAAAAAAAAATGTTGTGCATTTTTAAATACTTTGTTAGAATAATGGATGTGTAAACCATATTTGCAAATCGAGTTGGATCTTTGCAATAATTCAAAGTTAGTTTGTGGAAGTGTTATAGTAGAAAGGTAGTAACTGGTGTTTCTGGGTAGAACTGTGTGTCTCTGGGCAGAACTGTATGCAAGTTGAGGATATATCTGGGTGGTTGGCATGCTTCATCAATAAGCTGCAGTAAATGTTCCAAAAATTTAAACACTTTTCTCTTTCAGTTCTCAACTAAATGTTGGTTATCAGGGCTAGAAGTCACAAAATGCTTGTTTGAATAGCAAACAGGAAAGCCCCCTTTTTGGCAGGCAACTCGTGTTCAAATTTTAGAACATGTACCTACAGGGTTCATACAGGCAAGTTAGTGTAAAATTCAAGGACTTATTAAAGCCTCTCCAACATTTTCAAGATTTTACAGTAATGAATAATACTGATCTAAGTGTTAAAGTTCTACTTCAGAAATGCTAGACTGAGATAATGGAGACATTTGTACTGGAAAATTAGTATAAATTTGATGTGCCTTTATTTGGTGCAGCATATGCTGCACCAAATAAAGGCACAACACTTTTATACTGATTTAGTTCTCTACCAAGAGTGCTTAATCCTACAGAAAATGGTAGAATTTAAGGACTTTTCAAGGCTTTTGAGTGATATTCCAGTACTTTTCCAGGCAGATTTAATTTTCATGGACTTTTAAAGAAAACCCACTATATTCAAGTACTTTTCAAGCCTGTGTGAACTCTGACCTAACTGGTGTTTCTGGGTAGAACTTTTTTATAAAGTGGGAATATACCTGTATCTGGGTGGGTGGCATGCTATCATTAATAAGCTACATGTACACAACAACTCTTTGTAAGCAACACAAAACATAACTCTTGTAAATAACATAAAACACTTCAGAACAAATGAACAAAAGCGGGAGAAATGTAAAAAGTTTAAACTTACACACTCACCGTTTTCCAGTGCTTTTCGTGTTTCTACATAAACAAAAGTATTACATACTGTATTAATTTTTATTCATAGATCTATAAAGCTTAGCGTATTCCCCTCCAAAGTAATACCAAATACATAGGCCAAGAATAGCAAATTCATGTGCTCAAAAGAACCATCTTACTGAGATGGTTCTTTTGGCTATTACAATATATGCTTTGGCAGCCAGACAAAAACAAGAAATGTCACAAACACCTCACGAATGCCCCCAAAGGAATTGGTCTAGCATAAGTTACATTTGAGGAGAGTTAGCTGTAATATAGCACGAAAAACCTAGAAATGAGGCCAGAAGTCAATGTCAAGGTCAAAGTGACACAAAATGGTATGCACCACTCCACCATCCCAAGAGGAATCACCACCCCAAATTTGGGATTCCTACATCAAACAAGGCAAATTCGACGAATTTATATCCCCCGACGAAGGGTTATTTGAGAGAAACATGTAAATCACAAAACATAAATCCCATTTATCTAACCCTTAGTTCACCTACAGTATCATTCAGATCATAACAAACACCTGTCAGGTATGTTTTAGTGCTTAGTTCAATAAAAATATACTTACATCTGCACAATTTCAATATCTGACCTTTAAACCCAACCTCAGAGGTCAAGTGTGTAAATTCAAAGTGTTACCTTGCATGTAGGCTGGTCTACACTTCTTCCACTTTACTTTGATATGCAACATGACCACTTTTAGAAAAGAACAAAAAATGACCTTTTGACCCAACCCCAGGGGTCGTTGGTGTGTGTAATGACAGCATACTTGCTTTCATGGTGCTCTGTGCTCAATTCCCTTTAATTTGATATGCAACATGACTACTTTCAGTAAAAGATATAGTTTGACCTTTTGACCCCACCCCCTGGGTCAAGGGTGTGTCTGTGGGCAATATATTTGCTACCATGTTGCTGCCAGCGTCGTCAGCTTTAATTTGATATGCAACATGACTACTTTCAGAAAAATGTATAGTTCCACCTTTTGACCCCACCCCCTGGGTCGAGGGTGTGTCTGTGAGCAAAATATTTGCTACCATGTTGCTGCCAGCGTCGTCAGCTTTAATTTGATATGCAACATGACCATATTCTGAAAAAGTTAAATTTTGGCCTTGGCCCCACCCCTTAAGTCCACCCAAGGGGCTCGGAATCAGGCCTTCAAACTAAAATTCTGTTTGATATGTTTTATATCTATTGCTGCTCTGCCTGCATGCAAAATTTCAGCAAAAAATATCAATAATTATCTTAGTTATTGCGAAATTTAAATATTTGACCTTTGACTCCTTAGGTGGGGTCAAAGGGGGTGGAGTAAAACTTTGACACTGCCATTCTTATCTACAGGCACTTGGCAATCATGGTCTATAGCAAGAAGTTGTTAAATATAATAGCTTTGATGAAATGTGAAGATCATCACACAAAAAAGCTAATAACTGTTTTGCCTTATAATTGCCTATACTTAAACAAGGGCAATAACTCAAGTGTTAAGGGGTCGATTTTGACCAAACTAATAGGATATCGAGAGTCCATGGTTCTTATCATTTGTACCAAGAATGAATTAAATCTGACCAATAGGTACTGAGATATGGTTCCGGACAGACAAAAAGTGCGTACGGACAGACGGACAAAGCCAAAACTATATCCCTCCGACTTCGTCGAGGGATAATAATATAGGAGATATGCTCTGGACACAATAATTCTTGAAAACTAGTTCAGAGGTCAAGGTCACAGTGACCAAAAAATGGTTTGTGACACTCAGGCATCCAAAATTGCATTTACATACCAAATTTGGAATTCCTCTTTCAAAGAATATAGGAGATATGCACCAGTTTCTAGAAACTAGGTCAGAGGTCAAGCTCAAAGTAAGTTACTTAAAGACAAAGATTACTGTCCATTAGAGATCATTAAAGGATTAACTGATAAGGGACAGTTTCAGTAGCTCACAAAATTATAGGGGCCTCAAGAGGGGACTTACCTGTATAAATCACAATTTCAATCACTAAGATTAAGATCAATATTTTATCATAAAATACCAAATCCCTTTATTGCCCCTGTAAGGAAGTCATAATCACCTCATTACGACTGTCCTTTTGATCTGCCCAGTATGACCCCTGGAGAGAGTCATAATGAGTGGTACCAGTATTATTGCTCAAATATTTGTCTCTTTAATTATGGTATGTGACACTTTGTCATCCCAAGATGCATCCACACACCAAATATGAGATTCCTACCTCAAATAATATAAGAGATATGCTCCAGACATGATTATTCTAAAAACTATGTCAAAGGTCAAGGTCACAGTGACCCAAAAATTTAGTTTTTAATTATAAAACTTATTTTAACGAAGATACTCACCAATAGGCTTAACTATAGCAGTTTCCCTTACTCCCCGCAAAGTTTGAGGACCGTTCTGTATGTTATGGAACCAGTCCAGGGAACCATAATAAGAGCGCGAAAGCGCACGTGCATCAGAAATTCCTTTGCCCCAAAGAATGAGGGGCGGGAGGATGGGCAATATAAGTTAGCCTATTGGTGAGTATCTTCGTTAAAATAAGTTTTATAATTAAAAACTAAATTTTAACTTCATCTCCTCACCAATAGGCTTAACTATAGCAGAATCACATTTGGAGGGTTGGATTCTTGACACACACACAGAACGATCCTCTTATCCAGGGATTAATCCTGTAGAAACTTAAGATTCCATGATAATGGAATTATAAAGGGTATTTCTAATAAAGAAACCTAAATTTCCACCATTTCAATCCCTGGATGAAACAAAACTATTTATATCCAAGTACCTTTGAACTGGTCTTGCTTGGCCTTGGACGATAGTCTCTTCAGATTAGCAGTCTTGGTTGGAAAGACCAGATGGTCCCCCCACCACCTTTTGCGCAGAAACCACTGGACCCAACAGTCTGAGGTTCTCTACTTGTCTATTTAAGTCTCTAAGGTAGAACTTAGCAAAGGTTGACCTAGATGACCATACAGCAGCCTTAATAACATCCTCAACTGGAGTTTTATTAAAATAAGACCAGGAAGCTGACAAGGCTCTCAACTCATGTGCCTTAATCTTAAGTAAAGCTACTTTTGATTTTGACAAATTCTTATAGGCTAATCTAATAGTATAAGCAATCCATCCGGAAATAGATCCCTTATTGATGTCATGATTTCCCTTCAAGGGAAGAAATAGCCTTGTCCTATTTTTCCGGATAGGCTCTGTTACTTTTAAGTATCGTTTAATAGCTCTAACAGGACACAAAAGCCTGTTAAAGTCATTGCGTTTAACAGTTTTAGCTAAATTTTGAACCAAAATATCATCAGGACAAATGGATGGTAATTGATTTTTTGCTAAAAACCCTGGCTCTGTTCTTAAAGAAACGGAGCCATCAGATTGGTTGAATCTGAGATGACCTGGATCAATAGACAAGGCATGAATCTCACTCACCCGTCTAGCCGTTGCCATGGCAAGCAGAAAGACGGTTTTTAAGGTGAGATAGAACCTTGATGCCCGATGCAAAGGTTCAAAAGGCTCGCCACATAAAGACGAAAGAACACAGGAAATGTCCCATTTTGGAGCTAAAGACCTTTGAATTGGTCTCTGTAATTCCATATACTTAATAAGTTCAGAAATTATAGGATCTGAGCCAATATTTTGCCCAGACTTGAACTTTAGGGTATTAGAAATAGTAGATCTGTAGCCCTTTACAGTACTAACTTGACATTTCTTCTCCTGAAACATATGTAACAAAAAATCTGCTACGTTTCCTGGAGATGCCATGACTGGATCAATCTCCCGGATACGACACCAACGGGAGAAAATGTTCCATTTGAGATCATAGACTTTTCTAGTAGAAATTCGTCTAGCTTTAGAGGCGTGTTCGGCAACTTTCTCCGAAAAGCTTCTATCTCTGATTGATTTGCGCACAATATCCAAACGTGGAGTCTGAGGTTTTCGATATTGTTTCTCACAAACTGCAGTTGTGTTAACAGATGCTGTTTTACAGGAAGCCTGATGGGAGGTGCTACTAGTAGCCGAAGTAACTCTGGGAACCAAGATGCTTCGGGCCAGAATGGGGCTACTAGAACAATTTTGCACTGATGTTGACGAATCTTGCTGATTATTGCCGGAATCAGAGCGAACGGAGGAAATGCGTACGCATGGATCCGGTCCCAATTCATTGATAGAGCATCTATTGCTAGAGCTCTGTCGTCTGGAATAGGGGAAAAATAAACTGGTAGTCTGTTGTTGAGACGAGTCGCAAACAGGTCTATGTTTGGGTAACCTGTAACTGATAGAACTAGGTTGCAAACAGCCTGATCCAAACACCATTCTGTCGAAATTGGCTTGGACAGACGACTCAGCCGATCTGCCAGTATGTTGGATTTGCCGGGCACGTGGCGAACAAGAAGGTTTATGTTTCTCTTGTCGCACCACCGAAGAGTTTCCCAAACCTCCATGCAAAGAGATGGAGAATGGGTACCACCCTGCTTCCTCAAATAAGCTACCACTGATGAATTGTCCGTGGCTATCATGACTGTGGTATTGTTGACATGTTGATGACACTGTTTTAGAGCTAACAGAATGGCTTTCATCTCCAAAACATTGATGTGTAGCGCTGATTGGTCCAGAGACCAAACACCATGAAACAGAAGTCCCTCCGGTTCCAGATGGGCACCCCATCCGGAGAGACTGGCGTCTGTGAAAAGAGTGTGAGATGGCAGGGGTGGTTTCAGAAGTACACCCTGGGCAAACCTTTCTCTGCTGTTCCACCACTCCAAATGACTCTTGATTTGCATATTGATCAGAATGCAATGTTCTAATGGTAGAACATGAGGTTTCCACTGAGCAAAAAGAGCCATTTGAAGAGGACGTAAGTGTAGCCTGCCCAAAACAACAAATTGAGCAGCTGCACTTAACTTCCCCAGAAGAGACAGGAATAGTCTTGCTGATACTTGTTCTTGTTTCTTGAACCAGAGTACAAGACTCAGAATGTCTTGTACTCTGTCCCATGGCACTCGAACTATGTTCTTGTGAGTCAGAAATTCCATCCCTATAAAAACAAAATTCTGGGCAGGAATTAAATCTGACTTCTTTTCGTTGATTATTAGTCCTAGAGATGAAATCAGCTTGATGGTGAACTGCTGATCTCTGAGGATATCTGCCCGAATTTGATTTCTGACCAACCAATCGTCCAAATATGGAAACAGAACGACTGATCTCTGCCGCAGATGAGTTGCTATGGTAACCATCAAGCGTGTGAAGACAAACGGACTCGTGGCTAGACCGAAGGGTAGAGCCTTGAATTGGAATGTCTGACCCTTGATACAGAAGCGGAGGTATTTCCGTGACCGCCAATGAATAGGTACATGGAGATAGGCATCGGTTAAATCCAGTGAAAATGCCCAGTCGTTGGGTAGAATCGATTGCCTGACTTTGTTTGCCGTTTCCATTTTGAAAGACTGAATGTTCAGAAAGGAATTCAGTTTGGACAGATCTATTATAAGTCGTAATTTCCTGTTTTTCTTGGGAACCAGGAAAATTCGAGAGTAAAATCCTGGATCTTCCGGGTTTATTTTCTCCACTGCCCCTTTGAGTAGGAGTTCTTTGACCTCTTCCTCTAGTGCTGGACTTTCGGTCTGCCTGAGAAAAACAGGAGTTGGGGAAAGAAAGGGTTTCCTTATAAAAGGAATCTTGTACCCTTTTCTTATTACAGAAAGGACCCATGAGTCTTCTGTTATATCTTCCCAACGTTTTTGAAAATGGGCCAATCGTCCTCCTACTGGAAGATCCCTTCGAGGACGAGGCAGTGGAGAAAGCGTTTCATTGATTGGGATTGTTGGAGGCACTTCCTCGGGAGGGGGCATGATAACCCCTTCCACGAAAACTAGAACCTCCACGTCGTTGGCCTCTTCTTGAGCCACTTCTCTCACGTTGCTTAGGTGGTCTAGATAAAGAAGAACCCCTATTGTCAGGTTTCTTGGCTGGGCGCTTAGGAATCCTGAAATTCGAAAGAGCCGATTTATTACCTCTTGCTAAAGAAGAGGCAATAAAATTCTGTTGCTGAGATTCAGAATTAGACTTCTGCATTTCAGCAACCTGACCCCCAAACAATGATTCAGCTGCAATAGGTACTGTACGAAGCTTGTCCTTTGCTGAATCAGTCAGGATTTTGGATTTATCAATAGCAGATTCTCTCCTAGCCTGTAGTAACTCGACAGCTAAGAGAACTGCCATTGAAGAGGAATGCTTTAGACAATTAACCAAAGAAGTAAGCATTTTCTTAAGTACAGGAGCATCTAAATTCTCTGATTGTAAGGATTTAACAGATGCTGCCGCAAAAAGATCAGCGTAAGAATTTATGGTTACCATATTCCGAGCTTGTCGCTCCATGGTTTCCAAACTCTTAACAGGTAAGGAGACATTCCCAGAAGATGACAGATCTAAAAGGGATGCATCCTTATCCAACCTTGGTACACAAGACGGAAACAACTGACTGTGTGTACGGTAAAATTTTAAACTAATACCTAGATCTTTTTCTAGGGATTGATTTGAAACCCAACCAGGTTCAATTTTGACCTTTTTATTTATCAAAGATTGTAACAATTGGGTTATATCTTTAATTAGTAAAGATTGGGGTAACGAAGCCAATTCTTTACCATCAGAAGGATTCAGAGCATCAAGAGTAGATCTTGGTTTCTGAATAACATCTGAGCACTCTTTTTTCGGACAAATTTCCGGAGGTAATAAAGACATTACCTCGGAAATAGCATCAGCGAAAGAAATAGTGGGTTCTTCCTCCTCATCAGAGTCGGAACCACGTTTGTCAGGAGAAAGTTTTCTGAGTGATTTAGACCTGTTATTAACAGGAGATCCAGTCATACTTTCACCTTCAAATTCATTATGATCTACTCTCACTGAAATGTTATATTGTCTGAAGATATACTCTCTGACCTAGAAGTATGTCTTCTCACAGTATGGGTTCTGGATATATGAGATCGTCGGTGCTTCCGATCTCTAGATCTAGGCTTCCTAGAACCATGTCTTCTATGACGAGAAACAGAAGAGTGCCTATGTCTCTTAGAATGTCTATGGCCAGAAATAGATCTGTGTCTATGAGACCGTTTCCTCTTATGACGCCCTTCACTATCTGACGAATTTGTCCTATAAGAGCTATATGAAGAGGATTTAGATCTAGATCTAGACGAAGAGCCAGAATGACTCAGACTACTAGAATAATGTCTATGATGTCTAGAACGAGAAGATCTGTGATAAGATCTTGACCTATGTCTCCTAGGGGAAGACCGGTAGTCTCTTTTCCTAGATCTGGTGTCAGAACGGCTGGTGCCTGGTTGACTCTCTAAAGGCTGACTGGTACCAGTTTGACCGGTTGACCGGTGACCGGTTGACCGGTGACTGGTTGACCCGTGAACCAAGTCTACATCTATTTCAGGGGACTCATTTGACTGATATCCCTTTGCCTGAATACCAGGTGACCGGATGTCTGGAGACCTAGTAAATGACCTATGTCTGGTTGACTGGTTGACTGGTGACCGGCGCCTGGCTGCCTGGTCAACCTGTGACCGGTGCCAGGTTGCCTGGTCGACTGGTGACCGGTGCCTGGATGTCCGTTTGACTGGTGACCGGTGAACCGATGACCGGGATGGTACCGGTGAGGTGTCAACCCTCAAGTCCGAAGACACTGGAGTAGCCAAGCTACTAGATCGGTCAGGAGTTGCCCCCTTATACCGAAGAGTGTCAGATAGGAGATTTTCCCGATTGTCTCGGTACTTCTCCCCTAAGGACTTTTCAGACTGAGACAATGTCTCAGACTGGGACTTCCCAACCGAAGCCTCGGAGCCTGTGTGACGGTTGTCACTAGAACCCTCTACAGTTGGACTAACTGTCTCTAGGGTACCAGGGGCTCCCATGTCCCGCTTCTTCTTGTCCTCAGTGGACTTCTTCCGCCCCATGGAGGTACGGCGTTTGGCAACGAAAGTCCAAATCGCACTAGTCCACTCCTTGCAAGTTGAACACCTGGTCTCAAAACTGCAACGAGAACATGAGAAACATGTTGCATGGTTGTCCCAGGAGGCTTTGACGTGCCCACAGGAACCACGAATTTGGGACATAACAAAAAACTTTTGTAAAAGAGAAAAATACAAAATAACGTAGTCACGAAAATATGTGACAAGGAGTCACGGAAATATGTGACAAAGCCGGATTTACGAAGCAAGGTAAAAAATACAATAAATACCTGCACAGATAAATTCCGGTATAAGAATAATCGATAATTATAAAATTTTCTGCGGGGAAAACACGCGAACAAACCAGAAAACAGAAAAAATTAAAGTTGAAAAACTTCCACTAAAGTTCTCTGTCCGTCAGTCGGCTCGCAAAGGAAATTTCTGATGCACGTGCGCTTTCGCGCTCTTATTATGGTTCCCTGGACTGGTTCCATAACATACAGAACGGTCCTCAAACTTTGCGGGGAGTAAGGGAAACTGCTATAGTTAAGCCTATTGGTGAGGAGATGAAGTTAAAATGGTACATGACACTCCGCTATCCCAAGAAGCATCCACACACCAAATTTGGAATTCCTAACTCAAAGAATACAAGAGATATGCTCCGGACACAATAATTCTTAAAACTAGGTCAGAGGTCAAGGCCACAGTGACCTAAAATTGGCATGTGACACCCCGTCATCCCAAGATGCATTTTAACACCAAATTTGGAATTCCTATCTCAAAGAATATAGGAGATATGCACCAGACTCAATGCAGTTTCTAGAAACTAGGTCAGAGATCAAGTTCAAGGTCACAGTGACCCAATTATGGTACGTGACACTTCGTCATCCCAAGATGCATCCACACACCAAATTTGAGATTCCTACCTCAAATAATATAAGAGATATGCTCCGGACACGATTATTCTAAAAACTAGGTCAGAGGTCAAGGTCACAGTGACCCGAAAATGGTACGTGCCACTCCGCCATCCCATGATGTATCCACACACCAAATTTGGAATTCCTACCTCAAAGAATATAGGAGATATGGAGCAGACACGAAAGCGGGACGGACAGACTGACGGACGGACAGTGCGATTATTATATGCCTCCCAAAGTTCCTTTGGGGGCATAAAAAACACAGTTCACTCTAAAAAATGTTATCATGAAGCCTGCAAAAGTGTAATATACATGTACATGCCAGTCCATATTATGCAGCAAGCAATTTGAGAATAAAACTGTGGTTATTTTTTTATCTATCAGTTTAAACTATGTTTTGAGTGCTCAAACAACCATCTTTAAAAGCAGACAGTTCTTGGGAGTTTCCTCAACAAATCTTTAAACAAGAAGTATTAAAATCTATTCTCCCTCTTCTTTATCTGAAGTGAAGGCCTGAGTTAATAATCAGTATGTAAGTGGCCCTTCTTTCTTTTGAAATAATACAATAAGACGGAACAATATCCATCAATCTAGATTTCTATGCTTAGTAGCTTGTTTCAGTCTTGAAGGGGAAAAACCCTCTGCCATTTTGTGGACAAACATGGTAAACTAAAGTGAACCCTTAAAGCGCCAAACACCACTTCAACAGACTGCAATGATTGTGATTTCTTCAATGATGTATGGGGAACAATAAGGTTTGTCATTTCATGTGAATCCTCTGCTGGCAAATGAATCACATGAAATGCCATCCTTTTTTTTACTATAGAGAGCAAAATTATTTGAAAATGCTGTCAGTCAAACTGTAGTTGGCACTTCAAGGGTTAAGAAAACTATCACTTGCAGGGTTCAGATTTTCAAAGCATACATTATATAAGCTTCAAATGCAATATGAGCCAGTTCATCATGAGATTAGGGACAGGAACTGGCTAAAGCTCTCTGGCTGATAATGCCATCAAGACCCTTTACTTCATAGGCTATTTTAGATCATCACATCAATTTCTATTTTTAGACAAAATTGAAAAAATTCAAGAAAACTTAAAGTTAAGTGTTGAATACTTTTGAAAATATTCTGAAAAATGGAGCTCTTTTTTGCATAATATTTTCAAAAGTGTCAAAGGCCAAAACCCCATATTACAATGTGCTTATCACATATTTCAATTCTCTCATTTTTTTTCAAGTACTTGATTGTATCGATTCCTGATCTTTGCACCCTTACTTACTTTCAAAACCTAAAGTAAAACAGAAGCCGTAGAAGTTAATTTTGTGTGATGTCACGCCAATTGTTTACATCTGACGTTGAATTATTGAGGTTTTGCAGATATTTTAACATGGGTCTATGGTCATAGGGTTATACGCCCACAGTGCCAGCCTTCAAGCATCATCAATACATTCAGTGTCATTCACATAAGCAAAATTCTCTGACTGTTTATCTTAAATCAATTTGACAATTTGGATCATAGCTTAAATCCAGACCTGTTTACATTAAAAGTCGCATATGTGTAGTCAAGGAGGCAGTTATGTGTAGTTTTGAGTACTGATGTGTAGTCTATCACACGCCAAGTTTAACAAACTATATTGCCTTAAATAAAAGGCTAAAACAGATAAGAATTTAATTAACTTTTTACATACCCACCAAAAACTTAAAAGCCCATCAAAGTTCTCATAATAAAAAGATCATATACAGCCCTGTTTACTTCAGGCTTCGCCCATGTAGAGTCAGCAAGTCAGTAAAAGTGGCGGATTAAGAGGGAACCCCATTTTGAGACTAAAATATTTAATTTTCATGGAGAATTTTCACAAAAATCAGGAAACATTGATAATCTTATAAAATTAACAAATCGAACCCCCCTTTGTAAATTTGGACACCCTATCAAGAAATCCTGGATCCGCCCCTGTGTATAGTGAGTGGATTATTTGAACAAAAATAGAAAGATGTATTGCAAAAGGCAGAATAAAGGGCTGAGGAATGCATCTTACCAGAGGAGAAAGACCCTGATATGACTTATTTTTTGCAAGCATTAAACATTCTAGAGGGAGAGAACTTAGGGTTTATTTGCCCCACTCACAGCAGCTGGTGAAATGTAAAATTGTTTTTCACCACTAAACTAGATCTATTCTGAGTCTTTTCAATCTTAAAAAGCCGATTAAATATTTACAAAAACAGTTCATCTTTCTATATTTACTGGCTCGCTCAATTTTGAACATTATGCCATCAAAATAGAATCAAAACAAACAAAAAAAATCTTGCATGACAGACAATTGTCTTTGTCTATACACATGTAAGGATTGCCTATATAATATTTTGACCTCAAATACAGTCTCATTAACTATGAAAATATAATCTTGACGGTAAAAAAAATAGGTCGCAAAAACCTATGACAATTACAACAATGGCATAAAACCAATGTTATTCATGAAATGAATAAATGAAAAGGCCGCATTATTGTCATTCCTTACCAGTTTTGGGGTTGATTGGCACTAACTTGCTCACACAGCACAACTAATTGGCTTGTTTGTTCACGGTAATTGACCAGCCGATAAACACAGTCATGGATCAGTGAAAAAATTACCTCCTTTGAGCAGAGAAAAAACGTCTTGTAATGAACCAAAATGGATAAAAATTGATAGAAAATAGAGATTTTGCTCTAAGCGTAGTTTTGCAATAGTGATCCATACAGCATATTTTGAAGCTAAAAAGCGTAGAAAATACAAAAAATGCGCAGTAGTAAAAAGGTCTGTAAATCCCTTGTGAAAATCTTATTTTGTCACCGACTAGCCCATATTGGCATCAACAGCTCCCAAGTATATAAAGAAATAACCCCTGTGGGCCTACTATGAAACTCATTCTACTAATGGAAAAGTTCAGTACAAACTATGACAAGGCTTGAAAACTCTCATTTTTAAACTTGTCATACTTAACTCTTTCCTAGTTTGTGGCAACTTTTGTCGTCTGCTGATAACCTTTGCAAATTAAAGTTTGGCACCGGATCAGTACCGACAGAATGTTGGTGCTGATCTGGATCTCAACTGTTTAACATTCGTATAGTGTTCATAAAAGAATTTTTGAAAGAGTTAATTTTGAAAAAAACTCAGCAAACGACAACAAAAATACTCAGCATGCGAAGAGCTAATGTTTATTTTAATTCAGTTACTGTATGTACATGTAAAACTGTAAAAAAATTCAACTTGTCCTGCATCATGAGGTACTCATTGAAAATAGACAATATTAATATTATCCCAGGCCTATAGAATTAATTTAGTGTTAACTAAATGATAACCTAATGCAGTACAGGAAGAATCTTTCCTTGCTAGATGTTACATTAATTTTGTAGTCTGCTGATAACTTTTGCAATCAGTTTAGACCCAGATGAGGACCAAAATAATGTTGGCCCTGATCTGGTTTCAAACTGTTTATCATTACACTGGCTGCAATGCAATATTCATTCTATTAGTTATGTTATGGTACAAAATAAATAGCAACAACAACATGCAATTGACTCTTAGGATAGTAATTGATCAATAAAAACCTCTATACAAAGCCGATGCAATAATCAATATTTCCTAAATTTTCTTTGCTGTTTCGGAGTGTTTCGGAACTGTTTCCAGTAATTTATGGTCTTTTGGGTAAATCTATAGGCGATGAGTGGACACCAAACATCAAATTGTATGAATTCACCAATCCTCACAATCAGGCAAAAAAAAAAAACGAGACCAAACTAGGTTTTGCAGTTGTCTTTTGAGGCCGACCCAGGATTTCTTTACAGGGGGTTAATAAGGGGGTTCGATTTTTTAATTTTACCTGGTAATTTATTTATTTTCATGGATTTACGAAAATTCTCAGGAAAATGAAATAAAATAGTGTCAAAGGGAAAGTTCGAACGAACCACTTGAACCCTCTCTGGATCCGCCACTGATCGTGGTTGGTGGATGGCAAGGCTTTTTAAAATGACAGAAAAGACACAAAACTGAAATGCCAATGGGTTAAACTTGGTTTGGCTAAAACAGCCTGAAAACTTAAACATCTGGATATTCATCCTTTGTTATCAAACAATCTTTATCAACACACTGAGAGCGAATCGAGCTTATCTCCTGCATACTTTACTCAAATTTCCATTTTACCTTCGTATGATCTGCCACGCTCGGAATATTACTGGACTTCAGTGTGGCGCTCAAATCATCGATATCTATTCGCCCATCTTGATTTCTATCAAGCTGCTTGAAGAGGCCTTTAAGACGCTTCTCGTCTTCTTTAGACAAATGGGCAGACTTCTGTGCTGTCATTTTAATGCACTGAAATCAAGTTGTTTTTTAATTGAATGTCATTTCTAACATTGATGCATGTTTTCAATCCTCACACCGTGTAACAGTCATGGACTGAAAAAATCCTCCATTCTGATTGGGTAATTTATTTCTGTGCTGAAGTAAAATACTTAAATTAAAATTTATCCCTCCCCCGTTGGAAGCACGGACGTATATTAGATGGACACAAACCCATGGCACCGCGAGGAAGAGTCACACAACAACCATGAAGACAAACTAAGCAAAACAACCAGCTGTATCTTCCCATCAAGATGATTGCAAAAGCTAAAATGGACATAAGATAACGCACAACAAAACATAGAACAATTACAGAATCCCACAATGGGTGTGTGTGTGTGTGTGGGGGGGGGGGGGGGTACTCTCATTTTTTTCTACATACGTAGGCTCGGGCCCAGCATCTATCTATCTATCTTTACTGGTTCGCTCAAACTTGAGCATTACACCAGGGAGTGCGAATTTGGAAATTTTGACAAAATAAAAAAAAAAAAATTAAAAAAAAAACACAAAAAAAAACAAACAAAAAAAAAAACACACAAAAAAAACACAAAAACTTTTGGCTGAATTTTTGTTTAAACAAGGAGTGCCCTAAACTTCTCTGTGGACTGGGTATTTGCCACAGAAGGAGACAGACTATTCCAATGTGGAATAGTTCGTGGGGAAAAGGAATTCTTCAGGGCATCACTGTATGTCTGGTGTCTGCGCCGGTATTAAGCACTATGTGATGACCATGTATTTTTCAAACTGTGAACAGGGGCCACATACTTGTCTTTACATCTACCGCTCACCCCCAAAAATATCAGGAATTTCAAGCACCTAAAAAATATAAATTCGTAACCCCAAAAAAATACCCCCATTCTGTACCTTGACCTTAAGAAAAGACCCTAAATGCATAGAAATGACCCCTAAATATAGTCCAATTTTGTGGTGACCTAAAAACAATATCCCTAAAATCTGTATACCCCCAAAATATTCATTTTTCTGAAAACCCCCAAAAAGATTGAAATTCAAAATTTTGAACCCCAAAAAATGACCTGAGCCCACGTATGTATTAAAATATCAGAGAACCCACCCTGTGCCGAAAAGCCATATTTTCAGCGCTTTCAGGTATACGATAAGCCCCCATTTTCTAAGAAAAAGTATATGACTGACCCAGTTTTAATCATTGTTATATGAATGGTCTCATTTTCTAACATCCCTTTTTGAAAATACTCATATTTTTGCTCAGATATTCAGCTCAGAAACCAAATTGTAATATTTATTTGTAAACTTTGTTTACAGACAGCAAAGAGGGTATATAAAAATCAAAGAAAAGGATATGAATATGCAAACATTTTGTTCAATAAAGTTTATGAATGGGTCAATTTTTTTCGAAGACCATGTATATGATTGGGGTAGGTCCGGGGGGGGGGGGGGTACTCTGATATTTTCATGCATACGTAGGCTCGGGTCATTTTTTGGGTTAAATTTTTTAAATTTCAATCATTTTTTCAGTATTCTGAAAAATGAGTATTTTTTTTTTTTTTTGGGGGGGGGGGGGGGGGGGGCTCAGAAAAATGAATATTTTTGGGGGGTGATCACAAAATTTAGGCTATCTTAAGGGGTCATTTCTATGCATTTTAGGGTCTTTTCTTAAGATCAAGGTACAGAATGGGGGATATTTTTTTGGTTGCTGAAATTTCTAATATTATTTAGGGTGCTTGAAATTCCTGATATTTTTGGGGGTGAATGGTAGATGTTGGGCCCGAGCCTACGTATGAAGGAAAAATGAGTGTGTGTGTGTGTGTGGGGGGGGTAGGTTTCAAGAAACTGGCTCGCACATCCGTACCAAAATTACCCTCAAGTTACCCCCCCCCCCCACCCATCCCCCCCCCCCCAAGAATGAGAATGGGAGTACCAACAACGAATCAACAACAACAGAACCACCGCCTTAGAACCGACATCAGCCTAAGCCACTGGGGGGGGGGCTTAAATGTATTTCACTGGTACCAAATCTTCGCCCTAGATTCTGCTTTTGTTGAAGCACCAAAATAGGTTAAGCTCGCATGGAAGGTATTACAATCGTGAAATTTCCATTTAAAAACATATGCGGCTGAATCCCATGCGCACCATTCCCGCGTCAGGAAACAGGTAAAGTTGTCTGGGTCCTGTCTTTCGACCATTTACGGATTTGGATCAACACAGCTTTCAGATTCACTTATGTCATATCGATGTTTCGACATTTTCTTGACAAAATAAAGTGTGTCCAAAATATCTATTGCCCATTTATCAGAACTGATCGTCTCAGTACCGAATTGTAGCTAAGGAGAAATCAAACAATGTACACAATTACCCTGGTTACAAGTACGAAAGTGGCCTTGTGTCCTCCGCTTCGATATTTGTGGGCGAATGATTACAAAGGCAAGGGCATTTCTGGGAGTGACCATTATCTCGGACCCATTGGGTCCGAGCCATTATATATTCTGTCCAAGTGTGATGTTGGGCACCGCATGCACTGCTTAGTTTTCACCTCGGACCCAGTATGTGTACTGGGTTCGAGGTTTTCACAGACACTTATTTGTATAATCCTACGAAGGGAAAACTTACCTTGTAAACCAAAAATGGCGCCGATCTCAATTATCAATTATCAATTATTGAACTAACTGATTCTTCCCCATCACTTTCCTCCATTTGATTGTAATCTATACGTTTGAATCACGAAACCTGTGATTTTCCCTGCTGTCTGTGGGTAATGATAGACCAAGTGTTAATTGCACAGCGGTGGGCCAGCCCTCAGACTAAATGACGACCCTGACCTAGCCCTTTCATCGGTGGGTTGGTGCCTGATACTTGCTTTTGGTTAGGTCCACCATGAAGCCTCGATCAACTTGAGGTTTTCTTTAGCTCTGATTATCTGTGAGTCATTTTTCATCATAGTATGTTGATTTGATTAGCTCAGCTAAATATTATTTGTGTTTTAACAACAGCAGAATCTATAGGGGCGATAATTTGGCGCAAGTAAAATGCATTTACCCCACCCCCGCCCCCATCACCATTGCCCTAGCGGGTTCGGCTGATGGCCGTTCTAAGGCGGCGGTGATTCTGTTTCATAGTTTATTGTTGCTCTCATTATTTTGTTGTTGTTGTTTTTTGTTTGTTTGTCGTTTTGTTTGTTTGTTGAGTTGTTGTTTTTTTTTGTTGTTTTTTGTTTTGTTTTTTTGTTTGTTTGTTTTTTTCTTGTTGTGTGTGTGTGTGTGTGTGTGTGTGTTTTTTTTTTTTTTTTTTTTTTTTTTTTTTTTGGGGGGGGGGGGAGCAGGGTGTGTTTGGTATTTGTTTTTGTTAAGCAGTACTTAGTGTCCTTTCTCTTTTTGCAATCATCTCGCTTAGGAAGAGGATGCTGGTTGCTTTAATTTATTTGTTGTTTCTGTCATGTGACTGTTCGTGTTCTATGACTATTCTTCAAGGTGCCGTGGGTTGGTCTGCAGTGTATGGTTGTGGCATTTCATGGTCATTATACTCACTTACTTTTTGAATTATTTCATATCGTTTTCATTTTTATTACAGGGGCGGATCCATGATTTCTGGAAAGGGGGTTAATATATATAAAGGTGTGGGGGTTCGCTTTGCTGATTTTATCTCGACATGTTTCTTAAGTATCCCATGGAAATGAAATAATGTCTCACTGAGACCAAATTATTCCAATTTCATAGGCTATTTAAAACGAGGGGGCAGAGAAGGGGATCAAGCGAACTCCCCGAACCCCCTCTGGATCCGCCACTGCATTAGTGACATTGGTAGTTTTAATAACATACAATTTTAATATAGCAAAATAAGGGTTTAAGTGGGGATTGATTTATTACATGCGAGGTGCTCGTAGGGAAATTGTCAGTTTTAAAGAAGCCAACTTGTTTTTTCAAGTTACCTCCCTTATATTGTTTTTATCTGAAGGAACAAAAAGTACACAGAATGTAAACAAAATTGACAGCTTGACAACAGTTATTTTAACAGCAATTTTCACCTACACCATGGCTGTAGTACCAATATCAAAAACATATTTGGGAGACGAGATTAAATATAGATTTTGCGAGGCTTGCGGGATAGGCGATATTTCGACAGTAAACAAAATTTTGAGATTCAAAGTTTCAGCGAATGTAAAGGATGAGTTCGGAGCCAGTGCCATTGCCAAAGCATGTGCAGGTTAGACATCTTTATAGAAAGCAAATGTAAAATATTTGCTGAATGACGGGGTCCCTAAAATTCCATGTACTGAAAGGGTTGTATCTGGGCAGGGGTTGTGAATGAGCAGTTCCACGTCCACGGTGCCTACCATATCGATCAGACCCTATCTGTGGAACCCGGACGGAAGACTTCCAGTTTAGCGGTCCCCAGAAATTGTAGAAAGTGGCTGAAAAGCCCTTTAATACACCACAACACCACCAAATATCGATAGTTTATTTATCGGGGTTATGAATTCTTTTTAATATGGGGGCTACCGCCCCCACACCCCCGTCGAAATGCTTGTTGCTTTTTTGGCCAGTAGACATGTGCAAAGGAATACTTCTGGGGACCGCTAAACTGGAAACTACCCACCCGGACTATGTCTGTGTTTTCGGGTGCTATTTGTGCTAATTTTGGACTCTAGATATCCGTGGCGAAGGTAAGATGGGGTACATACAAACGGTATATATCATCTCAACTACCTCTTATTTAGTAAAAAAAAGAAAGCGAGTATGATCAGGAAAACCACAATCACAAACATGCACAAACTGCAGACTTTTACCCACAGGCCGGGGGGGGGGGGGGGCTACAGGACATTTCCCTTGATCATTGATCTCCCCAAATCCCTGAAAGAAAAGTCCTCAGCTCACTGAGAGTATTTTTCCGTTGCTCCCCAACTCCTTAAAATTAATTCAGCCTCTCCTTAAATACCCAAAAATACAAGCCAATTCTCCCTAAAATGTATTTTTCTTTCCATAGGATTCAATTCACATACTTATAAACTATGAAGCTATATCGAGCGGATGACTTAATATTCACTTAATATTTCACGTTATACACGTAAAGATAGGGCTTAGCCACGGAATACATGATAAATAATTATTTTAATGAAATGAATGATATATACTAAAACCAACTGCTAATTGGTCACCTTACTTTTTGCTTGCGGCGCTCTCGCCGCAAGCATTTCTGTCGGAATAGTGATACCCTCTACCTGGTTTGTCTATTTATATAAACAAACTGTTAGCATAACGGTCGTGGTTATGGGAACAAAACAGTTCAGTGACAAGACAACTCACCGACAGCAATACGAGTTGCACCTCGCTCTTTGACGTATATCTAGCGATTTTCATTCAGTTTTTTGCGATTTTCACACAGTTTTTAGCGCATCCCATAAATCTGAAAGGACTAGTTGTATTTTCATATTTTTCAAAGACTAATTCATATTTTCAAGGATGATTTTACAAAATTCCAGGACAATTCCAGGACAAAAGGCACTTTTTTCCAGGACAAAGGCCAAATTTTTCCAGGTTTGTGCGAGCCCTGTAAGAGCATGTCTCATATTATATGCCATATTAACCCCCAAATTCAATTTGTGGATATATGTTGTGGTCATGGATTGTCGCTCACTGTTTTCATCCACTGTGACCCTGATCTCAGGAGTCAGTTCTTGAAAAAATGCACCCACAGCAGATCGCCTATTTTATTTATGGTAGCATTCCATATTTGGTATGTAGATACATCTTGGACCCTGGAGAGTCACCAAATGTTTCCAGGTCACTGTGACCTTGACCTCTGGTTTCTGTTCTAGCAAGGCCAAGCTCAGAGCTTATCTGTATATAATTTGAGGTAGGAATCCTAAATTTGGTGTGAGGTTATATTTTGGGATCATGGCATGTCGCATACACTTCTGGGTCAAATGGACATGTAGCTAGTGCATAAGCATGTATAAAAACACTGCAGATTTACTTTTATAACTTTATTAATCATGCCACGATTGTCCAAACATGAACCATCTGGCACAGTTGGAATGATATTGGCCCACTTCGAGTCGAACTAAAGTTCCTACTAAAGATCTTACGCAATAGATGCGTGCGTACGTTTACACCTAAATGGCTACAGTTGCTCCATTTTAATTAGTTGTCAAGTAAACAAAGTGAATAGCCCTGTATGTCCCACCTCAATTCTTCATCATAGACAAAAAGGGTGTGCACAAACTGCACAGACTATTCTAATTAACAATTACGAATAAGAGGGACCGCAAATAGAACACATCAAGGATTTATTTTGTAAAATAAAAACATTTTGACGCTATTGATAGATCTTGAACCCATCTTGCTAGATAGGTCTAGAGGAGGGAACCACCAGATAAGCTACTAGAGTAACGGTGCTCTGACCCACCGTTGATCTTTAGTAGGTTCATGACGTCACTATAGTAGCGACTATCGATGTTCTAATTGAAATTAGTTACTATAGTAGGAACTAAACTTCGATTCGAAGTGAGCCATTATAATTGCCATCAGCAATCTATATAGAATTGCTACCAGTCTGATAATAAAAGTGGTCATTAATACACGTAAATATTGTAAAAATATTTCTTTCTTTTCCAAATGGTTATGTTCATTACTCTATAAATGTAATTGTCTGCAGTAGAGTTGTATGATTATCAGAACTTAGCATCAGCCTATAGACTAGCAACAAATTAGGAATATATTTATATGGGAAACATGAAATGACTATTTGAAAAGTTCTAGGCCTTTGGGAAAGGCGATCAACTATACAGCCCTTCAGAGATCGTTATCAGGCTACAGGGACAGTTAAATATTAAGGCAGGTCTGGTTAACCAAAAATGACGACCTGACGTTAAGACAGCAACTTACGTCAAGTGTATCAACGATATTTGCATCGAAGATATCCGTTCTGGCTGGCTATCGTCAGTTCCAGACAAATAATAGGGCTTCGAGGGTAATTTGTATCCAGGTTTTTAATAAAAATATTTTGAAATAATTACTTTAAATCACGTCTGATTCCTAGACAAATTTGCAACTTTTGAATCTAAGGGTATTGCTATTCGATAGACTGTTGTCCTAACATTATTTATATTTTGGCATGAAATTTAATACATGTTTTGCTGACGTGTTGATGTTCATTGTTGCCAAAAACCAAAAAAATTGATACATTGAAAATAAGTAAAATTTTATTAATTTCATTTTTTTGTGTTTTTAAAGTCCTTCAGTGTACGTTGCTAGGTGCCCCTTTAGATAACTGTTTGTGTTTTTCTTTTTCCAAGAGTATCTTACCCACCGACTCAATAACTATTGTTAATGTTCGTCTATGACGTGGTTTTAGTGCAGTGTAAACAATGACCAAATTTGGAGGTGTTCCCAACAAGGTGTACATGCTGTTTTTCAACTAGGCAAGCCCTCCTTTAAAAAGGAAAATTTATTTACGCTAGTTCAGAAAGTGAAACATAGGGTATACAAAATTCATGTTTTTTTTAAGTGAAGCAATACTTTGCCGAGACTCTGCAAGTTATTTTATTTAAAAATGACGTGTACTTCTTGCACGGACGAAGCTATAGAAAAGGTACCCTCATTTCAAAAAGTCACACTTTTTCTACGATATAAACCATAACACAAAATAACGTTTTTTTTTGTTTGAAGATGTTACTGGCTAGCATGATATAAATAGAATAAACCTCAAAAGTTTTGATTCCATCGGACTCGTCGTTTTTGCTACTCAACAACATTTAACAGGTTAATCATTGAAATTCAGCTTTAAGCTTGCAATTTACATAGAGACTTTGCACTGCTCTGTACGCTTTAATATCAGCGACACAGCATTGAAATTTTCAGCGATTATTTATTATCACCAGACGTCACCGTCCTTATTTGAAAATTGAAAAAAAAAATTATGCTACCAAATCGATTTTTAATTTCTCACATTGAAACCGGAAGTGTACAGTAGTCGTAAAACTTATATCGCATAATATGGACTAATCAAGTTCTACAGTTTTTGGCCTACAGTGTTCAAATAAAATTTAGGGCATTTAACAATTTTTACCAGGAAATACTGGTGAATTTTAAAAATCTCGAAAAATTTTGAAAAAAGGAACATTTTAAAAAATGCGTAAAAATCCACCATAAGCAAAATTTCAATTGCTTGGTGTTTTTCCAGTCGGACAGACCAGTTTGTAACCACCTAAACTTCAATTTTATATAAAAAAAACTACTCTCAAAACCATTTTTTTCTTTAAAAAAGTCGATTTTTGCATTTTTAACCCAAAAAACTTTTATGTAAAAGAAAACTGTTCAAAAACTCTGCTTTAACGTTTGCCCATTGAAATTCACATATATAGGCAAAAATTCATTTCAATTTTATTAGCGTTTGGTCAGAAATAATGAGTTTGAAAAGTGACCAAATAGAACTTGGTTTTAGTATAGCTCAACTTATGAGGCCATCCTTAAAATTCTTTGCTGTACCTGTAGAGTAGGTGTGGAGGAACGCTCTCTAGATATGATTATTTTATTAGGGGCAGCTAGACCATTTAATTTTCTGATGGGGGAAGGGCTTGTTTTTTCAAATAGATGAAACTAGATTTTCTTAGACAAAGTGAAAGCATTTATGTTTGTAACCATAGAACGTGTTTTTATAATTGCTATTAGGCTCTATACGTAAGGTTTACTTCAGTTTCAACATGTAAGAATATGTCAGATCAACATTCATCAAAGTTTCAATAAAAACACCTAAATTAATTACCTAGATATGGAATTACATAGCAGGCGCGTAGTTAGCCCTGTTATGATGTTTGATTCACAGTTGTGCTAGGGGGTCCCGGGGACATGCTCCCCCGTCCAAAAAATGATAAAAATGGTGCATTCTGAGTGTTCCAAATTATGTTATTATCAACCTAAGCATTACAATTTTTAGGATAAGAAATCAACAACCCAATTTTTGTGCCACATTTTCTCTGAGATCAATCCAGATGCGCATGTTAGTAAAAAAATACATTCACATTTTACAAGGGGGTCTGGGGGGCAATAGCTCAGAAGCCAAAGAAATGCCAAAGATGGAGGCTTTTTCTTTATTTACACCCAATGTTACATACCAGGTGCGTAGATTGCCCTCTATCGATGTGGATTCAGATTTGTGCTAGGGGGGTCCGGGGGCATGCTCCCCCGGATTTTTTTTTTATTAAAATTGTGCAATCTGGCGCATTCTGAGTGTTTCAAAATACGTTATTATCAACTTAAAAATCAACAATTTTAAGGATAATTTCCCACAACAGTAAAATCATTCACCATATCAGTCACCAATACCAACCCATATAAGCATGTTAGCACGAAAGTAAATACATTTAGATTTTTCAAGGGGGGTCTTAGCCCCCCGCCCCCCCCCCCCACCCAGAAACCGTTGATTTTTTAAGAAATCAAACAAAATGAAGGCTTTTCCTTTAAGGTGAGATTTTTTTTTATGTTTTGCAGGTCTCCCTAAATCCCCAAAACTATTAGCTTGCTCCCCAAATCCCTGAAAATTATCACCAGTGCCCTAGCTCCCTGAAAATAAATAGTCATTCTCTCCCCAGATCCCCCAAACCCTGGGGGCCCCATTTACAGTACCAAGACATCCAAAAGACAATAAAAGCAAAGCAAACAGCCTTCTCTTCCTCGTCAAGATTATTGCAAAACTAGAAAGGACACAAAGTTATGCATACCAAAACAAGGACCAACACAGAACCCCCACAAATAATGGGAGGTAGGCCTACATATAACAATACCGGGCGGGGGCGGGGGGTCAATGCATTTTACTGGCGCCAAAGCTTCACCCTAGATTCTGTTGTTGTTAATACACACACAATGTTTAGCTCGCATGGAGGCTTCATAACTAATGCAATGCATCTGCCATCATCACAGAGAAACAATCAAATCAAATTAACAACACTATGATGAAACAAAGAAAAGGGCTCATGACTCACATATAGTCAAAGCTAAATAATACCTAAATGCTATGCACGCATTTTCCGAAACTCTAGTCCTCCAGTTTATGTGGGTTTTTAGCTCGATGTTTATTTCAGGTTTTTATTACACGTCGAATAGAGGGTAAAGTGTAGCCCAGTGTCCACTTTGACTGCTGTATAAAGCCATTGACTTGAATTTGTACAGATCGTTGATATTATTTGAACATCATGGCATGCTTTTGAATAGTGGTAGTGTCTTGTGGACGGAATTTGGCGTTCTTAGTAAATAGAATGGCAAGTGTTTACCTTTTACAAGGCACCGGACTCAGTGGCTATCTGCTCATGGCGCCGGGCTCTGTCTTCATGTTTCCAAGACAGCCAATGAATATAGAGTTCTACATGTAACTGCAGCCTGTGACTGCCGGCGTAAATATCAGGATTGATTAAGTAGTTGTTCCATGGTTGCTATGGGACCTTTCACTGACTGGCGCACTTTTCCTATGTAGGCCACTGGCTGGATATGGTTTACCTCCCCCCCCCCCAGGGGGAATTTTGTAGACCATATTTTTCTTGAAGCCCAATGTCTTGCAAGGATTTTGCAACATGTTAGCCCTCTGACAATGGCAGCGTTAAGGTGTAACAGCCTGTTACATACGTTACCCTACAAACTATTTGATAATTAAAATTCTTTTTAAGACTTCAGAAAAGTGCAAAAGATAAAGTTAGATTTCCAAATTGGTTATATTTTCTAAATAAGCTATTACTGGGCCACAGATAATGACATTTGAAAACAAGTATAGTTACCCTCGATGTAGTGTATGTTACATTTTTTCATTGAACCCCCTTTTAAATGATAAATGCATCTAATATAGTTTGCCCTAAATTTTATTGAAACCAGTTTATGTTCATTAATTTGGTATTACATTAAAGATTTTTTATTTACCTTTTTAAAACTGCAAGCATTACGTTTCTATCTTATATACTTGTTGAGTTATTAGATGATGAACGTGGTACCCCCATATCACAGAAAAATGTAAAATGTAATTATCCAGGCCTCGCGCTGGCTATAGACCCCACTTCCCCCCAGGGGGAATTTCGTACACTATAATTATCAAATACTACATTATATAAGCCACAAAATGAAATATGTTAGCCCTCTGAGAGTAGCAGCGTTAGCGGGTAACATCATGTTGCGTACGTTACCCGCAAAATAACATTAAATTTTCCTTGTAATGTCTCCAACATGACATATTCACACTTTTTTTGAAGTCTAGCACAGTTACATAATTTTAGCATTTTATAAATGTCTGGAGTTTTTGTCGTTGTATATGTTACTTAGTGTTTCATATGTTATTTCCAAGTATCAGTATGGCAGTTTTTGACTATACATGTATTACATCCGTCAGTGAAAATAGTAAATCTATAAGACTGCTATTCAGTTGAATTAAAGTTCCTTATTATGGTGTCTTACACTATTTTACAGCCCAGGTTACATACGTTACTCTCTGAATACCATTAAACATTCAGGATATGGTCTCCAAAACGACCTGCTTGTACTTATTTGAATGCTGGCACAGCTCCATGTACTTCTTTTTACTCTGGCTCATTTGCTGAGGAAGTAACTCAAACAAAAATACCACAAACCCTCTTTTCTTTTATAGAGACATCAAATATAATTAGCATAATACTCATGGAAAGTTTGTAACATACAGTGCTATGTGAGTAACAACTTAAAGGATCAAAGAAACCCCATCGGTAGAAGTTATAGAGCTGTTTCATTCCAAGCTAGCAACTCTTCGTATATTATCCAAGGGTTTAAGGAATATTCAAATACAGCTTATTAATCCTCTATCAGAGTCATCTTGCAAGGATTTTGCAATATGCTAGCACTTTGGTAATGGCACCATTACCCTGTAACAGCCAATTATATATATTACCCATCAACATCTTTGATAATTTTAGTAAATGACATGACTTCTGAAAAGTGCAAACAATAAGGTAAGATTTCCAAATTTACTATATCATCCAAGTAAGCTATTTTTTGCACAACGGATATGGACCTTTGAAAACAAATATGCACCCCAAAGTGTTACGCGTGTTACATTTTTTCAATATTCCTATATAAATGATTTATGAAACTAATATAGTTCGATATTTTTTTTAATGTGAAAGTGCTTACTAACTCATTTTGAATTAAAGAATGTTTATGTACCTTTTGGAAACTGCGAGTATTATGTTTCTATCTTTTATAAGGTTTAAGTTGTTGAGATTTGAACATGGTAGCCCCATATCACACAAAATGTGAAATATAATTCTGTGGCTCTTTTGTTAGGGTACAATCAAGTTTTCTTTCACCCAGAGGCACTCGATTTCCTTCCAATTTATTTTCCACACATTTTGTCCATATCTGGAAAGCCTCACCTGTTGTCATTGGAAAGACTTGATAGTTCAATCTTTGTTTGTACATCTTAAGCACAGAAAAGCAGGGTGGAGGTAAGCTCATGTCCATGCCATTTGAAATAGTCAGTATATGTGTATGGCTTTGGGACTTTTTTCAGAAACATGTCGTACTGCAGCTTATTCACAGTTACATAAATAGCACATGTTAGGGCTTCAAATCACTGATGAGTGCCTAGAGCAATTCTTGATTTGTTTTCCTACCCTTCTTAGAATGTTGATGAACTAGTGAGGGAGGGGTTCTCTATCAGTTTGATAGGAATAACCTTTCCGTGGTACTAACACATCCGCACATTGGTTGTGTCACAATCTGTTAAGCAGTGTATTACTGTAGATCTCTTCCCCCATATTCAGGCCAATGCTGTTGATATTCAGAAGGTGCACCTTTTGTTGCATACACCACTGTTAAACAAAATACCCAGGTTATCCTCGGCGAGAATGTTTGTAAGACTTTATAGACTGCTGCTTATACATTGTATATATGTATCAGTGACAAAACCAACATGCCCTGCCTTTAGTGCCTGATTGAATACTGGTGCCCCCAGATCCATGAAGGTGACAGTAAAAGATAGTATGCTCTGTAGTTATGGCATTAACATCAATGTTATGTGCAGCCCAACATGGCCAATCAAATGTTGGTTCAATGTGTGATTGCAAGCCATGCTGAAGTTTGGACTTGTCAGTTTTGGTGGAAATTCTATCAGGAGGTGAAAGTGACCATGGTACAGGTCCCAGAAGGAACGGCAGTGTCAACTCAAGGTCAACATTATATTCAATAGAAAGACGGTCATGCTTACCAAAGACGCTTCTTTAAGCTCTCATCTGGCTTTTTACGTTTTGTAAATTGGGCAATTTCTTCTTGCTTGACCTCGCAAGCATGACCTCGCAAGCATCAAAACTTTATTAGCTTGTAGCATTTTATGGGGGTGTGAAAGACAGAATTTTTTTTAACTAAAAGTGAGTCAATGAAGTCTGCAACAGCCTTCCTGCCAATGTCATCAGCCTCAATAAGAGCCTTAGCTATGCCAGGCTTAACAGGCACGCCGAAAGACAAAACCTACAGGTCATTGTCTTCAAGACTAGAATTAAAAGGATTGGTGAAGCCTGAAACTGCCTCTAGTACTCATTCTATTTTGCATATGAGCAGTTTGAATATTTCATTTCAGTGCATTGAAGAGTTGTTTCAATATATTGAGCATTGATGTGATGAGTAATACACAATTCCATCTGTAGTTCGAAGCGTAGTTCTAGTTGCTGAAGCCTATAATACTTCTTTATTGTTTGCCTGATAGATATGTCAAAAGCATTTCTCAAGCAAAGAACCAATGGTTGTGACACACTTAACCCATTTTGTTCGAGAAGTTCTTTGCATCTGCGGTGTGTATCAAATTTATGAGTGTTATCAGTTACACAGGTACATATATTGTGCGTAGTTGTTGTGATCGTTTGCAGTGAACATTGGAAACAAGGCCTACAGATAGAGATGACATGCAATTCAAAGTTGTTTTCCTTGTAGCCGTAATCAGTGTCAACACCATCTGAATCATATCCATATACCTTGCCCAGAACTGGGCTGTTTCACAGTGACTGTCTTTCAGAACTTCCGATTTGAATGCATGGTACCTATACTGTTTATGTGAGCAAACAGCGAAGGTTGATAGATCACATTATGTTATTATTTTAAGTCACCATAAATTAATAAGGAACTTATTTATTTCAGCCTTATAATTTTTCTAAATTCTCTGACAGACTGTAGACATGTATAGTCAACAACTTCTATACAGATACTCAGAATAACTTATGTATCATTTGGTAACACATATAACAGTTAAAGCTCTAGGCATTTATTAAATGAATACTTAAAATAGGTAAACCTTGTTAAAAGAAGTACATAAACCTGTGCAAGCATGCAAATAAGTAAAAACAGGGCTTCTTAGAGACATTATCTTAAATGTTTAATGCTATTTTGAAGGGAACATACATAACATGGACCTGAAAAATAGTGTAAGCGACCATAATAAAGAACTTTAAATCATTTTAGTAGCAGCCTTATAGATTTACTATATTCTGTGACAGATGTAACAAACGTATAGTCAATAAATACATACTGATACTCGGAAATAACGCAGGAAACACTAAGTAACGTATAAAACGGTAATTACTCAAGACATTTATAAAACTAATACTAAAAATATGTAACTGTGTCATAAGAAGTTCATAAACCTGTGTCAGCATGCAAATATGTACGAACATGTCATGGTTGAGACATTATCAGGGACGTTTAATGCTATTTTGGGGGGTAACGTATACAACGTGCTGTTACACATTAACGCTGCCACTCTCAGAGGGCTAACATCTTTTATTTTGTGTCTTATATAATGTAGTTTCAGAAAATCATAGTGTACAAAATTCCCCCTGGGGGGGAGGGGGGTCTATAGCCAGCTCAAGGCCTAATGGGTTTTGCTCCGAAAAGTCTGACACTAGCACAAATGAGTCACAACTACGAGGGTCATCCAATAAATAGAGAGAATTTCCTTATAATGCAAGAGTTCGTACCATTTAAACATCGCAAATGTAATCATTATGTGGTATAACCTGTTGGGCATGCAACAGCGTATCCAAAATTTTGTTGAAAAGTAAGGTCGCTTGTTGCTAAGCAACGAAACAGTGATACTAAAGCTAGCCTGGCCAGATTTTCCTCATACGAAACCCCAAATTTAAAGAAGCTTAGTCTGACATCTATATTTATCTGAACAAAGTTTGTCCTTTAATCTGTTATAAATTAATTGTTCTCAAGGTTACATATAAAATATGGCCATTAACATGTACAAGTTAGTCATGGTTGCCTAGCAACCAGGTACTTGTGGAAAATTGGATTATTTGCTAAGTCTATATTTTTCTGTTGCTAGGCAACAATGGACACGTGTGATACATGTTTTTTTTTAAAGATACTGGTTTGAAATACAGAATATATTTTATAATTTCAGGGTGATTTCAAACTTATATACCAACCAACCATAATTCAAGGGCAAGTTCATGACCCCTACCCCCATTAATGATTCTGCTATTTTGCATTTTGTCGCTTTTTTATGCTAAATGTCACTGTCAATTTGACATTTTTTCAAAAGAAGTCAATGAATTATATCGAATAATGACCTTATGTTGTATTTTATAGAATAGATTATTATTGGAACTAATCTGCACATGCCAGTAACCATGGCAACCATTTTAAGCTATCTGACCAAACAAGCTATAAGTATGTGTTTACGTTGCTAAGCAACAAGCAACATCACATTCCGTCAAACTTTTGGATATATTGTTGCATGTCCAACAAGTTATGCCACCTTATGGTTATATTTGTGATATTTAAGTGGTGCAAACTTTTACATACTAAGGAAATTCTCTCTATTTATTGGATGACCCTCGTAGCATCCAGAAAACACAGAGTCCAGGTTCCACAGATAGAGTACGATATGGTTAGGCACCGTGGGTTCAGATACCCATTTGATTATTAACACACCTGAGTCTTCATTGTTCGACAGTGCGATTAATACCAAACTCTCTTGTACTGGCCCATTTTTTTATATTTCCTTATTTTATTTTTAAGGAGGCCATACAGAGGTAGTGAGAATGCTCATTGAGGCGGGAGCTGATGTCAACGTGAAACAGTCTGGTCTAGTCACTCCTCTACATCTAGCTGCCAAAGGTTTGTTTCCAGAAACAATGAGTTAGTAATTTGAAGGATCATTACAACGCTATTATATCCTTCTGAAAACTGTGTATATCCAGATAAGCCAGCTAATTAGTATCCACACTGTTTCCACTCTGTCTGTGAATGTATGCTTATAGCTGATTAAAGAACGATGTAGATGTCCCTGGTATACATGTACATTCATGACCCACCTGAATCGTATTTGAAACCTTAAGCTATATTACTTGATGTCATGACATGTACAACAACAACATATCATAATAGTTTGAGTCAGAGTTGTGACCTTGACCTTAGGAATTGGTGGCTAAGTGTTATGCGCGATACACCTTCATGCTATGGGTAATGATCATGTGAATTTATAATGAATTTGGCCTAACCTTATATGAGATATGGCCCGGATAGTCTAGGACACGAAGTTCTGAGTGTAACAACTTCTAACCATTGATTCATAGTTGTGACATTCACATGGCAGTTAGTGGCTAAGTGTTGTTGTGCATAATACACCGCCATGCTAGGGATAATAACCATATAAAGTTATGATGAATTTTGCCTACCCTTGTAGGAAATATGGACTGAACAGCTTCAATCTGATTAAAAATAGTGAGTATGATCAGGAAATACCACAATCACACACTGCAGACAAACCCATGGCACCGCGAGAAAGAGCCACACAACCATCACCACGAGACATCAGGAAGACAAACTAAGCAAAGCAACCAGCTCTCTCTTCCCTATCAAGATGATTGCAAAACTAGAACTAGAACGTACAACAAAACATAGAACAATTAGACTTCGACAATGGAAGTATAAACAATAAACAATAAGTCAACAACAACAGAACCACCGCCTTAGAACAGACAGCAGCCTAAGCCACCGGGGGCTTAAATGCATTCTACTGGTAACAAATCTTCTCCCTAGATTCTGCTGTTGTTGAAGTACAAGAAATGTTCAGCTCGCATGAACGCCTTCTAACTATTGCAATGTATCATCATGGAGAAACACTCTAATCAAATTAACACACTCTGATGAAACAAAGAAAAAGGCTCACGACTCACAGATAGTCAGAGCTAAAGAAAACCTCAAGTTGAGCCACGGTGGGTCCAGCTACAGATAAGCATCAGGCACCAACACACCGATTAAAGCTTTACGTCACAGCCGTCATAGAGTCTGAGGCCTGACCCACCGATCCTGCCACAGCAAGCCTAGATCGGGGTTTAATTAGATTGGAACAGCTTCTGACCAAGTTTGAGTTAAAGTTGTGACACCCTTGGGGTTGGTGGCTAAGTGCGGTGTTTTACGAAAGCGCGGATTGATACATCATTTGCGCTTAAATGTTCACACGAAAGCGCGGAGAGTTTGTATTGAAAAGAGCGGGTTTTACTTCAATCAATTTGACCAATGCACGGATTTTCCAGGTGTTTTTAAAACTCCGTTCCCATTCGTTTGTCACATAATAATTAGAGAAATAATAATATATGATGCCACTTTTCACCTATGGAGAGGTGGCAGTAGGGTTCTGAATTATCGTAAATGAATGCTTGAGTCACTCTCCTGTTGGCATCTTTGTATTCATATCTCAAGCCGAATGTTTGGATTTTCTCTATCAAGCCTGGTCCAAGTGGAATCTGAACAGCAAAGGCGACTCATATTAAATGCTTCGACTTCGTGCATACTATACTCCAAGTCAGAAGTTGAAACCATCTCTCAGAGACTGAAACGATTTTTATGCCCAGGTTCATCTTACCTATGGTCTCCGCGCAAACGAAACAAATGCAAGGTGTGATTTCCGTGCTTTTGATATACGCCTGATAAGCGCGATACACATCCATGCTATGGTTAATAATCATGTTAAGATTTAATGAATTTTCCCAAATCTTGTATTCATGAGATATGGCCCTGGCACGGAATTCTGAGTGTAACAGCTTCTGGTTATGTTCGAGTCGAAGTTGTGACCTTGACCTTGGAAGTTGGTGGCTAAGTGACTGTGTTGTGTACGACACACCTTCATACTATGTGATTTATAATAACTTGGCCTACCCTACAGTCCAACGGTAGGGGACTGATAACATTCGTGATTGGTGCTTAATAACATTTGTAATTGGTTCCATTTGGGTTACGCGATATTTTATCTCCGTTAACATGCACGTGCGTAACCCATTGGTCTGAACCTTCATCTGCATATGCACAGACTCACATGAGCCTTCAAGGATCGTCTTTTTAATTAGTTCGAACAGTTGGCAAAATTTTGAACCACAGTTCAGCGTACGCATCTATCATAACCAGTTCGATAACCTGATTTATGCCAAATTTTGGTGTTCTTTAGTATGCTTAAGTCTAAAACAAAATTTCTGTTCTGTTCTCTTTGACCGTTGGTCTGACCACTATTCGCCTGCCCACTCAGCGATCACTAGAATATCTATTATCACGAATACTTATATCTGTTGTTGATCGTTTGAGGGCGTAGAAAATAAAATTTGTAAGCTATTGTTTTGCTTAACAGTGCATACAATCTATACACAACCCTTAATATAAAGTATATACACATTGTAAGCTAACTTATTTGCTCGTCTGGGTCTTTATTGCTATATATAGTCCATTGGCCAGGAGGGATCACCAGGCAACCACTAGGGACCCTCTGTGAGTGTTATAATATTCTTCATTGGACCCCCCTCTCTAATTAAGAATCAAGATGGTAACATATTTTGCATCGCACCTGCCATTTTGGATGGTTTTCAAGATGGCCACCGTGAAAAAGACAAAGTGCCTATATAGTATGATATCCGCCTCCTATACGATCTGTTATGCTTTCTTTTATGAGCGGAACATATATATTTAAGACAATCAAGTCCGTTTCTTATATTAAAGGCTAAACGTTAGGTCTTAAAATAGTATATTAAAGATGATCGCCACTTTGAAATACAATTTACTTATGAGTTCACCTATAATTTTACTGTCGTGCAAACCAGGAGTGACAGTGACGTATTCTTTGTTTAAAATTGCTAAGTAAAACTAGAATGCGTACACTTCACTTGAGCTGACCCCAATCGATAGATCACTTGTGTATTAATCCTATCCTGTGGATAGGATTAATACACAAGTGATCTATCGATTATAAGTCCCTGATAACTTAGTAAACAAACATGAAGTCACTGTCACTCTTGGCTGGCAGGACATTACCTATTTTACTTACAGGAAAACACACTGAAGTTGTAAAACATCTGGTGCTAGCTGGAGCAATCTTGGATGCAAAGACAAGAGCAGGGTTAACACCTTCGGATCTTGTGGCATATGACTCTGAAATCTGGAGTGTTATAAACGACGCACTGAAAGGTGACATGCCAGATATTGATGAAATACCAGACGTCCCTGATGTGCCGGATTACGCACTTCCAGATGGGGCTAAACCAAAGAAGGGGAAGAAGGGAAAGAAAGGGAAAGGGAAAAAGGGAAAAGGTGGAAAGAAGGGGAAAAAGAAAGGAGGTGCGAAGAAAGGGAAAAAGAAAAAGAAGAAATAAGTGGTGACCGTGTACTAAAATGGTCATAAAAATAACAAGTAATCACACTGGTAAATGTATACGTCGATTTGGTGGTATTTACGCGTATTGCCGGTACTTCATAGACAGGAAGTGGTAGATATTGGTGTTAATACTATATAGATAAACATGCCATGTACCTAAAGGACTATAGAATTAGATCATTTTTAAGTGATCGGCATGCACATGTCGATTTATGTAAGCATTTAGGAATAGATTCGAGTACCGATCTGGATGATCGGTACTCGAATCTATTCCTAAATGCTTACATAAATCGCCATGCAAGCATTTAGGAATAGATTCGAGTACCGATCTGGATGCACATAGTGAATACTTAAAAATGATCTAATTCTATAGTCCTTTAGGCATATGGCATGTTTATCTATATAGTATTAACACCAATACCTACCACCTCCGCTCTATGAAGTTCCCGCAATACGTGTGAATACCACCAAATCGACGTATACATTTACCAGTGTGGTAATAGTATTCATATTTTTAAAAGTAGTGCTTAAACAATTTGAATGGAAGTAAACCTTCATTAGCTCTGCTAAAACTATTAGTAGTACTACTAACAAAAATACAAGTTCACTAAAATGGCTATATGTTGTAAGTATAGCTCAGGACTTCTGACTACCTTGGTGCACGTGCTTAAATGAGCAAACTACTTGTAATATGAAAATATGGAAATGGTACTTACATGTACTACATGCTCAATAACCCATTTTATCATATGACAATTGCAACTGGAAGTGAATTAATGCCATGCATTAAAATCTATAAACCATTGGTGGTTTACAGCTTTCTGGTAACGTTATGAAATTACGCTTTAAATAACATCAGGTATACATGTATATATGGCAAAATCCTAACGTTTTCACGCCAAAAATGAGATTTTAATAATTGCACAGTAATTCTAATGTCATTTGATAAATAGAATCTGACATTCGGATTCCTGTATTATTGAATTTATTAAACTCATTGTGAAAAAGCGATAAAATGCTCGGCAAGCTGAATATTTTATCGTTTTTCCCCAACTCGTTTAATAAATTCAATAAAACCTGAGCACTCATGTCGGATCCTCTATGTATATCAGTATGCTAATGAATTCTTCAATCTCGTTTGATACAATAGGCATGGGATGGTTCATTGTACACATCAAGGGGTCGTAGGTTAGGAATCCTAAATTAAGAAGTACTTCCATCCCTGCAGACTGTTTTTATCTAAGCACACAGTGCAGATTCTTATGAAATGCACGCTCTGTAGCCTTTCACCTAGGTCTTCACTGTTTAAAAAGAACCCGTTTTGGAGTCCCAGTACACAAAGGATTAACCGACTCATGAAGTAAACGTGCGAACGCAGATATCCATAGGTTTTGGTCTGAATGTCCGACTACTTTCATACTTAAGTGTGCGAACAGCCAATGATTATATAGGAGACGTCACAGACGAATAAGCATGCACGTGCCTTCGCTGGTCGTCTTTGAGATGAATATCATTTTTCGTATGGACTGAATCAAATTTAAATATTTAAAAGGTCAAATGAGCCATGACATGAGATTTTGGTAATTGTTCATCCGAACAAGCCTCTTTAAACACCATGATGCTGATATATATAGAGAGTTTTGCAAACATGGTCTAGAGATCTAGAGATCTTAATTTTGGTCCGAGCTTCACCTACAGCAGCAAAGGCTATGGCGAGTCTGCCCATTTTTGCAGGCTTGCCTGAGCCATCATTGCTCGCTAGTGTGATACCGTAAGTACCAAAATTCCATGGTCTGGCTCAAATGCCTTGTTTTTTGTGATAATTGATTTATTGTTTGATCTATGTGTTATGGTACTTTGAATAAAATAAAAGATTGTTTCAATAAGTTGAATTGTCTGTCAATCGCACAAAATTGATTTCATCTTTGTATTTAAGTTATGGGATGGATATGTTTGAGGGTTATGGGTTTGGTTCAGTGAAGTCTGGCAAGATGGTCCAGGATTGTGTTTTAGCCCGGAGTTCGGAGTTTGGAGAAAGAATGGGTATAATCCTGGTTCGACGGGTTCAGAGTTCGGAGAAAGGCCAGTTCCTATCTCCGAACCCTGGCAGGTTGGGAGTTCGTATTAAGAACTGGGCTTCAGTTTGGTCCAGGATTGTGTTTTTACCCGGAGTTCGGGTTCAGAGTTCAGAGAAAGGACGGGGCCGAACCCTGGTTCGGAGTTCGGGTTTCGGAGAAAGGATCGGGCCTAACCCTGGTTTGGCAGGTTCGGAGTTTGGAGAAAGGAAAGGGCCGAACCCTGGTTCGGCAGGTTCGGAGTTCAGAGAAAGGCCAGTTCCTTTCTCTGAACTCTGGCAGGTTCGCAGTTCAGGGAAAGGACAGGGCCGAACCATGGTTTGGCAGGTTCCGAGTTCGGAGAAAGGACCGGGCGGAACACTGGTTCGGCAGGTTCGTAGTTCGGAGAAAGATCGGTTCCTTTCTCCAAACTCTGAAGAAAAGAAAAAAAAATGAAAAAAAATAAGAAACAAAAATAAAAACGAAGAAAAAATAGGAAAAGAAAAGGAAAAAAAATGAAAAAAGAGAAAAAAAAATGAAAAAAAAATAAAAGATAAAAAAATGAACAAAAAAAATGAGAAAATAAAAAAAAAAATATGAAAAAAAAGAGAAAAAGAAAAAAAAAAGGTTCTTTCCCCGAACTCCGAACCCAAACTCTGAATCAGGGTTCGGCCAGGCTCTTTCTCCGAACTATGAACCTGCCAAACCAGGTTTTGGCCCATTCCTTTCTCTGAACTCCAAACCTGCTGAACCAGGGTTCAGCCATGTCTTTTCTCCGATCTCCGAACCTGCTTAACCAGGGTACGGCCCATTCCTTTCTCCAACTCCTAACCTGCCAAACCAGGGTTCGGCCCTTTCCTTTCTCCAAACTCCGAACCTGCCAAAGCATAGGCCCGATCCTTTCTCCGAACCCGAACTCCGAACCAGGGTTCGGCCCGGTTCTTTCTCTGAACTCCGAACCCGAACTCCGGGTAAAAACACAATCCTGGACCAAACTGAAGTCTGGGGGCCAAATAATGTTACCGTGCACACCCCATCTGGGGGACAAATAATGCTACCGTGCACACCCCCTACCCCCAGAACAATTCTTTCATAGGTGCCAAATTGTTCATTAGAAACCCCTTTTATACAAAAAATTAAACCTGTTTTGGCTATGTGATAATGCATGGTTTCCATGGCAATCCATAGCGGACCTAAGAATGTGATGTTCATACAAAATTACTCATATTTCAGCTGCGTCTTATCTTGTACCAAATTAAAGCTTAGACATAGGCCTTTCATCCATTTGTCACATATGCAAATGATCTAATATGCATATTCATACATATGTATGAAAACATTAAAATGTGATTCAAGAGTTCTTAATTTCGTTATGCGTTGCCATGGAAACCATGCAATTTCACATAGCACAAAAAGTTTTATTTTTAAGGGCGACATTAATTGTTTCCAAATTTAGGGGGTCCTAATAAACAATTTGGCACACATGAAAATTTGCCTTGTGTAGGGGTTGTGTGGTAACCTAAATTGGCACCCAGACTTTTGCTTTAAGTGACGTTGAATTAAAACAGCAAGTCCTTGTTTTGGATAAGTCAGTGCAAATTATTTTATCAATCACAGAGAATCACACTACTAGGAAATATGATGATATGAGCCATGTAAAAAGTGAGTATCAGTGGCGTAGCCAGAACGCCAAAAAAGTTATGCACACCAAATGGAGACTACTGGATCAAGCAGTGATCCTCTTCAATTGTACCCCTTTTCGAAATGGTAACTTCTCTTAAAGGAAAGAATTTGCCCCCAGAGGGAGATAATTCTTTCCTATAAAGAGCAGTTCCTTATGGTATGGAAAAAGCACTTTTACCACATTAGGTGACCTCCCTTGAATGTTACTGTTTTGATTACGCACGTGCGTAAATGCGTCATGGGAGCTACGCCAATGAGTATGATCAGGAAATACCATAATCACCAACTGCAGACCGACCTACCACATCGTGAGGAAGAGCCACAGAACACTAACAGTCGCAAGACACCAGGAAGACAATTAAAGTACTTTTTTAAAAAAAACAACCACCTCTCTCTTCCCCATCAAGAGTATTGCAAAACTAGGAAACAAAGTATTGAATAACAAAACAGGAACCAAACACAGAACCCCACAAGCAATGGGAGCAACAATAAACCATGATTCAACAACAACAGAAACACCGCCTTAGAACTGGCAGCAGCCAATGCGCGGGTTGGGGGATTAAATGCATTTTATTGGTTCCAAATCTTCGCCCTAGATTCCATTGTGTTAAAACACAAACATTGGTTAGCTTGCATGGATGCTTCCTATCTATTGCAATGTATTATCGCAGAGAAACAATCGAATCAAATCAAACACTATATTATGAAACAAAGAAAAGGGCTCATGACACATATAGTCAAGAAAACCTCAAGTTGAGCCACGATGGGCCCAGTCAATGACAAGCATCAGGTACCAACCAATCGATTGAAGCTTTATGCTAGGGTCATCAGTGAGTCTGAGGCTTGACCCACCACCGTGCAATTAAAGAGGAAACCATAGCTATAAACTGTGATTGAATTTACAACCAGACATGCAGACTGTCGCATGATATTCGTGTTATATTCACCTTTTATAACGTTAGATTATCCTTTTGAATTGACTTGTGATGTCATATTTGCTACAGCAACAGCGCAGCCATATTGGAAATTGTACCCATATATGTGGTAAGTTTTTTTTACTTATTTCTCTATAAGACTAAAATTATAAAGCAAGCAACCATTTCATGAGCTAGCCCACAGTTCACGTAATTTAAACACTTTATCTTTTTGGACCACACGCTACTCTTTGACTTTTTTTTACTTAGACACGAGGTTTTTTAATTAGGTCAGTGTGTCAACTGTCAAAACGGCATCTGTCTGTGTTTAACGGTTTGCTTTTACCAGTTTACATAACCTACAGTGTATATGTTACCAACACAACCGCAAAATAGTACGACTCCTGCACTAACCTATTTGGCTTATCTCTTAAATAGACGCAGAGCAGACGACAATTGTATCATCTAATTTGATACAAACTGCAATATCAATACAATGACGTACGATTACGTTACAAATCACGTGTGTCACCCCTTGTATAATATATATATAGGAGGCTATTATACAAACTCCAATATCCCAGCACAACCCATTTTCGACCACTGGCTAATTTCGATCACCTATAACTTTGTAACATAAAGTCCTAACAAACTGAATTTGCAGCTGTATTGGTATCATTCTTTTCAACAGAGACTGGCAGGTTAGCCAGCATTTTCTTTTCAATTCTGATAGTTGAGTGTGAACAAGTTTTTGCATTAACAGACCCCTTTTCTTGATTTCTTTTCTTATATCTTCATGATTATATGTGTGGCCATGATCATTCTTCCCATTAAAATTGTAAAGCTTACCATATAAATTTATTTTGAGGTAAACTTTTGATATATCGTCCTTATGTCAACTTTTTTTTTTTACTTTTAAAATCACTCCTGTGTCTGAAACTGTCAAATAAAACACTTTATCATTAACCACAACAGTTGCAATTTACAGTCTAAGACCACACAATTTATCTCAAACACAGTTGACAACATTTATTTTGAAATAATTAAGCTCCTCTACAATACGAAGATAATGTCACTAGATTGCCATCTATCCTTGCATTGCTGTTAAGCATGGCTGGTCAAAATTTATTAATATTTTTATTTTTTGTTTAGAATATAAAATAAATGCACAAGATAAATATCATATGCAGGAACAGCCTAGTAGCAGTCTACTTCGATTACTCTGGCAGATTGCATCATAATAAAACAGACACCAAAAACTGTTAAAGGGAAAACAATACATCTATGAGAGTGACTTGGCAATATTCACACAAACAAATCTTTTATGACTATACACTACATCAGCAAACTTTTGAAAACGGTCAGTCCACAGATTATCTTGGTACAACTATTAAAGAGGGTTGGGCTCATATATTTCTAACATCTCGTCCAAAGCAACTAAGACTTAATGTGTCTTTTGCAGGAATGCCTACTGAAGCTGCATACACGACTTTGGTACAACAATAAACAATGAATAAACAACCCCAAACCACCACCAAAACTAGCTTTCCCAGATTCATATCGCCCTCTCTCCCCTCACAAACTCTAACACCAACCATCCAACCCCACCCCCACAAACAGAATACACGAGATTTTGGTACAATCACGTGTGCGCAAAACCCTCCTTTAAACGTATCTATTGGAGCTAGAGCTGTCAAATTTGCTCGTAGTCTTCATCTACATATGCATTCTTTATGTGTATGAGAGTAGCCAAGATTCTGGTGAGACTTAATGTGTCTTTCGCAGGAATGCCTACTGAAGTTGCATACATGAATAAACAACCCCAAACCACCACCAAAACTAGCTTTCTCGGATTCATATCGCCCTCTCTCCCCTCACAAACTCTAACACCAACCATCCAACTCCACCCCCACAAACAGTATACACGAGATTTTTGTTCAATCACATGTGCGCAAAACCCTCCTTTAAACGTATCTTTTGGAGCTAGAGCTGTCAAATTTGCTCGTAGTCTTCATTTACATATGCATTCTTTATGTGTATGAGAGTAGCCAAGATTCTGGTGAGACTGGGCGGATGCGCGGGCTCGTCAAAGCCTTCACAGCTCCGTATATGATAAGAACCGAAATCTCATGTACTCCAATATCCCAGCACAACCTATTTTCGACCACTGTCTAATTTCGACCACATATTACTTTGCAACATAAAGTCCTAACAAACTGAATTTGCAGCTGTATTGGTATCATTCTTTTCAACACAGACTGGCAGGTTAGGCAGCATTTTCCTTTCAATTCTGATAGTTGAGAGTGAACCAGAATTTGCATTGACGGATAATTTTTCTTGATTTTTTCTTATATCTTCATGATGACATGAGTGTCCGTGACCATTCTTCCAATTAAAATTGTAAAACTTACCATATAAATTTATTTTGAGGTAAACTTTTGATATATCGTCCTTATGTCAACTTTTTTTCTACGGCGTTACTTATTAATGCATAAGTAACTAATATTAGTTCATTTATGAAACAGTGGTAACTTAGCCTATAATTGTAATTGGTTTTGAAATGGACTATTCCGAAGAGGGGTGTGATCAAAGTTATTGTTCAATGAATAATGTTTTGATTAAATTTTTCGTTTTTCCAAGGGTAAAGTAAAAACAAACGTAGACTTCTCTTATTAAAAGAGTATTCAAAACGTCTAAAATCGGGTGTCTTTTCAGTGAAAATGTCAGATGTTCAACCCCTGTTATACCCACGGACTGTACCTATTTTTCACACTCGCCAGCAGGTCTAATGGTCTAACTTAGAATAACTTAGAATTGTAATTAATATTTCAACCAAGAAATTATTTCCAATTATGTGTTATCAGCCGTTTTCTGGGGCGAACTTATTGATAATTCATTACTATAGATACCAAATTCTTAAATAAGTATATTAAATAAGTATTTAAAGAACTATTCTGTAAATCATTGTGACGTCATTCATTCTATATTTAGCAGTGTGCGATAAAACAGTGCCACGATAAAACAGAAACAAACTTCATTTTATTAGAAAATAGGAGCAAGAAAAAAAAGTTAAACAAACAAACAGAACGTACAACGGGCATACAAGCAAAAAATATGAATAAGCAAAGAAAATAACCTAAGAAATATTAAAGGCAAAACGCGGGAAATAGGTCATTCGATTGGTTTGACCCGAGGTTTGTTTCGATGTTGTGTCAAACGCGGAAGCAATCATCATCTTTCTTTATTTTGCTACTGGCACGCTAGTAGATTTTTCCATTCACCCGCAAACTCATGGCTGGGGTTGGGTTTCTTTCCATCAAAAGGAGAAAAATGCATGGGATATTATTCTTTCGACTTGAGAAGTCATAGTTTTTCTTGTTCTTTTTTAAAATACTGTATATCAAGGAACGTAATGCAGTCTAACTTTTTCTTTCCCCGCGGACAAGTATTGGTTTTCATAAAAGACTGATGATAACAAGTATTCACAAAAGCTTGCTTCCCCATCACCGTCTGATTGAATGGTTTATTAGCGAAACGTCAAGCATTCAATGACTCATTTCAAAGCCGCTTTAATGTATATCTCATTGCGAAAAAAAACTTCATTATTATCCATCATCTATTATTACTCATAAGAACCTTCAACAACGCCGTTTATAACATGTAACACATGTTATAGTTTTTCTTGTTACTTTTGAAATCACTACTGTGTCTGAAACTGTCAAATAAAACACTTCGTCATCAGCCACAATAGTTACAATTTACACAGTCTAAGACCACAAAATTTATCTCAAACACAATTGACAGCTTTTATTTTGAAATAATTAAGTTCCTCTACAATATGAAGATAATATCAATAGATTGCCATATATCCTTGCATTGTTGTTGAGCATGGCTGGTCAAAATTAATATTTATAATTTGTTGTTTAGAATATAAAATAAATGCACATGTACAAACAGCCTAGTAGCAGACCACTTCGATTACTCTGGCAGATTTCACCTATACACTACATCAGCAATATCGGAAAACGGTCAGTCCACAAAATATCTTGGTACAACTATTAAAGAGGTTTGGGCTCAACATATTGCCAGCAACTAAGACTTAATGTGTCTTTCGAAGGAATGCATACTGATGTTGCATGCACGACTTCAGTACAACAATAAACAATGAACAAACAACCCCAAACCACCTCCAAAACTCACTTTTCTGGATTCATATTGCCCTCTCTCCTCTCATAAACTCTAACACCAACCATCCAACCACAACCCCACAAACAGTATACACGAGATTTTGGTACAATCACATGTGCGCAAAACCCTCCTTTAATTTCATTTGAGCTAGAGCGGCTGTCAAATTTGCTCAAAGTCTTCATCTACATATGTATACTTTATGTGTATGAGAGTAGCGAAGATTCTGGTGAGACTGCGCAGATGCGCGGACTTGCCAAAGCCTTCACAGCTCGCAAATATGTGATTAGAAACCAAAATCTCATGTACTGGCTCATTTATACGATAAGTACGTGCCTCGTGATGCATGCGCACGTGTGCGTGTGTGTGTGATTTTGGTACTTATGATATGCGCAAAATTCTGATTTTAAGTCTATGCATGGGTGCCTTGCTCGAGGTGGTGTGTCTGGAGTGGGGGTACCATACCAGTGTTACTGTTACTGTTCTATAATTTCTGCCTTTAGAGGCACATATCCGAGAGTCATCTTAGATCAGGTATAAACTACATTTAATTTTACTATATAATTTAATCATTTATTACAACACCTCCAGTTAAACATGATGATCCTGGCTTTCTTCTGAAGCTTTTTCCCACCCATACATGGCCATGGAGTTATTCTAATGAGTGACTAGATGTAAATAGGGCAAAACCGGCTCGTTCTCGAACAACAGGAGTTTAGACAAACCCCATGTTGACACAGCAGTCGTGTGAGCTAACTTAACAGCTGCAGAGGCCTCAATTTTCCTAAAATGACCAGCTACTGGGACAGAATCAACATTTTCTGAAAGCTTATCAATTGGGCAGTTCAGCATTCCCAATAACAAGGATGCTCACATCAGTTGGTAGATTTACTGCCCACTGAAAGGGGAACTATTTGCGTGAAATAACATCCTGGTTCAACCAATCAAAGGACAAAATTGTGGTCTGATTCCAACCCAATCAAGGAACATAACTGTGGTCTGATTCCATAGTCTTTTAGAATCACTCATTAAAGTGAATTTGATTCCTGTCACCCTAGTTTCCAATTAAGCAATTTTAAAAGACTGGAAGTCATGCTTCTGTGTACAACGGGTACCCTTTTCAGTCAGCTAGATTTCTTTTTTGTTTAGAATTAAATTCAAAGTAAAACTTAGTCTCTTTCCTAATTATTTAATGTCTTGTACAGTACTTTTAACCTGTCTCTGAGATCATTAAACATACCTGCACAGACTACATGTAGCAGTAACTGGACTAAAGTTTCAGATTTGGGAGTGCATGAAGCACTCAGCACACTTCAGGATATTGTACATTATGGGCCGTCTTACCTCGGCAAATGCACTGCATCTTACCAGGAAGTGATTAATTGTCTCCAGCTCTTCCTTACCTTCTTCTTGTTCTATTACACAGGGTAATTTACAAATGTAGATTGCCCTGTGCAAAAATTGTGAAGCGATAAAAATAGATAAGATCCCCAGTTAAAAACTACATGTACTGTTTATATACAGCTTTAATGGATCTAGTATTGATTGAATGTGGCAGGCTGGCGGGCGAGGGATTCCTATAATAAATCCCTGGGTAGACTGGTTGTTGGTGACTGAAATGGGCATACAGTTCCAGTCGCTGATTGTCCTAGGATACAAGGAATAGTTGCATTTATCCTTGTTGGCCACCAGCTGTGGTACACTCTGTGATTCTCTTGTGCAGCTGTCACCGGGTATATCAGGGTTGATATCAACTTATCCATGGTCGACCTTGAAAAGTATTGATTCCTTACACATAAGACAAAGTTTAGATCAATCTCGTTTTGATTGAAAGCAGAGCTGTTCATTTGCAAGTTCAAGATCAAGATACATGTAGTTTACTGATGAAACGCCATAACTGACAATCATTCACCAGGAAGTTCCAGTCATTAGGTATAATATGGGTATCCCGGTATATCAAGTTCTTTGCCAGGGGATTAACTAAAACAAAGTGATAGAAAAGTTGATGAAATGAGTTTGTACAGTGCGAGTATGGGTGTTAGTAAAGATAAAAGATAAAATTACGGATTGGTATTTAGAGAGGTATGTGGATCATCTGGCAGATAACACTACTTAACTGTGTCAGTATGAAAAATACAGGTATATTGACAGGGAGGCGTTCCAATTGATATTAGTCCTCTCCAGCTTCTCCACTAGAGCTGATTTTTGGATTTCAACCTCCAATCCGTGTATAAGAACTTGCAGAATGTATGTTCGAAGCAAGTGGATAGACGTCGAGATATCTAGATCTATGCCGTTTTACTTTGGAGTTTTGGTCCCATGCGACTGCATACTGTGTGTCTTGCTTTCTGAATAGGTTGTGTGAGACTGCTCTCTTTTGTGTATCAGCAGACCTAAGGATCCCTATATGTATCGCCTCCTCGACTATTGGCATTGACCTATTTCGTTTCTGGTGTAGTTTGGGCGGTTTCGTAGATGTTTCCGTGGACCATTTTGGCCATCTAAGACCTAGCCTCAGGCTTGGAAGATGGTGAACAACTTGGTGCAGTACTGCTGAACTTCACTGAGGTGTTCCCCATTAACGCCTTTTGCTGAAGCTCCAGTGGCGGATCCAAGACCCCTTACGCTGAGGTTGCTTGAACGATGGACACCGACATTCGATATATTACAAAGTAAGTAAGGGTGCAAAGATCAGGAATCGATACAATCAAGTACCACACCTGACCCAGGATACCAATGGGAAAGTGACAAACTCACAGTAGACACCACAAACGAGAGCCAAGAGGTCAGCCCTTTCCCAGCAGGTGAGCTTAAAGCACATATAAACAGACGCGCACAAAGACATAGCAAACACAAGACAGAACAAAAACATAAAAGATCCACAAAAGAAGTACCCACTTGGAACGGTCAGTAAAATATTTTACTGTAGGGCTTAAACCGGTTTAACGGCGTCAACCTCACCCTTAATTCAGATGTGGATCAAGACACATAGATTTTTGGTTTGCATGAAAGACCCCTAACCTATCAATGCATCATCTCCTAAAACATATAAATCAAGATATAACAAGGAGATAAAGCAAGGATAAGGACTCAACAGTAAATTAAACTGAATACTGGAGCAAAAGAAATCCAACAGGTAAACCCCGGTGGGCCCGAAAAACAGCCAAAGCACCAGGCCCCTACCATCTCATCAATAGATAAGTCTTTAAGTCGGAACCATCATAGAGTCTGAAGTCCGACCCACTGGCGTGCAATTAAAGAGGAAAGCAAAGTTGCCAACCGTGATAGCGCAAATCAGTTTACATACATATAAGCAAGAAACTAAATTAGCCTATACCGCTCCCCTGAGCAGTTGTTCTTATGGCTTAAGAAAAGATTTGTCTTTTTCTTTTGTTTAAAAAGCAAATTTCGCGAACGAGTAACCATTCGTTTACATATAGAAAAGAAGACTAAACTTTGCTACATATTAAAGTATTAGCTGTGGACAAAAGATTTTTTATAAAAAAATCTCCATTATGCTATATGGAGACATTATAGCCTAATGACCATCAGTATTTGGTCAATATGAACCCGAGAGGCAGTGCTTGTAGTATTTATGTATGGGACACCAAGCTGTGGGTGTCATGGTTTTAATTCAGAGGAGAAGATTTTTTAAGTGTTTCCCAATTATAGAAGCTAATGACTCCTGTGGCATGGCTAGTTTAGACACCAGTTGTATGGATTTAGGAATGTCTGTGTTTTCCCATTATAAGTCTATGGGAGTAAGTTATTTGCCAGAGTTCCAATCCAATTAACCCAAAAACCATACGGAACCTATCCTCTATCTTACCTGACGATGCTTTATATTTAATTTGACTAGAAATGGTCCACTGATATACTTTTTCATTCCTAAATGCTCCCATCTACCAATATGTCAACATGCATGTATATCAACTCTGCATGCTGAGTGAAATTTCTCAGTGTTTGTTTTCTGCATCATTTTTATATTACATGTTATTCTTTTAAAGACATATTTCAGGCAACGTCAGAATTTCAAGCATTTTGAAGCCTTATCAAAATTTCCGGCCTGATCTGAGCCCAGACTGTTTGCTAATATTTTCAGTAGTGTAACCACCAGTGGTGATTGAACAACCATACATCAAAGAAAACAGACCACGGATATTCTATCAGGTCTCGTGGGTCGTGTCAGTGGCCATGACGTGTGAAATGGCGCATGGCATATGAAAAATTGTCAAACTCCAAAGATATGACCACCAAGCCTATCGTTTGCAGGAATATCATTTTCAAAATTGAACTAATAATTTGCGCCGTTATACAAAATGTATCAGACTTTAGAAGTTACCTTTCTCGCATTGACATGCAGATTAGGCTATCCAAATTTAGAGGTAACTGGTTGCCTAGGTACACAGTCGGTCAGCACTGATTGGGAAAACTTAATTTTATGACTAAGTGTGACAATTAACAGTCGTTTTAATCTCTAGGGTGCTGACTTTTGTAACCAGGCTTACAGAACTCGCCAAAAGGTACCTACCGACCATTGAGAAGAAAAAAAATATTGGTTAAGATTTTCTACTATGGACTCAGCTGGGGGTGCTGAAGTACCCAAAGTCCCCCCCCCTGGATCCGCCACTGAGCTCCATAAAGAGGTCCATTTGCTTTGTTCAAAACTGGGTACAGAAAACTCTAATGGAGTGCCCATTTAGACCAAGCTACAAATAATGCCAATAACAGTCTATCGTTCTGAGAAGAAGTCTGTACAATTACCCGAGCCATACCAAAGCGCAGAGCTACCAAACCTTGATCAGGCCAATCATGAAGTATGCTTCTTCAGCCTGGGATCACAACTCACAGTCCAACATCAACAAGTTGGAAGCCATCCATCGCCATGCTGCAAGGTTTGTCACAGAGGACTACCCCACTACAAGCAGTGTATCAGACATTATCTCCAACCTTGGATGGGAACCCCAACAAAAAAGACGCTCAGAGGAAAAGTTGGTGATGATGTACAGGATAACATATGGTCTTAATGACATCTCAGCTACAACTCCTCTTCATCCAGCCACTCTCAGTACACGAGGCAATTTCATGCGCTACCTACCACTATACTGTATAATTGACACTTCTTCCCATCTGTGGTACACCTTTGGAACCAGCTGCCAGAGTATGTCGATACAGCGCCTTCCTTATTTATCTGTGCATCCTGTCATATGTCCCAATAACAATCACAATAGATGCACTGTCGAACTGTGTGTTAAAGAAAATAAAAGCTATAAATAAATAGTTAAGAGGATGAAAGCTGATAGATGATCGGCTAAAATAGTCTGGCTTGGTCTTCCATGAGGTAGCATGCAGCTTGAACCTTGAATGAATGGTCTTTCCAGAACTTGTTAAGACGGCCTTTGAAGGCGTTTAGAGAGGGTGCTGTTAAGAGATTTGCTGGAAGAACATTCCACTGATTAATGACACGTTATGAAAAATAATTGCTCCTCAGATTCAGACAGCTTCTCTTTTTTTAATAGTTTCAGAGGGTGCCCTCCTGTTGACGCATATTGCCATTTGGAAGATGTTTTCTTTGTTTGCTTTATCTATGTGGTGTAAAATTTTGTAGACCTGAATCATATCTGCTCGTTCCCTGCGGTATTCCAATGTAATCAGCCCTAGCCCTAGCCTCTCAGTATAGGGAGAGCACTTTACCAGACGCGTTGCTCGTCTTTGAACATTTCCTTTAGCTATTTTATCTTTCTTATACTGAGGCTACCATAGTCGTGTGGCATATTCAATCTGAGGATGCACCATTGATTTGTAAAGGTTTAGCATAACTCCTTGTCCATGTATGTAAAATTTCTGAATATTATGCCGAGGTTTCTATTGCCAATGTTTACTTTCTTAGTTATGTTTTCACGGAACTTCAGTTTTCTATTATAAATACTCCTAGATACTCTTTCAGTTGTAGTTTTGTTGTCACCTGAGCCCATTTCATATTCACTAGCCTCATCGTTTTCACCAATGTAAACATGGTGACATTAATTATCACTGTTATATAGCATTTTCCATTCACCACCCCAATATTCAGATTTGCCAACATCTATTTTAAGAAGCTTGGGGGAATCTATTGTTTTTCACCAATGTAAACATGGTGTTATTAATTATCACTGTTATATAGCATTTTCCATTCACCTGCCCAATATTCAGATTTGCTGAAATTTATTTTAAGGAGCTTGGGTGCATCTATTGACTCTATATATTGCCTATTCAGCGCGAAAATCTTCACCAGTCCTTTAAATCGTTTATTTAAACCAGAAATAAGGTTGTCCCCAGGACATTGCCATGAGGGATTCCTGATGCTATATCTGTCCATTTTGAGCACGATAATTTGCTGAATACTCTTTGTTATCTATATGACAAGAAGTATTTTATCCAGTTGAGTAATTTTCCTTTTATTCTAATTTTTATGCCCCCAAAGGAACTTTGGGAAGCACATAGTAATCGCACTGTCCGTCCGTCCGTCAGTCCGTCAGTCCGTCCGTCCCGCTTTTGTGTCCGGTCCATATCTCCTATATTCTTTGAGGTAGGAATTCCAAATTTGGTGTGTGGATACATCTTGGGATGGCGGAGTGTCGCATACCATTTTCGGGTCACTGTGACCTTGACCTTGACCTCTGACCTAGTTTTTATAATAATCGTGTCCGGAGCATATCTCTTATAATATTTGAGGTAGGAATCTCAAATTTAGTGTGTGGATGCATCTTGGAATGACAAAGTGTCGCGTACCATAATTGGGTCACTGTGACCTTGAACTTGACCTCTGACTTAGTTTCTTGAAAACTGCATTGAGTCTGGTGCCTATCTCCTATATTCTTTGAAATAGGAATTCCAAATTTGGTGTGTAAATGCATCTTGGGATGAGGGGGTGTCACATGCCACTTTTGGGTCACTGTGACCTTGACCTCTGACCTAGTTTTAAGAATTATTGTCTCCGGAGCATATCTCTTATATTCTTTGAGTTAGGAATTCCAAATTTGGTGTGTGGATACATCTTGGGATAGCGAAGGGTCATGTTCCATTTTCGGGTCACTGTGACCTTGACCTTGACCTCTGACCTAGTTTTTAGAAAAATCGTGTCCAAAGCATATCTCTTATATTATTTGAGGTAGGAATCTCAAATTTGGTGTGTGGATGCATCTTGGGATGTAGAAGTGTCGCGTACCATAATTGGGTCAAGGTGACCTTGAACTTGACCTCTGACCTTTATTCTAGAAACTGCATTGAGTCTGGTGCATATCTCCTATATTCTTTGAGATAGGAATTCCAACTTTGGTGTGTAAATACATCTTGGGATGACGGGGTGTCACATACCATTTTTGGGTCACTGTGACCTTTACCTCTGACCTAGTTTTAAGAATTATTGTGTCCCGATCATATCTCATATATTCTTTGAGTTAGGAATTCCAATTTTGGTGTGTGGATGCATCTTGGGATAGCGGAGTGTCATGTACCATTTACGGGTCACTGTGACCTTGACCTCTGACCTAGTTTTTAGAATAATCATGTCCAGAGCATATCTCTTATATTATTTGAGGTAGGAATCTCAAATTTGGTGTGTGGATGCATCTTGGGATGACGAAGTGTCGCTTACCATAATTTAGTAACTGTGACCTTGAACTTGACCTCTGACCTAGTTTCTAGAAACTGTTGCATATCTCCTATATTCTTTGAAATAGGAATTCCAAATTTGGTATGTAAATGCATCTTGGGATGCCTGAGTGTCACAAACCATTTTTGGGTCACTGTGACTTTGACCTCTGACCTCGTTTTCAAGAATTATTGTGTCCAGAGCATATCTCCTATATTATTTGATGTAGGAATCCCAAATTTGGGGTGGTGATTCCTCTTGGGATGGCGGAGTGGTGCATACCATTTTGAGTCACTTTGACCTTGACATTGACTTCTAGCCTCATTTCAAGTTTTTTCGTGCTATATTACAGCTATCTTTCCTCAAATGTGTCTTATACTAGACCAATTCCTTTGGGGGCATTCGTTACGTGTTTGTGACATTTCTTGTTTCTTATTTCTTTAACAGTCTTATTGAACACTTTACAAAAGTCCAGTTAAATGGTATCTACATCCTCCCCATTGGCCAAATCTTCTGTAATGTCTTCTAAGTATTCAACTAACTGGATAACACAAGATTTTCCTTTTAAAAATCTGTGCCCAAAGTGACGCCCTAAGCTTCCACAAAACCACCCAAACCACACCAAACGTGGCTCCCAGCATACAAATATGCATTCTTACCCTCGTCCAACCCCATATCCTCTCCATCAAGACACCTTCAACTTTTAAAGCAGACTGGTGCACACTGTGATATGCACTATAAGTACCAGATCTCGTCCACTGGTCCAAATATACGCATCCCAAATATTTAACATGCATACATACATACATACATACATACATACATACATACATACATACATACATACATACATACATACATACATACATACATACATACATACATACATACATACATACATACATACATACTATCCTAATTACTGATTTCTACCTTTCCTATAATAATTTTCTCTTTCTCTACCGCCTACAGTATCATAATGGTCAATGGTGGCAGACGACACATACTATTAACATCACACCAGCTACAAGGACTCTTTCTCTCCCCCCCCCCCCACTATCAGCGACTGGAACCGCCTACCGACACAGGCGGAGGACTGAACCACGATAGAGGTTGTCCGGGCCAGTCTGGGATCCCTAACTGCATACCACTAGATGACTAGATGCTTGTTTGCACACACAACTCTTTTATTGGGTTACACAGATTATACACCGGGTTTTCGACATTCCAATCTGGATTTCACACCTGGATGATGATGATGATGATGATGATGATGATGATTATGCGCGTTCACACACACACACACGCACGCACAAACGGATGCACGCATACAAGCATGGATGTATATAGACGAAAACACAGATCAAATTATAGACCTCTAGCTCTGTTGATCTTCGCTGGATACGTACGCATGGGCGTTAAAATGAGGCTATATAGTGATAAAAAAAAAAATTATGTGGACTGCCCCGTCATAATGAAACAGTGAAACAAAGTGCTTAAATTAGTGGCTTTATCTATAGCATATATGTTTTGATCGAGAGAGTGCATGGGACTGCATCTCACAGTGAATACACATGATCATATATACTTATAGGGAAGGGACCCTCTGTGTGTTATCTAGGGACTGCCCCGTCACAGCAATTGTGTTCACTTGCAAGGCTAAATAGTGATCGAAAAGTTATGTGTGGGGACTGCCCCGCCATATAAGAAGCAATAAATTAAACTGGTAGATACAATTCCATGAAGCAGTGTGCATAGTGACCTTTCTTATCATCAATATAAACAATATTGCTTGATTTAGGACAATATTTATGTGCAGGGACTGCCCCGTCATAAATAAACAGTGAAAGGAAAACTTTTGAGCATTATATGGAATAATAAAAAACCAAAAAAAATCCTTTGAAACAGTGTGCATAGTGACCTTTCTTATAATCAGTCTAAAACCAGTGCCTGATCACGGACAATATTTATGTGCAGGGATTGCCCCGTCATAAATGAACAGTGAAAGGACACCTATTGAGCATTATATGGAATAAAAAATTGTGAAATTTTAGTAAACTACTTTAAAGGTAAAAATAATATGGAAATATGGTGACCTTCATTATAATCAATATAAACCCAATTGCCTGATCGAGGACAATATTTATGCGCAGGGATTGCCCCATCATAAATGAACAGTGAAAGGAAACCTGTTGAAGCATTTTATGGAATATGAAACTGTAAAATTTAAGTAAACTACTTAAGTAAAAGTAAGATAGAAGTATGATGACCTTTCCTAAAATCAATATTAACCCGACTCTGATCAATGACAATACTTATGCGCGGGGACTGCCCCGTCATAAATGAACAGTGAAAGGATACTTGTTGAAGCACTATCTAGAATAAAAAAAATGTAAGGTTTTAGTAAACTACTTAATTAAAAGTAAGATAAAAATATGGCATCAAACTACCCAAAATCCAGACAAGACCCAAAACCAAATTTAACCCTTAACTTCAGTGGCACTGGATCAAGTGGTGTTTTCAGAACTAGGACCACAGAAGCGAAGCGTGCGAGACAGGACTCTAATGAAGATAATGTACAGGTTTGCAGTAAATGTGACAAAGAGATAGAGGAGGGTATAAATTGTTCAGGCTGTAAGCAACTGTTCTGTTTCAACTGTGCTGGTATAAGCAAAGCTCTGCATAATTGCCTTCTAAAGGGTGAGTTAGATGATTTTAGATGGGATTGTAAATGCTGCAAATCACTTTTCCCTTCCTTGGACAACATATCTAAAGTGTTACAGGATATAAGGACACAACACGACTCTAGGTTGTACGCTGTAGAAAGCAGACTCGATACAATTGAAGAAACTACAAAACACTCAATAAAGGAGAGTGTTACAGAGTTAAAAAGTGAAATCATAGATGGTATTAAAGATGATATCAATAGTCTGGTAGACTCAAGAAATAAGGAATTGGAGGACAGAAGAAGGCGAGAGCTGAATCTGACAATATTCAGTATGCCTGAATATAATTACCCTACAGGTGCCGAAAATAAAGCTAAAGATGAGTCGGACGTCAAATATATAAGTACGAAACTTGGCCTACAGGAATTAAATATAGTGACCTGCTTCAGACTTGGGAAAAACAAGCGAACAAAATACGACCACTTAAAGTTATACTTGCAGAAAAGGCACAACGAAAGTTTATGTTAGAAAATGCCAAGTTTATACCAACAAAATTACCACCTGAGTGGAAAAATGTGATTATATCTAAAGATCTAACACCTGTGCAGAGGGAGGAGAGAAAAAAGTTTGTCTCCAACAAAAAAGAAACAATACAAGCTAGAAAGAACCCTGGTCAGAATGTCGATCATCAAAGTGCCTTAATGGTGAACGAAAAAAATTCAAGGAAATTTAACTTTAGGACCCCAAGAAGTGTTGCAACACCTAGGCAAGAAAAAACTATCGCTCAGACTCCTACACAGAGTACCATGCTCGGCATAAGAAATGACGCCTCACCTAACGCAGCCATGGAGACAGAATCCATATATATAAGCCCAATCTCTGGAAACTTATCTAACATAAATATTTTTGAAGACACGGCTCAAAATTCCCTTTTTGTCTCAAAAAATCCAATCTACAATGAGACCACATTACAGGAGGATGACACAACCATTATTGGGGGAACACCGGCTCCATTACACGAGGAGCCAGTTTCACCAACCATGGACCGCTGGGAATCATGTTTTAACTATGTAAATAGAGCTGATGAGAAAAGTCAGTTTTTAAACAACTTAAAAGTTTTATATACCAATTGTAATTGCTTAACCCAGGTAAAACAGTGTGAACTTCTAAATATTATAGAAGTAGATAAACCAGACATCATAGCACTAATTGAAATATACCCCAAACATGCTACCTTCGAAACAAGTGTTGCTTTTTTTTATATCAAAAACTATGATCTATTTTTAACACCAGAAAGTGAGGGAAGAGGAATTGCTATATACACCAAGTGTGCATTAAAAGCTACACAATTTACAATAGAATCAAAAGCAAAAGAATTCTTGTGGTGCCAAATAAAACTTAAGGATCAGAATGAAATAGTCTTTGGATGCATCTATCGAAGTCCATCGAGTACATTAGAAAATCTTGTGTATATAAATAGGATGTTAAAATCCGTCATAGATCAGAGGTTCTCTCACATACTCATTATTGGAGACTTCAACGTGAAAGAGATCAACTGGTCCTTGTGTGAAAGTTCAGAGAACCAAGAACACATATCATCTGTATTTCTTGAAGGAATCAAAGACTGTTTCCTATTTCAACATGTTAGAGAACCCACACGCTTTAGAGAAGGTCAAACGCCCAGTATATTAGATCTAATATTAACTAATGAGGAGAACATGGTGGAAAAAATAGACTATCAACCAAGTTTGGGGAAAAGTGATCATGTGGTGCTCAGTTTTAACTTTAATTGTTTTATAGAAAAGGTGTTATCAACACAAAAAAGTACAACTTTAACAAGGGAGATTATGAGTCATGTGTAAACTATCTTAGCGCAACAGATTGGTCTGTCATGCAGGATTTGAACTTAGTAGATTCATGGAAATACTTTGCAGAACTTATTGTAGATGTTACTGAAAAATTTGTGCCAGTGAGCAAAGTACCAAGTGATATACAAAAGCGTAAACCTTACCTGACACAGCAATGCAAAGACTCTATTAAGATAAAACACAGAAAATGGAAGAAGTTCAAATACTGTAAAACAGATGAAAATTACAGTGCATACAAAACAGAGAGAAATAAAGTTGTATCTGAATTAAGAAAGTCCAAGTACTATTATGAAAAAGATCTGGCAGCTAGAATAAAAACTGATAACAAGCTCTTTTGGAGTCATGTCCGAGCCAAAACCAAAACTAAGTCAACCTTAGGTGCTATAGAAAATCTACAGGGAAACCTAACATCTGACGAAACGGAAAGTGCCAACATTTTGAATGATTATTTCGCTTCAGTGTTTGAAGTAGAAGAAAATGACCAGATACCTGAATTCGAGGAGCACAACTACGACTCTGCCCTAATAGACATAGAAATAAATGAGGAACAAATCTCAAAAATCGTCAACGCCTTAAAACCTAACAAGTCACAGGGTCCCGATAGAATACATCCAAGAATCTTAAAAGAAACAAGTCAATGTATAACATCCCCACTGGAAAAAATATTCAGGAAATCATTAGATGAAGGCATCCTGCCAGACGACTGGAAAAGCGCAAATGTAACAGCCATACATAAAAACGGCGATAGAAAAAAAAGCAGAGAACTAATGTCCAATAAAAGTAAGTAAGGTTGCAAAGATCAGGAATCGATACAATCAAGTACCACACCTGACCCAGGATACCAATGGGAAAGTGACAAACTCACAGAAGACACCACAAACGAGAGCCAAGAGGTCAGCCCTTTCCCAGCAGGTGACCACGAAGCACATATAAACAGACGCGCACAACATAGCAAACACAAGACAGAACAAAAACATAAAAGATCCACAAAAGAAGTACCGCCTTGGAACGGTCAGTAAAATATTTTACTGGAGGGCTTAAACCGGTTTAACAGCGCCAACCTCACCCTTAATTCAGATGTGGATCAAGACACATAGATATTTGGTTTGCATGAAAGACCCCTAACTTATCAATGCATCATCTCCTAAAACATATAAATCAAGATATAACAAGGAGATAAAGCAAGGATAAGGACTCAACAGTAAATTAAACTGAATACCGGAGCAAAAGAAATCCAACAGGTAAACCCCGGTGGGCCCGACAAACAGCCAAAGCATCAGGCCCCTACCATCTCATCAATAGACAAGTCTTTAAGTCGGAACCATCATAGAGTCTGAAGTCCGACCCACCGGCGTGCAATTAAAGAGGAAAGCAAAGTTGCCAACCGTGATTGGGTTGACTACCAAGCATGCAGTCTGTTGCAATACATTAATGTTATAGCCAATCTTTTTATAATGGGAAATTATTTTAATGAACTGCGCTGAAAAATTATTAGAGCCAACAATCTTTTTCAACTTATACACCAAGTCACCATAGAAATCAGGTTCCGAAAGTCCTTGGCGCAAGAGAGATTTAAGTCCAACTTGGAATTTAGAAATCAAATCAAAGTATCGTCTATAAAATTTTGAAAATGTTTTGCGAAGTTTATGATACCGATAGCCCTGTTTAAGAAGTTTCTGAGTTAACAATTTATTGCGAGTGTTGAAGTCAGTAACATAGCTAGATGCTCTAGCAAAACGAATGAGTTGAGAGATATAGACTCCATAGGATGTAGAACGAGGAACATCACCATCTAAAAATGGGAAATTGACAATTTCAAAATCAAAGTCGTCACGTTTATCATAAATTTTGGTAGAAACAATATCATTAGAAATTGACAAATGCAAGTCTAAAAATGCGGCTTCGGTATCAGAGGCATTGGCTTTATTAAGTTGGAGCTCTGAAGGGTATATTTGACTAACCATATTTTCAAAATAAACATTATTAATATTTAAAATATCGTCCAAATATCTGGAAGTAGTGTTAAACGCATCAATAACATCAGCCTGCTTATCATCAGAAAGAGACATCATAAAGTCCCTTTCATAACAAAACAGGAATAAATCTGCAACCAGGGGAGCACAATTAGTGCCCATAGGAATCCCAACTACTTGTCTATAGAGCTTGGTGCCAAATCGAATAAAAATGTTGTCCAACAAAAAGGTCAGCGCATCACATACATTTTGACACGACCATGCATGATATTTTCTAGGTTTTTCTGAAGTAAAAAATGCATTTCTGTCACTACATGCAAGGTAAGGAGAGCCTTCTCTCTGGAAGGTTCTTTCAATAAGATCAATAAGTTTATCTTTAATTAAATTAAGCCTCACTTCAGTAGCGGGTAAAGCAATGGAAAAAATGATCAGGGACAAATTGGTTAACCACATGGAGCGAAACAACTTATTCACTAAATCTCAACATGGGTTTGTTTCTGGCAGATCATGCACAACCCAGTTACTAGAATTCATTGAAGAAGCTACGCAAGCACTAGGCAGGGGAAAAGATGTGGATGTAATCTATCTGGATTTTGCAAAAGCCTTTGATAAGGTCCCCCATAAAAGGCTTTTAAGGAAACTGTCAGGATATGGAATCAAGGGCAAAGTCTATAACTGGATAAAGGAATTCCTGTCAAACCGCAAACAGCGTGTAGTTATTAATGGGACCAAGCCCGAATTGAGGAAAGTCACATCAGGGATCCCCCAAGGAAGTGTCCTGGGGCCAATACTTTTCCTCATATTTATAAATGATATGCCAGAGGTCTTAAACTGCTGTATCAAACTATTCGCAGATGATGCAAAGCTTTATTCACCAATCAAAGAAGAAAATGACAGGATCAGGATGCAAGTTGGTCTAAAAAATGCTGAAGAATGGGCCAAAATATGGAAAATGTTCTTCCATATCAAAAAATGCAAATATCTTCACATTGGGAAAAATTTTCCAGACACACAATATATCATGTCAGTGGACCAAAACCCAACAGAAGTAACACAGGTAACTACTGAAAAGGATCTAGGCGTCATATTTGATGAAAAATTGATTTTCAGAGATCACATATCCAAAAAGGCTGCGCTAGCAAACAGGAATCTTGGCCTGATATTTAGAAGCTTTACCTACATTGATAAGGCCATGTTTCTTAATCTGTATAAATCCCTGGTACGTCCACACTTGGAGTATGCAACCTCGGTTTGGTCACCAATGTACAAAAAGATAGTATCACGCTGGAAAACATACAGAGAAGAGCTGTACACGCTTGGTCAACTCACTCTCAGGTCGCACCTACGAGGACAGATTAAAAATATTGGGACTTCCAACCGATGTGATACAAGTCTATAAAATCCTCAACCAAATTGATCGAGTCGATATAGATAAGTTTTTCAACATGTTAGAACTGTCGACAAGGGGAAACAGCCTGAAGATCTTCAAACCTCGGTCACGGCTCAAAGTGAGATCCAGTGTCTTTTCAAACCGCGTTGTTGATGTGTGGAACTCTCTACCAAACTCAGTAGTGACGGCACCTTCACTGAATTCGTTCAAATCAAGGCTTAATAAACATTGGCATGGACATGAGCTCAAATTCAATGCATCATGCTACATCCCGGGTGAAACAGTGTTTTCAAATTTTGTGAGAAGATGTCCAAATGGGTCTTTAGCGGTATGACTAATCGGAGTAATCAAGTTGATTTCGCGAAATCAACTTTTTATTTCGAAATCAGCCTATAAAACCGTTTTTGGGGGAAAGTGCATAATTTCTTTCTATCATATGATTCAATATGTGTTTTTGCAGTAGTATGCAAAAATTCATGCAAAAATATTAAATTTTAGGGTTGATTTTGTCAATTGTTTCACTTGGGGCACAGATCTTTTTAACTCCGTACCATCGTGGTATCAAATTCCTTTGCCGAAATCATCCTATAATACCCTTTTAAAAGAAAGAAAATGTTTGTTATTTCTTTTATTATATGAATAAACTTATGTTTTAACAGTAGCATGCAAAAATTCACGCAAAAATATTAAAGTTAAAGCTTGATTTTGTCCAATATCCCTTCTGGTACCAATAGAACTCCGTAATATCGCGGTATCAAATGTCTTCGCCGAAATCAGGCTATAAAAACCAAGTTTTTGTTGTAAACTGATACTTTGCTTTACCATATAAATTGATGTGTATGTATTTAGTATTTTGATAATTATCAATAATATAATATTAAGTTTGGGGTTGATTTTGTCCTATGTAAATTTCCCTTCAGATACGGATATTACCTTGTAATATGCCTACTGCGAAATCAATTTCTTTTAAGAAGATGGACTTAAACAAAACAAATATTTTTAGTGAGGGTTTTCATTATTACTTTACCGTATATCTAAGTACCTATGTTTCCCAATTTTCATGGAAATTGGAATTCTTTGGACCAATTTTTCGATGATGGAGAGAGGTTTAGGCTAAAATCCGTTTCCGCAAAATCATCACGTTTCTCTGAAGAAATTAGCCTATTGAAACCAATTTTAGCGACATAAACACAATTCATTTAACAGAAGTCTATATTTGTGTGCTCATAATTTTAATATAAAATATTAGAATTGAAGGGTGACACTAACAACATGAATTTCCTTATGAGTCAGTAAACTGCGAAGTCGACGCTAAGACGAAATCATCATATATATATAACAAAAATTGCGAGCATCGGTAAAATGCCATTCTCCGTAATGAATTTTAATACTTTATTTTTTTGTAGAACATTTCTGTAGAATAATGGATTTCGGCTAAAGACCCATTTGCTACATTTTCCATGATCAAACGTGTTTGTTTTTTTCCATGCTCCTTTGAACTGAGTATAAAATTTTAAATTTTATTATGACATTACTGAATGAATGAATGAAAAGACGGACGGACGGACGGACGGACAGACGGACGGATGGATGGATGGATGGACGGACGGACGGACGGATGCATTGTATTGTTCGCGGCGGTAAGGCATTAAAGACAACCGATAATCGATTGATCCTTGATTAGGTAATATGTTTACTACCGACACGGTCACCAGGTGTGATGACTATATATTATCTTCTTTAATTGTTAATAGGTGTGAATGTCCACCGTTGTCGGTAAACGATTTAAATGAACACAGAATACCCAACCTCTGATCTCAAATTAAAGAACCCTTTCCTGATTAAGAGACATGCTTTTTTAGAGTTTCTTATTTATCAGATCAGTCTCCGAAAAAGTCCTGAAATGGAGAAATTCCACCCCCTACCCCCTGGGACTCAGATCAGTCTGTGCATCTGTATTGGCGTAAGTTTTCAGAAGTATTCCTGAATTCAGGACTTTGAGGCTGACTTTCCTGAGAAAGTCAGCCTTTGAATGCTGAATTCGGAATTAATAAATACATGCAATAAGCTGTTGCAAACATTTTGAATCCAGACCACGTCCGCCATTTGGTCTGACCTGATCTGGATTCAAACTGGAAAGGTTACTAGATAATGACACAATAAGCATCTACATTTGTGTAAGTTTTCAGGAGTATTCCTGAATTCAGGATTTTGAATCTGACTTTCCAGATTTTAAAAGAGTTTGCTAATGTATCTACGTATAACGACATTACCCAATCCCCCTTACCCCTGGGACTCAGATCAGTCTGCGCATCTGCATTAGCATATATGTCATGGTTAAGGATGTATATCGAATTTTTGATTAGCGCGACTTTAAATACATGGAGCGCATGTCATAAAAATCACTCAAGAAGCAAAGAGTGAATTCTTTTTGTTTTTACAATTATCAAGCTTTAAATTGGCTTGGCAAAGCGCATTGATTAGACAGAACAGTAGTCACACTGATTTGACAGAACAGTAATCATTGACGGTATGGCACACTGATTTGACAGAACAGTAGTCATTCACGGTATGGCAAGTTTCCCAATTTTAATGTGACTTAAAATAAAATATAAATAAAGCGAATGATAAAAAAATCTATAATCACATTTTTTAATTCAGTTTTTTTTAATACATACATACCAGAGGGGCACACGCTTAAAGGCACAGTTTAACACCTTTTTAAATTAGCAAATTATAAACGGCGCGTGTCTCGCTGTATATTGTAGTGTATATTGTAGGGCACGCGCCATCATAATTGAGATAAGTGTTAACACATGCCAAGCTTAGGTAGAACCTAATCTTCAGTATATGTTTATCTCCCCACCCACAGAGCCGAAATTGCATGGCAATTATTCGCATTTTGTGTCCTACGGTGCACGACTTTTCGCCGAAAACACTTTCGTCGAATACGACTGTACATCGAAAACGACACATTGTGGGACACAGGCAAACAATGCAGATCCCGATCAGGGTCTCCACTGTTGCTTACGGGGTGTTATATTAAATTTGAAAAAAAAAGATGTCGCATTCGACGAAAATGTTTTCAACGAACAGTAATGGGCGCAAATTAATATTGTCAGTGGTAAAATAATACCCTTAACGTAATAGTTTGACTACCTTGGTATCGAAACAAAAAGACATTTATTCACCGTTTGTTATTAGATTATAACGGTGATATTTAATTTGCTTTCCCCTTTAATTTTCCCTGGTGTAATTTCTGGTACCTCGCAAATATGGGAAACTGTTTTAACTAAATGAATACAGTTGCTCTTATTTGTACTTATGGGGCTGTTTGTTAAACGCAGCAGGAAGGCGATTTTCAGAAGGGATATTCGAGGATGTAGGTTCCAGATGTTCGGCAAATGTATGTAAGAAATTGTATTTAGCCTATACGGATTGGTGTCTTGTGATGGTTGAGCGGCTCTTCCTCGCGGTGCCACAGGGTTGTCTGCGGTTTGTGATTGTGGTATTTCCTGATCATACTCACTTACTATTTTTGGTATGGTAAGTATTTTTTTCTCGTATAAATTAATACTCTACTTTAGGTATAAACACTTAAAGTAGTTGATGAGGGAGAAGAGAGGATCCAAATACCACTTAAAGTGGGCCATCATCGGCACACCAGCGAAACGCCATTTAAATGGCGTTTCGCTGGCGGGCCGATGTTGGCCCTACATTGAATGCTTGTTTGGTACATTTGTAGCTTCGAGATTTTTCACGGGATCCGGACTATATAAACCAAATATTTTTATTAGTTTCCAGGGGGGGGGGGGGGGGGGGGGGGCTCTGATTCCGCCCATGATTTTATGGGCTGATTTCGTAAAAAAGGTAGATTTCGTGGCAATACGGACTTAGAAACATCCGTCAATTATTCTTCAAAATCATCCGACAATTTCAATATTTATCCATAAAAACACACTAGGTATAGACACACATTTAATCAAATGTAAAAAAAAATTAAAAAAATAATTTACACATTGTTTTGGTTTTAAGGGCTAATTTCTTCACAAATGGGTTGATTTCGAGGGAATAAAATTATATATACCTGTCAATTATTCGCCAAAATCAACCCCCAAAATTATTTTCCTTGCATGATATTTTGTTAACTATTGTAAAATTACATATTTAATCGTATGGTAAAGAATACGAATCAATTTACATCAAAATTATAGCCTTTATAGCTTGATTTCGGCGGAGATTTCCGCAAAGAAATTTGATACCGCGGTATTACGGAGTACATTTTTACCCCAAGCAAAATATGACAAGATCAAGCCTCAACTTTATTTTTTTCTGCGAGATTTTTGCATACTCCTGCAAAAACACATATTTAATCATATGGTAAAGGACAGTATAAATTTTTAACAAATAATTGGGTTTTATAGCCTGATTTCGACAAAGAAGTTAGACACCACGATAATACGGAGTTATACATCTGTACCCCAAGCGAAATAAGTGACAAAATCAAACCTAAAAATTAATATTTTTGCATGAATTTTCGCATACTACTGCAAAAACACATATTGAATCATATGATAGAAAGAAATTATGCGCACTTGCCCCCAAAAAACGGTTTTATAGGCTGATTTCGAAATAAAAAGTTGATTTCGCGAAATCAACTTGATTACTCCGATTAGTCATACCCGGTCTTTAGAAGTTGCCTAGCAGCTTGGTACGACCTCGGTAATGGTGAGTATGGTGAGTATATATGATAAGTATCAAACTAGTGTGTACTTATCCATATATATACTGTTTGGGATTGGTTTGGATGGTGTTGCGTGGGTTGTCGGTAAAAGCCCTAGCCGGACCGTGCCGGACCGAACCTACGATTGTGACCGAAGTTGGTCTCCGGAGAATGACGATTTTCGGTACCGGCTTTTATAACCCAATAAAAAAAAACGAAGTAATAGAGGTGAATTATAGCCATTAAAATATTAAAATCAATGCGTATTTTACATGCACCGATTCGCTATTAAATAAGGACAGGTTCGCAAAGTAAAACGATATTTGGCATTTTAAAAAAATGAGAATAATCACTAAAAGTTTACACACGGTTTCTCGCTCCTGGATTGTTCGGTCGATTCCGTGAAACGTCGTTTCTGCCGGGTCTGCCGGTTCGTTTTGGCACTGCAAAAATAACTATTATATGGCCTAATATCTTCAGATCTTCGTCCATGATTGATTGAATTGATAGATTGGCAGATAAATAGACAGATACTTTTAGAATACACAGTCCTTTGTCATGGGTCAGTGCTTTTAATGGCAGGTTTTACGGTCTGCTGGACTGATCATTTGCCGGGTCGATTTGGCACATGAATGCACTAAAATCAAAACTTCGTTAAAGACAGACAGACAGATGAACAGACAGACAGACGAAATGATAGATAGATAGATAGATAGATAGATAGATAGATAGATAGATAGATAGATCCTATAAAAGTTCATAGACCTGAGTCATGGATAGTTTTGATATAATTAGGGCCTACTGCCGGTTTTCCGAATCTGCAAGAGAATTTCAATTGCCGGGTCTGCCAGAGCGTGTCATCTGCCGGGTCTGCCAGAGCGTGTCATCTGCTGGGTCTACCACCTTGTTCCATCTGCCGGACCTGCAGGACTGTTTCATCTGATCTACATATACAGACTCATCTGATCTAGACAGACAGACAGACAGACAGGTCCTTTTCAATTCACATACCTAAGCAATCAGTTTTTGCCGGGTCTGGCAGAACGTTTCATCTGCCGGGTCTGCACGATCGAGCGTTTCATCTGCCGGGTTGTTTCGACAGTGCCTAAGCAGCTACTATAAAAATAAATTGTCACAGCTTTTGTAAAAGACAGACTGACAGACGGAAGGACAGACAGACAGATGTAGACATATGATAGATCGATATACTCTCTCTCTCTCTCTCTCTCTCTCTTAATATATGCAATAGGCTTAAAAGAAGAAATGTATTTTGGATTGTCTTTTTATGCATCTGACAAGTCTAATCAGGACAGATAATGCGCGGATCCAGAAAGTTTTCACAGAGGGGTCTACTTTTGACAATGTTTCTGTTTTAGTTGTTGAGAGTAGAGAGGACTCAAATATCACTATAAGCGGACCGATTGGTCCGCCAGCGAAACGCCAGTTTCTTTTCTTTTTTTGTTGGTTGTTGAGAGGTGAGAGGATCCAAATGCCACTATAAGCGGGCCATCATCGGCACGCCAGCGAAACGCCATTTAACAGCGAAACGCCAGTATTGCTATATTTTTGTGATTTTCCAGGGGGGTCCGGACCCCCTGCCCCCAACCCCCTTTGGATGCGCGCATGCAGATCCCTTTAAGTCTCCCAATGCCACGCCACGGGAAAAGCTGACTTTGTTCCGCGTTAAAAAAGAAGACGCAGACCAGCCTGAGCATCTGATTAGTCCGATTAGCGCATGTATTGTTCGCTAGGTCTGTAGATATCTCAACTTGTTACAAGCAAAGTTTCATAGAGGATATTTACTTTTTTGAGGTGAATACCAATTTATATTTCATCGAGTGTGTTGAAAAGATCAGAATTTTCATGAGTGCGCAGCACGAATGAAAATTTCGATGTTTTCAACTCACGAGAGTTATAGGCGTTTGAACTTTCGAAATGTGCTGCATTAAGTGAATGGAAAAGTCAGAGGTGATAAAAAACGCTACAGTATAAATATAGGCTGATATCAGTTACTAGTGATTGATATCATATCACTTCACTAGTGATTGATATCACTTTTATTTGTTTTTGGTATGCATTGATTTCACTGCTAAGCATAAAATAAAGTATTCTTCTACACCGTACACCTTTAAACATGTGCAGACTGTTTCAGACCAACCGCGTATCTGCACAGTCTGAAGACCAGTTTTCGCTCGAAGTATCGTTTTTGTAACATTTATGCATGCAACACTGTCCTTGTATGTAATTTTCTCAGATGCAGATGCTTAAAGTATTTTTTGTGTTGAAAGCGTTCTGTTTACTCATTCAAATTACAAAGCCCTTAACTTTTGGTGGTGATTTAATATGAGCTATCGTATAACACATTCAGTTATCAGGGTGTTGTTACTAAACCATCCTGTGGAGACTTGAATGTTTGACCGTCGACATGGAAATAAGCTATACAGACGTATCCAACGAACACTTTTAATACACTGGGAAGACGTACTTCGTCATTTGTTCATGCTTTACGTATCAGTGTATATTATCAGTTATGTTAAGTGTTTCTGTAAGATTCCGAGCTGAGGGAATAACAGATTCATGGATAAGCAGACTATATACATGGGTGAAAGTTCTCAGGATTAATTCTGAATTCAGTATTTTAGGCTGACTTTCCATAGAAAGTCAGCCTCAAAATGCCGAACAAATGAGATTATAATAGCTTCTTTAATTAGTTTTTAGATTATCTAAACACAATTAATCATTTTGCACTTTAAATTATCCATTTTGTAGACATCCTGCAAGTTCCTGGTTTGAAACAGTACCAAGCAGAGGATAACTGAGGTCTTGTTCACGGTAACAAATGGTGCTCCGGGGAGTCTCGAACTAGCGGACCCTTTGAGCACAGACCTGCATCTCTTAAGCAGTAAGCAACTGCGCTTTTTGCAAAAATTCTAATCTTGGCACGCACCTCGTTACATATTAAACATGTGAGCCCTAGGCCAATGTCATTATTGACACGAACTGTGGTGAAGGTTTTTATATTTGTTTTCTTTAAATAAACCTTTTAGTAACATGTGAGCCCTTGACCAGGGTCATAGGAAGTTCCATAAGGTTCCGAATATAGGCATAGCGATTTTAAGCAAGAAAATTTTGTCATTTCTAGTCAAATTCCAACCTGTGGTTCTGGAGATGTCTTTTGAAGCAAATGGTGACGAGACACTACACGGCGGACAAACACCCAATTATTACAAAAGATCACACTGAGCCTTTGACTCATGTCAGATAAAATACTCAGTGCCTTTGACTCATGTCAGATAAAATACTCAGTGCCTTTGACTCATGTCAGATAAAATACTCAGTGCCTTTGACTCATGTCAGATAAAATACTCAGTGTCCTGTCTTATACTCATCTTTGTTTTGCTTTTTAACTTCAGCATTATTGACGATGCTTTCAAACATTGCAAATAAGCTGAAATTTTAAATTACATTTTGTTTGAAAATGGGATATGGAAAAAGAAAGATAGATAGATAGATAGATAGATAGATAGATAGATAGATAGATAGATAGATAGATAGATAGATAGATAGATAGATTAACTGACGGATTGGTGCATTAGCCTTATCTTTGCCAGATCTGCTGGACTGTTTCATCTGCCGGTCTGCGGAGTTCATCTGTCGGGTAAGACAATGTCAAAATACCATTTAGATCTATATGGAAATGTTTTCACAACTTTGTTAAGTGGTTGACATAGATAGACAAGGTAGACATAGATAGAGAAGCAGATAGACAGATCGTTTTAAAATTCATAGCAATAATTATATGAGCCATGGACCGGTGCTTTACTGCTGGTTTTGGTCTGTCACTCTATTTCATCTGCTGGGTCGATTTGGCATTGCCTTAACATCTACAGACAGACAGACAACCAGTCAGACAGACAGACAGACAGACAGACAGACAAGAACGGGCGGACAAGGATCCATTTAGAATTCGAAGACCTTAGTCATGGATCGATGTGTTGTAATTCGCCGGGTCTGCGGAACCGTTTCTTCTGCCGGGTCTGCCAGACGGTTTCATATGAACAAGTAAATAAAAAAAATAGCACAGCTATATCAGAACAGACAGAGATACAAACAAACGGACCCTTTTACAATTCATAAACCTCATTCATGCATAGATGTGTTATAATTACTGCCGGTTCTGCAGGACCGAAACGTTTATCTGCTGGGTGTGCCAGAGCGTTTCATCTGCCGGGTCGTTTGGCAGTGTATTTACAACTACTAGATGCAAAACCGTGACTATTGAATGTACAGAAATGCTGGCGTTGTGGTGTTTGAGTGAAAAAATCATCTTTAAATTTTGATTGAAAAAAAAGGGTATATTTTAACAAAATTTTATTTTTATATAAAGTGTTCCAAGGTAATTTCTGGAATGGGATTACTTCACTTTCATCAAGAAACATCACCTTGATCGGTTACCAAACTAATCACAGGACAAACATGTTTTTGCCTTCTTAATCCAACTCTCGCTATGAGTTGGATTATGAGTGCATTTGTATTCTGGTCAATGGCAAAACACGCAGTGTTTCTTTAAATATTTTGAGCAGTGTATTAACTATGCCACTTAACCCATAAAAGCATAGCGTCCTTTTTGTGGGACATAGGCAAACAGTGCAAAACCAGATCAGATGCGACGTATGATCAGGTTCTCCACTGAAGTTTCCTTTAAAATTTGAATAAAAAGTACCACCCAACGGACCCCACCCAACACCCCTTAAAACGGAAATGAACTGGTTCAATTGATAACAGTGGGAAATTCCATTCGGCTTAAATGAGTTAAGCATCTGGGAGGTAGACGCCATTCCATAAGAAAGTGTCAGTATGCACACACGCTTGAATATCTTTTAACGATTCCACTTGCAGTTCAACAGTCGTTGCAATGAGCCCGTCACCAATTCGACTTCTTCATAACAGAACAATGAAAGAAACTGCAAGACTCAATCTTTTATCATGATAGGTATAAGTAAACTCACCCCATTTATGCCTCAGGCTCACTGAAATGTCATTATTTCTACGCTTTTTAAAAAGTACTGGAAGTATTGTGTTTGCCTCCATTATGCTATCCCACCCTTAACGCAATCATAAACAAAATAAATGAGTGTCTAGCGCACACAAATGGGGCGTGCAATAGCACATTTAATTTTTCCTCGACATATGAACACTTTTTGATTAATTATTGTTCGCAAAGAGGCAAAATAGCAGTTCATGTGTTCATAACTACCATTAGGTATTGAGCATCTTAGTGTAAGGTGATCATTTTCATCATCATAATCATCATCATCATCATCATCATCATCATCATTATGTATATGCGCATGCTGGTTGAAGACTTCCGCAAGCCAATCCATGAGATTATGTCATTTTCTGTCCGTGATGAAATTGGCTATTTAAACGTGCTTATGCAGCTATCAAATGTGGTTAAAATATAAAGCTGGTACGAATTTCTTCTTAATTTGAAGTCAGATGGTTTTAGTTTCTTACAACTAAAACCTACTCTACTGGGATTTGGTTTTTGCCAAAATTACTTTTTTGTATTATAGATTGTGATGGTATGATTTCCTAACTGATAGTGTATTTTTCTTTGCTGACATTTTATGTGTCTTTGTCATCTACTTTTTCTCAGGTATGTTATTTTCATATGTTAAATACAGTATGTTTCCATTGTCCGAAAATCTGGTGCTTAAAGCTTGGCTGAATACGAGAAAGCAACTCGTCCTGACGGACTCGATGTTTACGTGTATTTAGTCAAGCCTTGGATCTGGCTGATTGTTTATGAGCATTCAGCCAAGAGTTTTTGACAGATTTATCATATAACGGAAACACAATATTTCGTTCTCTAATTAAATTCGACTAATTATGTATTTCACAGAACATTCTCACGCTTATATTTACATTTCCAAAGCAAGCTTTTGATGAAAGCAAAAATTCAAAAATCTTTTAAGTCATTGTCAAACTAGTATTTTAAAAAGGAGTTGCTAAATTTGTAAATCTTGCAAATGAAAAACGCAAAAACCTCTTAGGTAGCATTACGTGACAAACCCATGCTTAAGTAAGCTCTTTAAATACTCCTGAGTACAGCATAATAATGCAATGTAGTTACTCATTGGAATCACCAACATGGCGATTCTAATGAGTATACGCAGTGTTTGCTTTTTGCCACTCAGGTGGTAACCATATATGTATATATTCATTAAGTATATTGCTATATTTACATTTTCGAAGCAATCTTTTAATGAGCAACCGTTCATAGCCTCGTGATTTACACAAATTTGATCGACAGCTGCCAAGCTCACTTGCCCGTGCAATACGCTTATTTGCCTGTTGTGATTGACAGCGAGCCACACCTGAGTCGCACGTGCAGAACAAGCCTCTTGTTTGCTTCATTAAGCTGGCTGTTCCGCTTTTCCATTTTACACTCCGACTTAACCGTTAATACGAGTATATTTTAGATACAAAGGTGTTTTAATTCCTAAATTAAAAATACTTTTTTATATTTTATATATTTATAATAAAATGTAAATATAAGCAATAAATTTAATTTTTGGAATATTTCAGGACGAAAAAAAACTCTGATGTTTGAGTCCAATCAAGTTATTTGTATTGTACTGTATTGTAGTGATGATTTTTAATTTATTTATGCAACCTCATGAATGCCACAAATTTGATCCCAAGCTCACTTGCCCGTGCAATACGGCGATACGCTTCGAGCAGTCTATTCTTTACTCTAACAAAGAAAACAAACACAGTTTGCATGTTGGCGCGCTTTAATGTGAGCAAATGAGCAGCGTGACATGGAAGGACGTTGTAGACCTTGATGAGATCTATTTAAGAAGTGCTTGTAAAAGCCCTGCCAGTAACACAGCTTACTTAACCCTTAGATCTTCTCATTGCCGAAGTACCTGCCGTCCAGCCCACATGACACCAAACTTTCTATTTTTTGTTTGGCGAAAACTTGCTGTGATTTAAACAGTGCAGTATACCACATAGCAATGACGACGTGCAAATCAACACGGCAAGATCTCTTGCTCGAATCTATACACAATTTTGTGTGTTGCTCACGTCTGTGAAGCCGCCTTAGAACTGATTTTTCACGACACTTCGTTCACAAATACCTGATTATTCTCAGTCCGTGCATGACGACTGAGTAATAATATACTGCACAACCTTTGTTAATGCTAGTACCGACTAGACAAATATTCTGCTCTATTCGATGAAACGAGCAGAATGTTAAGTCTATTCTTTACTCTAACAAAGAAAACAAACACAGTTTGCATGTTGGCGCGCTTAGAAATTACAAATGTTAGAGAGTGACAAAATTTTGTATAGATTCTAATTACGTTTTCATGTTAAGTCACATCACAATGCCTCATATAGACATGACCTTTCTAATGTTTAACATTTCGACTCCAAAATCTTCAACGTTAATATTTTACTGTCAGGTGACTTCCATCGAATTGGGCTGCATAAGTATGCCATATATCCTGAAATATGCACCTGTGTGCTATTTTTCTTATAACACTAGCGTTTAGATTAAGCTTAGATGTTACCATTATAGTTGATAACACAATATGATAAACAGTTCATAAACACGCGGTATACGTGTACTTATCTGTAGTTCTGCTTGCTTCAGGACACAATGTGTTGACTAGTAAATCGCTTTGTCAAAACGGATACTGTTGTATTTTTCTGATTGAGCCAATACATGCAACAAATGAAAACAAATAGCCATATACAAATAGCCTTATTGTCAATACATATTATTCTTATTTTAATTGCAATCATGTTGAAGTCTAAAATTTATTTTCCAAAAATATCATTGTTTATATGCCCCTTTGCACTTTGTCTGATACAATTGACTTTATCTGGTACTCATTTCATTTACTTATTTATTTAATTTTGTTTTGCTAAATGTATCACCTATTCAAATTAAACAATCAGGTGCAGACGGCAGATCAGAAACCCTTAAAGTACAACAAACTGCCTTATCTATTATACTAAACAATTCACCTTTTGCTAACTCTGATACAAAGCTAAAAATCGGGCAACTTCTATACTGGGAACCTATCTGGAATTAACTTATTTGTATCAACGTTATAATATACACTGAACTTGTCATTTGTTTGTTATCCCATATATCAGCCAACTAAATTTTCTCCTTTCTCTGATTTAAATAAACGCATATCTCATTAAAACTATACCATATCCATTTTACTGACATTTTAATTTTGATAATGTCACGTAATTTACCACCATGTCGATATTTTGAAAACCACTTTTTCTACAGTGACTTCATTTTCTTGTTATCGTAATAAACATTGACCTCATATTTTATCTTCTAAAACCATATTTACTCCCCCGTCTTTGTTCATATGGAGGACATTTTTTCTTTCAAAACCATACTAAAAACCCAATACTTCGTTGTTTAAAAGTCTACTCTTATTTTCATGTGAGACTTTGGCATTTGCTCATTGATTTTGCTCTTGGGGACTTTTGCACCTTTAAAAAATTAAGCCCTTCCGTCTGCATTTTCAACCTGACTTCCACTTCCGGGAAAATCTCAGTTATTATCTGTTTGCAGGTAAATAACTTTTTCCCCTTCTTGGGAAATCTCAATTATTACCATCTACCAGGTAAATACCTTTTTCCACTTCTGGGGAGTTTGTTTTTCACTCCTGGGAAATCTCAATTGCTACCTTCTACCAGGCATTATACCATTTTCCACTTCCGGGGAACTCATTTCCACTTCCAGGGAAATCTCAATTATTACCTTCTACCAGGTAAATACAATTTTCCACTTCCGGGGAACTCATTTCCACTTCCGAGGAAATCTCAATTATTACCTTCTACCAGGTAAATACCCTTTTCCCACTTCAGGGAACTCATTTCCACTTCCGGGGAAATCTCAATTATTACCTTCTACCAGGTAAATACAATTTTCCACTTCCGGGGAACTCATTTCCACTTCCGGGGAAATCTTAATTATTACCTTCTACCAGGTAAATACCCTTTTCTCACTTCTGTGGAATCCGCTTCCACTTCCTGGGAATCTCAATTAGTACCTTATACTAGATTAATACCTTTTTCCACTTCCAGGGGAACTTTATATTTCCACTTCTAGGAAATGACATGTGACCTAGTCACCAACAATCTACTGCTCCTATGTTATGTTTTCTTACCTTTAGAAATAACCTTCTACCAGGTTAATACCTTGTTCCCACTTCCTGGGAACTCGTTTCCACCTCCTGGGCAATCTCAATTATTACCTCAATTATTACCTTATACCAGATAAATACCTTTTTCCACTTCAGGGGAACTTCATGTTTCCTTTTCTTGGGAAATGACATGTGATCTAGTCACCAACCGATTTTAGAGTTCTAGATTAATACCTTTTTCCACTTCCAGAGGAACTTTATATTTCCACTTCTAGGAAATGACATGTGACCTAGTCACCAATAATCTACTGCTCCTATGTTATGTTTTCTTACCTTTAGAAATAACCTTCTACCAGGTTAATACCTTGTTCCCACTTCCTGGGAACTCGTTTCCACCTCCTGAGCAATCTCAATTATTACCTTATACCAGATAAATACCTTTTTCCACTTCAGGGGAACTTCATGTTTCCATTTCTTGGGAAATGACATGTGACATAGTCACCAACCATTTTAGAGTTCTCCTTTGAGGAATGTTTGCTCTTCCCACATGAATCTACAGCTCCGATGATATATATATTCTCACTGTTAAAAAATAACCTTCTACCAAGTAAATACCTCTTTCCCACTTCCGGGAAACTCGTTTCCACCTCCTTGGCAATCTCAATTATTACCTTATGCAAGATAAATACCTTTTTCCACTTCAGGGGAACTTCATTTTTCCTTTTCTTGGGAAATGACATGTGACCTAGTCACCAACCGATTTTAAGAGCTCTCTTATGAGGAATATTTACTCTTCCCACATGAATCTACAGCTCCGATGATATATATTCTCACCTTTTAAAATAACCTTCTACCAAGTAAATACCTCTTTCCTACTTCTGGGAAATTCATTTCCACCTCCTGGGCAATCTCAAGTATTACCTTATACCAGATAACTGCCTTTTCCACTTCTGGGGAACTTCTTGTTACCTCTTCTAGGGAAATTACATGTGACCTAGTCTCCAACCGATTTTAGAGCTCTCTTATGAGTAATGTTTGCTCTTCCCACATAAATCTACTGCTCCTATGATATATATTCTTACCTTTGGAAATGACCTATGAAATTCCACGATTGGGTAAATCGATTAAAACTGCAAGAGTAACTGGATATTTTCACTTTGTCTCACTACTTATAACGTTGTCCATATCTGCATAGCCAACATAAGCACCGCCATTTTTTGTTTGCAAATAATTCAGAATCGAATGCAGTATTCTCTTTCGATACTCATAGTCAAAGTTTGTATGACTCGTTTTTATTCTAACGAGCTTACCTTTAACTGACATGGCTCTAACACCTATTCTACTGTGGATGCAGCGATTTCTGCTCGTACCCTCTGATAACTTTAGGTTTCTAATTGAAATCCCCTTTCTTTGATTATCTTTAACATTTTCTCCACCTTTCATCATACATAAACCTACCCGTTTTCAATACATGAATCGTTATAGCTTTGATTCCACATAAGCAGTCGCTTACAAATGCACTTATTCTTTGACCGTTTACCACCATAACAAAATCACTATTAAAACTTTCCACAATATTTGACCAATGCTCGCCAATTTCAGTAAATTATATATGTAAAATGCTTCCTTACCTGCGTCTGGCCACGAGAAAGCGGAGACCGTTCCATATGACTGAGCTTTATCCATGCGGTTAATATAAGCCTCACCATTTTCAAATTAGCTCATGAAATATCAACTTTTTTTTTTTTTTTTTATTTTAAACTTGGATTTATGCAATTTATCGCTTATGCTAATACAATCCAGTACTAATCTATGCTTTGTGCCTTGTTTTGAGTATTTATAGCATGAGACTACGTTTCATTTTTTAAGAATACATTTCTAAGATAGTAACTAGTGGATCTCTGGTTTGTTTTATTACTGTAAGACCTCTTTACGGATAAGCATTTTCCGGCAAAAAACCCCAAACAAAACAACAACAACAGTATTTGTCTGGATCAGTACAGCAAATATATAGATAAAGTGTAATCCTCTTCTATAACCAACATAAAATACTAATATGACCATGCATCTATTTAAATTTAATATTTAGCCTATTCCATGGGGATTCATCTGTACTTACTCTCTGCCAATCCACCCACCTTCGTTATCGTCTCTCATGATCTAACTGATCTGTACTACCAGCCTTTGTATAGCGCCAAGCTTCACATCTTAAAACAATCTTTATATCTGAAATGTCTATCTGATGAAAACAAGAAAAAACTACTTTCTGTACTTATCTTTACAATGTGCTTTAAATTTGAACTTTCAAATTTCCATTGCCGACTTGGATTGAGCTCTTCAAATGTGTTTCTGATCCTCCTCATCACTGGCGACCTCCAGATGTAAAAAATCGTCAACTATTTTCTAGCCAATGTGGATTCTAATAACCTGTCGTTGAACCAAATATTGGTACTGAAATAAAAGAACGTTAGATGTAAAACTGTGATTGATTCCATCGTTGGCTGCATGATTTTATTATTGCTATCGTTATTATTACTATTATTATTATTTTTTTCTTTTCTTTGCAAAACCAGCAAATGCCACCCATTTCATGAGGTTGTATAACCTGCTCTTGACGCTTATATTCGTGAACGTGTTTGAAACTATGATCGTGATATCCCTGGTATATTCTTTCATAATGTGTATGTAGTGTGTTGCGTTATTTTTTATTTGCTCTATATTAAACAACATTCTCCTCTTTTGAGCGTTTCAGATAAATATGTATAGCTTGCTCTTGACGTCTATATAGGTGAACATATTTGAAACCATGACGTGATATCTCTGGTATATTCGTTCATAATGCGTATGTAGTGTGTTGCGTTATTTTTTATTTGCTCTATATTATACAGCATTCTCCACTTTTGAGCGTTTCAGAGAAAATTTTATAGCGTGCTCTTGACGTCTATATACGTGAACATGTTTGAAAAAATGATCGTGTTATCCTGGTATATTCTTTCATAATAAATATGTAGTGTGTTGCGTTCTTTTTATTTGCTCTATAGAGTGCAACATTCTCGGTTTAAAGGCGTCTCAGATAAAAATGTACCTTTCGCTAAATTCTTCAACTCCATGTACCGTTCAATAATGGTTTAGATTTCTTTCGCAATCAACTATTTTTGAACATGCCATCTTCTACACATTGAACGCATTTACCTTTTGAGGTATAATCTGCAGATGCGACAGACGCACTTTTACTACCATATAATTCACAAAATAAATTTTTGAGTGTCACTTATCTTTTTAAATCTGTAGAAGTCAACTTGTTCATCTCGTTCTGTCTGCTTTAATATTCTAGGTCGATGCTATGATATCTTCATACTCCAGAAATATAGACCAACGTCCTTCGCTTTTTGTGTGTTGCTCACGTCTGTGAAGCCGCCTTAGAACTGATTTTTCACGACACTTCGTTCACAAATACCTGATTATTCTCAGTCCGTGCATGACGACTGAGTAATAATATACTGCACAACCTTTGTTAATGCTAGTACCGACTAGACAAATATTCTGCTCTATTCGATGAAACGAGCAGAATGTTAATTGAACTCACTCGCCAGAAGTGACACAGGTGTTGTGATAGACAACGAGCCACACCCGAGTCACACGTGCAAAACAAGCATTGACTCTCCTTGTTTACGCTGACTGTTCCGCTTTTTCGTTTTTCACTCCAACAAAGTTAATTAATATCATAACACATAAAATTGCAAAACTCTTTTTGTTTCCTAAATTATACATATTTTATTCATTTCAGATATTTATAATAAAATGTAAATATAAGCAATAAGTTAAATTTTCGGTCTTTTCTTGAAATCATTGTTACTTCGGGGCTCTTGTAAAGTTAACGTGAAGCCCCTCTAGGCCTTGAGCTGGCTATAGACCCCCTCCCCCCCAGGGGGAATTTTGTACACTATGATTTTCTGAAACTACATTATATAAGACACAAAATAAAAGGTGTTAGCCCTCTGAGAGTGGCAGCGTTAACGTGTAACATCACGTTATATACGTTACCCCCCAAAATAGCATTAAATGTCCCTGATAATGTCTCAACCATGACATGTTCGTACATATTTGCATGCTGACACAGGTTTATAAACTTCTTATAACACAGTTACATATTTTTTGTATTAATTTTATAAATATCTTGAGTTATTACCGTTATATACGTTACTTAGTGTTTCCTGCGTTATTTCCGAGTATCGGTATGGTATTTATTGAATATACGTGTATTAAATCTGTCACAGAACATAGTAAATCTATAAGGCTGCTACTTAAATGATTTAAAGTTCTTTATTATGGTCGCTTACACTATTTTTCAGGCCCATGTTATGTATGTTACCTTCAAAATAGCATTAAACATTCAAGTTAATGTCTCTAACAAGCCCTGTTTATACTTATACGCATGCTGGCACAGGTTTATGTACTTCTTTTAACAAGGTTTACCGATTTTAAGTATTCATTTAATAAATGCCCTGAGCTGTAACTGTTATGTGCGTTACAAAATGATACATAAGCTATTCTGAGTATCTGTATAGCAGTTGTTGACTATAAATGTCTAAAGTCTGTCAGAGAATTTAGAAAATGTACAGCTCAGTTCTGGGCAGGGTATATGGATATAATTCAGATGGTGTTGACACTGATTAAGGCTACAAAGAAAACAACTTTGAATTGCATGTCAGCTCTATCTGTATGCCTTGTTCCCAATGTTCATTGCAAACGATCACAACAACTACGCACAATATGTACCAGTGTAACTGATTACACTCATAAATTTATCTGATACACATCGCAGATGCAAAGAACTCCTTGAACAAAATGGGTTTATTGTGACACAACCATTGGTTCTTTGCTTGAGAAATGTTTTTGTCATAACTATCATGGGGGAGCGCAGTGGCTCAGTAGTAGAGTGCATGACTCGAGACCGAAGGGCCCCGGGTTCGAGCCTCACCGGCGTCTGCGTTGTGTCCTTGAGCAAGACACATTAATCCTAGCTTAGTACTGGTTCAACCCAGGAAGACCAGTTCCTTTATAACTGAAAGATTGTTGATGGGACGTAAAGAATCAAATCAAACAAAACATAACTATCAGGCAAACAATAAAGAGGTAGTATAGGCTTCAACAACTAGAACTACGCTTCGTACTACAGATGGAATGGTGTATCACTCATTACATCAGAGCTCAATATATTGAAACAGCTCTTCAATGCATTGAAATGAAATACGAGTACTAGAGGCAGTTTCAGGCTTCACCAATCCTTTTAGTTCTAGTTTTGAAGACAATGAACTGTGCTTTTTGTCTTTCGGTGTTCCTGCTAAGCCTGGCATAGCTAATATCTTATTGAGGCTGATAACATTGGCAGGAAGGCTGTTGCAGACTGCATTGAATCACTTTGAGTTAAAAAATCTGTCTTTCACAACCCCATAAAATGCTACAAGATAATAAAGTTGTGATGTTTGCGAGGTCAAGCAAGAAGATATTGTCCAATTTACAAAACGTAAACAGCCAGATGAGAGCTTAAAGGAGCGTCTTTATTCAGCTTGACATGCTTTCTATTGGACATATTGTTGACCTTGAGTTGACACTTCGGTACCTTCTGGGACCTGTACCATGGTCACTGTCAATTCCTGATAGAGTTTCCACCAAAAACTGACAAGTCCAAAATTCGCATGGCTTGGAGTCACACAATGAACCAACATTAGATTGGCCATGTAGTGCTGCACATAACTTTGATGTTAATGCCATAGCTACAGAGCATAATAGCTTTTCCTGTCACCTTGAAGGATCTGATGGCACCAGCATTCAACCAGGCACTAAAGGCAGGGCATGTTGGTTTTGTCACTGATACATATATACAATGTATAAGCAGCAGTCTATAATTTCTCGCAGAGGATAACCTGGGTGTTTCATTCAACAATGGTGTATGCAACAAAAGGTGCACCTTCTGAATGTCAACAACATTGGCCAGGATATGGGGAAAGAGATCTACAGTAATACACTGTTTAACAGATTGTTACACTACCAATGTGCAGATGTGTTAGTACCACGGAAAGATTATTTCTACCAAACTGATAGAGAACCCCTCCACCACTAGTTCATCAACATTCCAAGCAGGATAGGAAAACAAATAAAGAATTGCTCTAGGCACTCATCGGTGATATGAAGCCCTAACATGTGCTATTTATATAATTGTCAATAAGCTACAGTACGACATGTTTCTGAAAAAGGTACCAAAGCCATACACATATACTGACTATTTCAAATGGCATGAACATGAGATTACCTCCACCCTGCTTTTCTGTCCTTAAGATGTACATACAGAGATTGAACTATCAAGTCTTTCCCGCGAAAACAAGTGAGGCTTTCCAGATATGGACAAAATGTGTAGAAAATAAATAGGAAGGAAATTGAGTACCTCTGGGTGAAAGAAAACTTGATTGTACCCTAACAAAAGAGCCACAGAATTATATTTCACATTTTGTGTGACATTGGGTTACCATGTTCAAAACTCAACAACTCGAACCATATAAAAGAAAGAAAAATAATATTTGCAGTTTCCAAAAGGTACATAAACATTCTTTAATACAAAATGAGTTAGTAAGCACGTTCACATTTTAAAAAAATATCAAACAATATTAGTTTCATAAATCATTTTCTTTAGGAATAATGAAAAAAAGTAACATACATAACACTTTGGGGTGCATATTTGTTTACAAAGGTCCATATCTGTGATGCAAAAATAGCTTACTTGGATGGTATAGCCATTTTGTAAATCTTACCTTATGGTTTGCACTTTTCAGAAGTCATGTCATTTACTAAAATTATCAAAGATGTTGATGGGTAATATGTATAATTGGCTGTTACAAGGAAATTGTGCCATTACGAGAATGGTAGCATATTACAAAATCCTTGCAAGATGAATCTGATAGAGGATTAATAAGATGTATAGGAAAATTCTTTAAACCCTTGGATAATATACGAAGATTTGCTCTATAACTTCTACCTGATGGGTTTTCTTTGATCTTTTTAAGTTGTTACTCGCACATTGCACTGTATGTTACAAGCTTTCCATGAGTATTATGTTAATTATATTTGATGTCTCTATAAAAGAAAAGAGGGTTTATGGTAGTTTATGTTTTGAGTTACTTCCTCAGCAAATGAGCCAGAGTAAAAAGAAGTACATGGACCTGTGCCAGCATGCAAATGAGTACAAGCAGGTCGTGTTGGAGACCATATCTTACACGTTTAATGGTATTCAGAGAGTAACGTATGTAACCTGGGCTGTAAAATAGTATAAGACACCATAATAAGGAACTTTAATTCATTTGAATAGCAGCATTATAGATTAACTACATTCACTGATGGATGTAATACATGTTTAGTCAATAACTGCCATACTGATACTTGGAAATAACAAATGAAACACTAAGTAACATATACAACCGCAAAAACTCAAGACATTTATAAAATGAATGCTAAAATTATGTAACTGTGTTATAAGAAGTTCTTAAACCTGTGCTAGACTTCAAATAAGTGTGAATATAGCAAGTTGGAGGCATTTTCAGGAAAATTTAATGTTATTTTGTCGGTAACGTACGTAACATGATGTTACCCGCTAACGCTGCCACTCTCAGAGGGCTAACATATTTCATTTTGTGGCTTATATAATGTAGTATTTAGAAATTATAGTGTAGGAAATTCCCTCGGGGGTAGTTGGGGTCTATAGCCAGCACGAGGCCTAGAGAATTACATTTTACATTTGTGTGTGATATTGGGGTACCATGTTCAACATCTAATAACTCAAAAAGTATAAAAGATAGAAAGTAATGCTTGCAGTTTTGAAAAGGTAAATAAAAATTCTTTAATATAATACCAAATTAATGAACATAAACTGGTTTGAATAAAATTTAAGACAAACTATATTAGATGCATTTATCATTTAAAAGGGGGTTCAATGAAAAAATGTAACATACTCTACATCAGGGGTGACTATATTTGTTTTCAAATGTCAACATCTGTGGCCCAGTAATAGCTTACTTAGAAAATATAACCAATTTGGAAATCTTATCTTATCTTTTGCACTTTTCTGAAGTCTTAAAAAGAATTTTAATTATCAAATATTTTGTGGGGTAACGTATGTAACAGGCTATTACAGCTTAACGCTGCCATTGTCAGAGGGCTAACATCTTGCAAAATCCTTGAAAGACATTGGGCTTCAAGAAAAAAATGGTCTACAAAATTCCCCCTGGGGCGGGGGAGGTAAACCATATCCAGCCAGTGGCCTATTCGGGGTTCACTTACATTGCAAAAAAAACAACAGAAATATTCATGATTCCATGAACATTCCAAAAATTGAATTAATTTCTTAAATGTACACATCGTGGACTTAATAATGCAAAGGCATGCTTAAGTTGGACAAACCCCTACTAATTAGAATATTTATTGTATGTTTAAACTATTATATACGTGTATGTGTAGTAAATATACCTTTTCGTTATATCTTTTTTATAAGATAACAACATGGCAAATATTAACCTTGCTTAGTTTAGTCTAAGCTATTATTTAGCATTCTCCCTAAGAATCACGCAGGCCCAGTAGAAAAGCTGATAAGTGACTTTTTCAGAATGCCATAAAAAGTTGGCGCAATAGATTCCTTATAACATAAAAGTCACATAGCCAAAGGGAAACGGTAATTGTCATGCCGTTACCATGGCAACGACCAGTTAAAGATTTTGCCTCCAGAAGCATGTTTTCTAGTTTTGGAAAAATGAAAAATTACACCTTTTGAAGGCAATGCAGCCTATTCATCTTTTAAATTCAAATGGTTTATGCTGTATGAAAAAAATTAATAAGGTATTATTTTCAAAATCACAAATGGAAAAGGATAAAAAAAACTTGCAGAGTATGTTTCTATGGCAACGAAGAGGGGCTATCTCTATGATGTTTTTGGAGGCTTAAATTGACAATTTTCTATCCAAATTATCTTTTTACAGCAAAGGTGAGATTAAAGGTGTCAGCATTAGGAATATACACTAATGCCTTGTGTCTTAAATGAAAGAACAAAAAAAGGTCAAAATGTTTCTATATTTGGTATCCATGGCAACCAAAGTAGCAACATAATAGCAAAATTGGAAAAATGCCTAACTTATGGAATAAAATGACCAACAAACACAAACGTGTAGACATAAGTTTATATAGCATACAAAGCATCGATACAAATTTGAAAAGTTGCACACACGCTAGTTTGGTTTTGTGTCTCAATTTGGTTTCCATGGCAACGTGAATATTGCTACTGGCCTAAAATTGCACTTTTTGACCATTTTTAAATGATAGGTGTTGAGACAGGAAATATCAAAAGGGATGAATTTTATTTTAGGAATATCCACTGATGCTAGGAGTCAGTAATAAAAAATGAAAATGTTCAAAATATTTCATTTTCCTTGTTACCATGGTAACAAAAGTTGGTGGGGTAGCCAGGTATGAAAAGAAAACTTTTTTTTTTTGGCATTTTTGAACTACTACAGCCATTCCCCCAGCGTACATAGAGACATATACAGTTAATGGTAAGTTCTAAATGGTATTAGCTTTTATAAAACACGAAATCATGCGTAGATTTCACCACCTTCTGGGGGTAACCATGGAAACAATCAGAGTACTGTCGCAAAATATAGATTAAATAAATTGCATCTTAAAGTGGTTAAACATTTCCAGTTGGATATTATTCAAGTTTTAATATGTTTAAAAGATAGTTTTGTTGAGATATATTAACATTATCAATTTGATTCCAGCAAAATAAATAAGTTTAGTGTAATATAGTAACATTTATAGACTTTAAAAGTGGGTTGGGTAACCAGATATATAACCAAAACGAGTTTTAGGGATTTTTAAACAAGTTTTCCCAATAGTGGTGGGGACGATGGCATATTTGCATACCGCCAATACTTGATAGGGGCCTCCAAGTTTTTATAGACTGTTAAAACATGTATGAGGTTTACCTCTTTCTTGACGTTACCATGGAAACATATACAGGCCTGTTGTAAAATGGATATTAAATATACTTAAACGCAAAAGAAACGCAACCGTTTTCAATCCACTTTTTCTTCCTCATAGATCACATGAGGCTAATTTCTTAACCATATCCTGTGTTCCTGTGCATTGAGTAATGATTTGCCGTAAAATGGTTTTGATCACGAATTCCGTTCGGACGTTATAATGACGTCAGTAAATTTCAACAAATGGAGTCTAAAAAAGTGATGCCTCAATCGATTTGAAAACAAACAGCTTGATCTGATAGCCAGATGTCTTGACTAAAGGAAAACACTAAAACGGTCTGCAAATTATTGATTATCAACGCTACCAGTCGCTGCGTTGCTGCGTTTCTTTATTGACGTCAACATACTTTTTTTTAAAATAGTCATTACAGACGCATTGTGTTCGACCATGTCGCGATACTTACGTCTTCTATGCAATGTATTAAGGGCTATATGGTGACATTAAAAGTTTTTGATTGTTGGCATTCGTTTGGATAAAAATGGCCAATTACGCCAACCAATTAAAGACGTCATTTTGACAAAATGAACGTTGACAGAAACATTAAAGTACCTGATTTGATTTTGTCTACCATTTTGCTTTCAAAACCCGATATTGGTTTAAAACGTTTTTTCGCAAAATAGGCACATTTTTTTTAACTTTGTGACTTTAAAAATGGGGGGCGCTTTACATTTCTTGTTTCAGCTCGCCAACCATAAGCCACAGCGGTCTGATTTTGGTGCTATATGCGAGGCAAATAAAGGTACTTAGCGATTTCGTTATCGCTGGCTGATTTTTTTTATGAAAAAGAAGGAAAAAACATTTTAGAAAGAGTTGCGCTTCTTTTGCGTTTAAGTATATATTACAGAATTTGATGTGCATAAAGATAGTTGAGTATAAAATTTTAGAACAAGCTTTGGATAAATCAATTTAAAATAATTTTATAGCTTTGAAGCCAAAACAACTTTATGTTTTTCTGTAAAGTACAGTTTTTATTTCCATGGTTACGACCAGAAAGTGGTAGACCGGATGCATGTTCTTTTATTGTTTGAAAGGTGAATTTCATTTAGAATTTATCAATAATTGTATGCACCTCTTAGTAGGCAGGGAAAATGATTGTAGTGGTTCAAATATTCCACAATATAGGGTTTTCCAAGATTGGTTACCCCACCCACCTTTGGTAGTCTGGAATGATTTGTACAAAGATCATATTGGGTTAATTTATTATTTTAATCTACTCCCTTTGAGCTATAATGTTTCAGTATATAAAGATCAGAATCAAAATTGGTGTGTTATCTGATATGTGGATATGCAAAAAATGTCTTATCACATTTTTTGACCGTTTTAGGCCAAATTCCTTCTTTTTGGTTACCATGGCAACGGGCAATAAACCGAGAGAACGGAACATAGCTTACTAAAATTATAAATACAACAAATGTGGCCATTCAAAGGAAAACTCATATCAGCCTGAAAGGTTTCAATTTCACATTTTTCCTTGGGCAAACCTCAATAGTTGTCATATTTTTGGCCATAAAGTTAAATTTTTTTGTGGCATTTCCTGTAACTGTTGCCATGGTACATCTAATCTGGAGTCTTTAAAACTATTATTTGTGTATTTGTATAACAGATATAGATTGTGTAAAATATGTTGAAAATAATTCATATTTTGTCATGCTGGAAGGAGGTAGTTTGCATAGAATATGCCCTCTTTGTTGAATATGCATTTTTTTTGTGAAACCGCTGATTGTATGATGGTTTGGTTGCAATGGTAACATGAATTGAGATAATTCATTTGTAAATTTGAATTTGATGTTGAAAATCAGGTGCTGGTTACGTAATATGTGCTAAAATAATCAATTTGATCCTTTGTTTAGGGGAGATGTTTTGCTTTGTACATGCTCTTTTTTGCAAAATAACTGATAATCTGATGGTTTGGTTGCCATGGTAACCTATATTTAAATAATTTCATTATTTTCAATTTTTCGTTTTTGCTGAACAGATGTAGACTTGCCAGAATGTGTTTACATAATCCATATTTCTGTTTACAGAAACAAGACAATTTGCATTAGAATAGCAGTATTTTGTAAAATTCTAACGGTCAGTTCCGTTGCCATGGAAACAAAAATTATAAACATTTCGAGTTTTTTATTCATGGCATTTGTAAATCAGACATGGGTTATTTAGGCACTATATATGTCGTTCATATACCACTTTGCTGTAAAAAAGTTAATCAAATTTGAAAAAGGTCTATTTTTTTAGAGTTCTGAAAATTGGTTTCCATGCTGAAAATTGGTTTCCTTGGTGACACGTTTGCTGCTAGGGAACATAATACAAATGGCATGTTTCATTTTTCACTAAAATTTTGTGTACCACTTATGTGGGTCTCTATACAGGCCTAGTTTTTTATGTTATCAAAAGAACTTATATCACAAAAGCCAGTCAGAAAAAGTGTAAATTTCACATTTTTTCCTGGGCAAACTTCATTTTTCGTAATATTTCTTTGCTATAGAGTAAAACCGTTTTTGGCAATTCCTGTTGCCATGGTAACTATTATCAGGAATTTTAAAAACTATTATTTTGTGTTTGTATTGCAAATGTATATTATGTAAAATATGTTTAAAATTATTCATATTCTGTCGTGCTGGAAGGAGATAGTTTGCTTTGAATAAGCCCTTTTCGTTGAATATGCCATTTTTGTGAAATCACTGATGGTATGATGTTTTGGTTGCCATGGTAACATGAATTGAGATAATTCATCTGTAAATTTGAATTTGATGTTGAAAATCAGGTGCTAGTTACATAATGTGTACATAGATAAACAATCAAATCTTTTGTTTAGGGGAGATATTTTGCTTTGAAAATGCTCGTTTTCCATAAAATCACGGACTATCTGATGGTTTGGTTGCCATGGTTACCTATATTTAAATAATATTATTTTCATTTTTTGGATTTTGTTAATAAGATGTGGACTTGCCAAAATGTGTATAAATTATCCATATTTCTGTTTGCATAAGCAAGATAATTTGCTTTGAAATAGGAGTATTTTGTTAAATTTCTGACGGTCAGTTAGTTCGGTTGCCATGGAAACAAAAATTATAAACATTTTGAGTTTTTTTTTATCCATGGCATTTGTAAACCAGACATGGGTTATTAAGACATTATGTATGTCGTTCATATACAGCTTTGCTGTAAAAAGATAATCAGATTTGAAAATGGTCAATTTTTAGTGTTTTGAAAATTGGTTTCCGTGGTGTCACATTTGTTGCTAGGCAACACAATACAAACGGCATATTTCATTTTTCACTAAAAATGTGTGTACAACTAATGTGGTCCTCAAAAGGGAGCTAGCAGTGAATGTAATCAAAAGAAAACTAGTATCATAAAAGACAACCTGAAAAGGGTCAATTTCACAATTTTCCTTGGGCAACTCTCCGCCAATCTCTAAGAAATCTTAATTTCCGGTTTCCATGGCAACCACTTTCAGAAAAAGGGAATGCTATGTTTTGTGAAAGTTTTTCAACAAGTCTGATTAAATGGAGGTAAAATTATTGATTTCTGTGACTAGTCACTTATCACCATCAGCATGATTCTTAGGGAGAAATACGTTTGCTCAGCTGAATTGTATCCCAGAGTATGTTATATGTGATAATTTGCTCTAGATTATATATACAATAAATGACATTGAAGATCAAGTGTGAGTGTGTGTGTGTGTGTGTGTGTGTGCGTGCGTGCGTGCGTGCGTGTGTGCGTGTTGCATCGGATTTGAAAGTTTAACCTGGAATTTTTATGTAAGAGTAAGATGAAATTTATCAAGTGTGTGAACTTGGCTCGGAGTATGGAGTGTGGGGTATGAAATTCAATTCCAAACTTGGGGTTTACGAGCAAGAATGGCATTACCAAGCATGTTTGTACACAACCACAATCCCTATGTCTACAACTGAATGTTGATATTGAATGTTAAGTTTGTATTGAATGCTAAGCCTGGGATTCAATCCCAAACTTGGTATTCAATGCATGGCGGCATTCACAAGTTTATACTCGTGATATTCAGTCCCAATGTTGGATGGCATTCAACGTCAAGTATTGTATCCGGTATTCAATGCAATGTTAATTCGACTGGAATTCAAGGCACCATTTGGGATTGAATCACAATCGTTTAAGTTCAAAGAAGTATCTATGACGGCAATCACAAGTATGTGTGGTGTTCGTTCCAAATGTTGGCATTCAATGTCAAGTCTGGGATCCAGAGATCTAAGAATAAAAAGTATACTAATTTACCTTGGAAATTCACTGCTAATACCAAACTTGTGATTCAAAACGAACATTGGGATTGAATACGAGGCTTGAGATTGAATACCAAACATGCTTGTTAATGTCATTCTTGTTTGTAAACCCCAAACTTGGAATTGAATTCCATACCCAAGACTCCATACTCCAAGCCAAGTTGACGCAGCTATCTTGTGTATTTTTAGATAAGACCAAAAATATACATGTATCTGTTTGCATGCTGGCTATTTTCATGTATGTCGTCGTCTTCTGGCATACCTCAAAATATTTTTTTCTAAAAAAATCTTTCAGGTACACTATCAGAGTTTCAAATGAAATGGACCCAGGTCAGTATCGACATTCTGTCGGTCCTGTTCTGGGTCCAATTTAGTGTTTGCAAATGCTATCAGCATGAAAAGACATAATTTTAGTAAGAAACAGTACCACTTTTAAATGACTCGCCATAAATATCATTAAAGTCTGAACTCAATATGTATTGTTATCTTTTTCCTTATAGCCCATTTTAAACTGTACTCAGTTGCAATGTTTAAAGAAAATCGTCTGAATAATGCTAAAGTTAAAAAGCGTAAACAAAGATGAACATGAGGCTGGGCACAGAGTATCATAGCTCACATGAGCCATAGGCTTAGAGTGAGCTTTTTTATCATTGGACGTCTGTCCTTCGTGTAGTGTCTCGTCAGCGTTCGCCTCAAATGGTCTTCAGAAATGGTTGGATTTCTGACAACATTTTCTTGTATTACAATCCCTAAGACTATATAGAGCCTTGGAAGTTGGCACCATTATTAGAACTTCCAATTGCTCTGGCCCCGAGGTTATAAAACTTGTTTCATGCTCAACTCAACTGAGTACGCAATTGCAACTGCTCATAAAAACTAAAACTACGGACAAACGAAGAAGTTTCTTGCTTTTTAAGTCTCTCAGAATTTCGAAGCCCTGCTAAAAGCCCTGCACTGAACGGGTTGACAATAATGAATAACAACAGATGACCTAAATCATTTGAATAAGCAACCCCCCCCCCCCCCCCCCATTGGTGCCACATGAAATTTGGCCTTAGCTGGCCCAGCGCATGGTTCCCGAGAATTTACGAATATTTTGTCCAGAGCCTAACCACAGAAACTAGTAAAGAGATCTCGATGAGGAGAAGTGCAGTGTACAAGAACAATACCTCTTTCGCATAACTTGGGAATTATAGGCTTTTGTTATTTTACACATTTACTTTTTGTCCGGAGCATAACACAACAACTACATGTATAAGAGGTATCAACGATCTCGATGAGGAATGATAACGTGTACAAGGATCATAACTCTCGTTTACATTTAGAAAAACTTGAATTTTGTCAAGAGCAAGAGATACATATTTCAACTTGGGGAGCATCTATCGTTTCTTTCGATCCTCATGATTTCTGAATTATGAATCCATATTGTGTGTGTGTGTGTGTGGGGGGGGGGGGCAAGAGATCCGGACCCCCCCCCCCCCCCGGAAAATAAGAATTGTTTTAGGTTTATCTAAGAATAAGTTTCAATGGTGGCCTACTTAAGCGGGAAATTAAAATCTCGGCACATGCACGACACTGCGGGGACATCGTAGGTCAAATCCCGGCACTTAAGCGCCGCTGTGTCCCCGATCCCAAGAAGTATAGGGGCATACGGATGACTGGTGCATAACAAGTTATGATAGATCGAACAATACATACGCTTATCGGACTAATTGGATGCACAGGCTGCTCTGGGAGCGCAGTGGCTCAGTGGTAGAGTGCTTGACTCGAGACCGAAGAGCCGTGGGGTTCGAGCCTCACCGGCGTCATTGGGTTGTGTCATTGAGCAAGACACATTAATCCTAGGGGGATAGGGGGTCCGGAAATATAGGGTTTCTTAGCAATACTGGTCCTGATCTCCTGTAATACCACCAAGCTACTAAGCCAGCATTCACTGTTGGGCCACAATCGGCCCGCCAGCGAAACGCCATTTAAATGGCGAAATGTCGTTTCGCTGGCGGGTCGATGATGGCCTGCTTATAGTGGTATTTGGATCCTCTCTCCTATCATCAACTAAAAAAAGTAGTCAAAGTTGGACCTCCTCTGGAACTTTCTGGATCCGCGCATGCTTAGTTCTGGTTTAACCCAGAAAGGCCTGTGCCGTCGTTGACTGAGACGTAAAGAATCAAATCAAACAAAACAGACTGGTATGCGTCTTCGTTTTTTGCAAGGAACGAAGTCAGTTAAGATTAAAATCATTAAGATTTTGGGGTATTAAAGGAAATCTTGTTAGATGCAGAAAAAGACAATCCAAACTACATTACTTCTCTTTGACTACCTGTGGGATCTTTATACTCTCAGGTTTTTGAGGCAGATAGAGAGAGAGAGAGAGAGAGAGAGAGAGAGAGAGAGAGAGAGAATCTGTCTATCTTTACTTTATATGTCTGTTCGTTCGTCCGTCTGTCTTTGACAAAGCTGGGATTTTTAATTATTTTTTGCAAAGTAGTTGCTAAGGCACTGCAGAAAACGACCTGGCAGATGAACGCTCCGGCAGACCCAGCAAAACCGGCAGTGACGTACCGATCCATGGCTTAGGTTTAATTTTTTAAAGGAGCTGCCTATATGTGTCTGCTGTATATCTGTCTGTCTGTCTAGATCAAATGAGTCAGTATGTCTAGATCAGATGAAACAGCCTTCAAAATCCAGCAGATGAATCGGTCCGGCAGACCCGGCAGATGTAACAGTCCGGCAGATGAAACGCTCTGGCAGACCTGGCAAAACCGGCAGTAGGCCCCTAATTATAATACAAATATCTACGACTCAGTTCTGCGAAATTTTGAATGATCAATCTATCCATCAAACATTTCGTCTGTCTGTCTGTTCATATGTTTGTCTGCCTTGAACAAATATGTGAATTTCATGCATAGATCTACATGTTGTATAACACTGCCAAAACGACCCGGCAAACGAAGCAGTCCAACATACCGACAATGTTGGGTCATCATCGGCACGCCAGCGAAGCGCCATTTTAAATGGCGTTTCGCTGGCGGACCGATGATGGCCCGCTTATAGTGGTATTTGGATCCTCTCTCCCCTCAACAACTAAAAAAGAAACATTGTCAAAAGTGGACCCCTCTGTCAAAACTTTCTGGATCCGCGCATGATTTGTCCCGACGAGACTTGTCAGGTGCATTAATTACTTCTCTTTGGTTAGCTTTGTGGGCTTTACACTGAGTTTTTTTGAGGCCTATTTCATATTGAGAGAGAGAGAGAGAGAGAGAGACAGACAGAGACAGAGAGAGTATATACAAATGTATATATCGATTTATCATATGTCTACATCTGTGTATGTCTGCCTGTTGGTCCCTCCGTCTGTCAGTTTGTCTTTGGCAAAGCTGTGACAAATTAATTTTTTATGGTAGATCTAGTTGCTTAGGCACTGCCGAAACAACCCGGCAGATGAAACGCTCCGGCAAACCCGCGGCAGATGAAACAGTCTGCCAGACCCGGCAAAAACTGATTGCTTAGGTATGTAAATTTGAAAAGGATCTGTCTGTCTGTCTTTCTATCTGCTGTCTAGATCAGATTAGTCTGTATATGTAGATCTATCAGATCTACATTCTTGCAGGCCCGGCAGATAACACGCTCTGGCAGACCCGGCAGGTGACACGCTCTGACAGACCCGGCAGTTGAAATGATCTAGCAGATTCGGCAAAAACCGGCAGTAGGTCCTAATTATATCACAACTATACATGACTCAGGTCTATGAATTTTTTAAAGGATTTATATATCTATCAAACATTTCGTCTGTCTGTGTGTTCATCTGTCTGTCTTTAACAAGCTTGATTTTAGTGCATTCATGTAGTCGTGATCTAGTAATACACTGCCAAATCGACCCGGCAAATGAAGCAGTCCAGCAGACTGCAAAACCGGCATTCAAAACACTAATCCATGACTAAGGTCTGTGTATTTTAAAAGTATCTGTCTATTTGTCTGCCAATCTATCAATCCAATCAATCGCGGACGAAGATCTGAAGATATTAGGCCATATAATAGTTATTTTTGCAGTGCCAAAACGAACCGGCCGACCCGGCAGAAACGACGTTTCACGGAATCGTCCGAACAATCCGAGAGCGAGAAACCGTGTGTAAACTTTTAGTGATTTTTCTTATTTTTTTTAAATACCAACTATTATTTTAATTTGCGAACCTGCCCTTAGTTCATAGCGAATCGATGTGTGTAAAATACGCATTGATTTAAAAGTTTAAATGGCTATAATTCATCTATATTTACTTCACTTTTTATGAGGTTATAAAAGCCGGTACCGAAAATCGTCATTCTCCGGAGACCAACTTCGGTCACAATCGTAGGTTCGGTCCGGCACGGTCCGGCTAGGGCTTTTACCGACAACCTGTTGCGTGTAACAGTATGGGGGCGGGGAGTGATTTGAACCCAGAGTGCTGTTAATGAGTTGTTTAGGTTGTTACCACAGACATGGGGAACAAGACAACTCGGCAACTGACGCGGTTTATATGGCAATTCGACGACAGACAAGTTTGAGACAACTCGCCGACATTCCGTGAGACAATTCGCCGACACTTTTAAACACGACTATTATGCAGCTAGTCTTTACGAAAACAAAGAATCGGAAATACGTTATTAGAAGCGCAACCCTAGAAAAAATACACAAGAAGAGAAAACATAACTGTTTCATCAGTTATTCATTTACTTACGTAGTACAGGACATCCCTTCCTTCTTATCTATTTAGCTAAACGTAAGAAAAATGCACGGTCAAACGAACTGTTTTCTATGGTGAAATCTTGGCGTGTGGTTTTCGTTGGTAACTAATTTTCGGATTCCAGATTTCCATCCTGTTTTTGTGAAACCAGAGGGGAGAATGTCACCTGAGTTGGGCAACTCATTTTAACGCCCATGCGCACGTATCCAGCGGAGATCAAAACAATCTTAACAATTAGAGATATACCCTTAAGGTAAAATATACACATTACTATTGAATTATTATTACAATATTTCCAACGCTGGATGTGCTCAATATAAGAGGATTATATGTTACTATTCGTCGCTGGATCAAGATTCTTCTAGATGAACATCCAGTTTGGCCCTTTTGTTACTGGAATTTTAACTGTGACTACAGACTATTTTATAAAATACGGTCCGTGTATTCACCGGATCGGACCTAATTACCGGATCTGACCGGATCGGACCGGATCGGGCCCGAAATATGCTATTTAGCTCATTTTTAAAACATTTTTTTATTATTATTATGTTTATAAAGAATGTATATGATCATAATAATGATGTCTGGATCATCAAGGTCGGAGACGATAGCTACTATCTGACCGGATCGGGCCCTAAAATGGTCTAATAACGCTATGATATAATTATCTTATGTTGTAATTAAAGGATCAAATTAATGACGTCTGTACCAAAAATGGCTTGTTTTAATTTGAGGAAAATTGGTTTCTTTATACTGAACAAAGGATAGACCTGCGCATGTCATTTTATGTAAAACACAACAGGTGTGAATTGATAGCTGACCATTGCAAAAAAAGGGTCCGTTGAGTATGTTTTTTGCCGTTTATATCAATATTAATATATTCAAGTGCATACAAATTGCACTAAATACATAATCTTATATGCACATCATTCTTGTAAAGAAAAAAACGACCAGTTAAGCTATGGAATAGGCCAATTTCGGGCCCGATCCGGTCAGATCCGGTGATTAGGCCCGATCCGGTGAATACACGGACCCTATAAAATACGCTTTTAATGTGAAAGTGCTGTAATTTTATGAACTGTGGTTACTTTTAACTGTGTTTTAATACAAACTGTATATATTGCCCAAGTCAGCATAAGCTGTTGAGCCTGAATAGGCTGGATCCCTACAAACAACAACAACAACAGTTGCCCAAGGGCCAAACCCACATATTGCTAGTCGGATACTCTTACCATCTGAGCTACCCAGGCGAGCTGTGACTTTCAAACAGCATTTCTTTCTTTCTATCTTTACTGGTTCGCTCATACATGAGCATTACACCAGGGAGTGCGAATTTGGAAATTTTGATAAAATAAAAAAACAAAAAAAAAAAACAACACAAAAACTTTTGGCTGAATTTTTGTTTAAATAAGGAGTGCCCTAAACTCCTCTGTGGACTGGGCATTTGCCACAGAAGGAGGCAGACTATTCCAATGTGGAATAGTTCGGGGGAAAAAAGAATTCTTCAGGGCATCACTGTATGTCTGGTGTCTGCCGTATTAAGCACTATGTGATGACCTGGTAGTTTTCAAACTATGAGCAGGGGTCATATACTTGTCTTTTTCTATAGACACTGCTCCACAATGAATCTTGTGAAAGAGAAGCAAGGAGGACTGGTCCCTACGGGCCTCAAGAGATGGCCATTCAAGCTCATCAAGCATTTCGCCGACGCTACTGGTGTTTTGCCATTTCCTGCAGGTCCAGCGGGCTGCTGTCCTCTGAACTTTCTCAATCTGATTAATCTGAAGTTTTGAGTGAGGGCTCCAAATGGGTGCTGCATACTCTAGTTTAGGCCGAACCAAAGTTTTGTATGCAACTTCCTTTGTACTCCTAGGTGCAAAAGCCAAATTCCTGCGAAGGAAACCAAGTGTCTTAGTTGCTTTGGAAGAGATTTCAGAGACATGCTGACCCCAATCCTTGTTATCTGTAATGGTGACTTGTTCAGTAACAGGGTTTCACACTGCTCAAGCAGTATTGGATCCATACCAGACATCTCCTCAGATAGTCCTGATCCATCTAGACATCGACTCAAACCACTTCACACATCAACGCCTAGCAAGAAGCCTCCATGGCAGACAAAACTCAAAGTCCCCCTGAGGATTCTCAATGTTAACTTCCAGTCCATTAAGATGAAGCAGTGCAGACTTTCTAATGTTCTAGAAAGCCTCAAACCAGACATCTTGATAGGCACGGAGACCTGGCTAGATCCTAATATTAAAGACTCTGAGATTTTTCCCAGTGGATATACAGACTGCACAGAAAGGATAGGGTAACAACTAGTGGAGGTGGAGTTCTCATAGCTGTGAAAAATGAATACAACAGCGAAGATGTGCCCGAACTTGATACAGACTGTGAAATTATCTGGACCAAGCTACACCTAGTTGGCAACAGTACAGTCTATCTGTGTTCGTATTACAGACACCATGTATCTGACGAGGAGAGCATCAACCAGTTTGAGATCTCAGTGATGAGAGCCTCTTCCATTAACAACGCCTCTCTAGTCATTGGAGGAGATTTCAATTTTCCAGGATGGGATTGGAAGACAAAGTCTATAAAGGCTGGTGCAGCATACACAGGCCTACACCACAGGTTCTCTGATATCATTGACAACATAGGTCTAGTACAGATTGTGGAAGAACCAACCCTAAAAAATAATGTCCTCGACCTAATCTTGACAAACCGACCAAACAAGGTGCTGAGAGTAGATGTTCTTCCAGGAGTGTCCGATCATGACATAGTGTTCACAGAACTAGACATGAGACCAGTCAAACAAAAACAGAAACCACGCCAAATACCAATCTACAGAAAGGCAGAGTGGGAGCCTATGAAGGAAGATATGAAATCTCTTCATAAGGATATGGAAGCTATGTATAACTCGACAACAGGAGTAAATGAGATGTGGGAAAAGTTTAGAGACACACTGCAGCACAGTATAAACAGTCATATCCCCCACCGTCAATCAAGATCAATAGATGGCTACCCATGGATTGGTCCTGAACTGAAGAAGATGATGAAACAACAGCACCGATACTACAAGATAAAGAAGAAAACTGGTGACCCTCAACATGTCGAACCCTACTTGGACCTCAAGCACTAGGTACAGAAGCGACAAAGACAGGCATACTGGGAATACGTCGGAGGTATTGTCACCACACAAGACAAGGAGAATGAGTACGCTGGTATGAAGAGATTCTGGACGTACAGTTGAGTGAGTTGAGTTGACTCTCGTTAACTCAACTATGCATAACTCAATACTATCACTTATCTCGACCTGACGGCCCGGTCCCGGTTTTTTCCCCTATATATTATTGCAATTCCACAATGTTTATCTCGACAACGTCTAAGTCAGTAAAACTGATAACTCGTTACGAAAAACTGGTCCCGCTGATCAATTTTAGTGTATTTTACAACGCCTAACTCGATTCTATTTCATAAGAAATTACCTTTTAATCTCAATGTGTCTCCAATTAATCCACCGCTTTCAACGTTAATTATCCCCATTAAAACCACCAATTGTTTGATCACCTGGTCCACGTGTGTGACACATGCAGTTGTAAATGAGTGTGTTGTATATGTATAATTATACAATTGACCGCGGTCTTCGAATTCTTTTGATCTATTGTGGTACAACGTCAAAGCGGCTACATGAGCTAATGTGTCATTTTTGAACAATCTCTGTCCGATGACTGATCGTTTTAAATAAGGCCAAAGTATAATTAAATTGTTTCTCGGGCCAATTTTTTGATTTTGAAAACAGACTTTGCATTTAAGGCTATTTTCGGACTTTGGTATTGCCATGACAAAATAGATTAGGAAGGCAAATGCACACCAAACCGACGAAAATTAAAACGGTCATGTACACTGTATGGGCTTGAAATATGACGACTTACGGAAGGGTAAAACCTGCGACCGCGGGACCAGTTGCCGACTGAAAACGCTATGTTTATTTTATTTTGTCTTAGAAAGTGAAAAAATAGTCATAATGTCAGGACTGTAGCGGTCCCTGAGAAATTTTAATGTTTCAATTTCAAATGTCAAGTGATTCTTGAGTCAATTCATCCCGTAGTTTATTAATGAAATAGCTCCGTATAACGATCTATTAATGGATGAGTTGAACGTGAATAACTTCGTCCCAAAATGATAGGTATACGTCATGATTTGGTTACCTCGAACTACTGATAACTCGACATATTTTGCCCAGTCCCTTGAAATTCGAGGTATCGAGAGTAGACTGTACATCAAACACAGAAGGAGCGACAATGTTGGTGTCTCCTCCCTAAAGAGTGGAGGCAAGCTGTATAGCCATCCCACTGACAAGGCTGATATCCTCAACAAACAATTCCAGTCTGTGTTCTCCAGTAGTGAAAGCGTAAGCGAGGAAGAATTCTCTAAGTCCTATCCCATGCCTACAACTGAGGATCAGTTCCCAGTAATTGAGGATATTGACATCACCCTCAACGGAATTGTCAAACTACTCAAAGACTTGAACCCGACCAAATCACCTGGACCGGACAACCTTAGCCCAAAGGTACTGAAAGAAACTGCAAATGAAGTTGGACCACTCCTCCTACTGATATACAGGAAGTCTCTACAGACCAGTGAAGTTCCAGAGGACTGGCGCAAGGCAAATGTAGCTCCTGTCTTCAAAAAGGGCCAGCGTTACCAAGCAGAGAACTACAGGCCAATATCTCTCACAGTGTCTGCTGCAAAATAATGGAGCATATAGTTGCCAGCAACATCATGAACCACGGTGAAGACAACAATATCCTGTATCCCCTACAACACGGCTTCAGAAGAGCTAGATCATGTGAAACCCAGCTCATTGAATTCATAGATGACTTAACATCAAGCCTTGATGAAGGACAGCAAGTTGACATCCTTGTGATGGATTTTTCCAAGGTGTTTGATAAAGTCTGCCACAGTCTTCTGATACACAAACTTCATCACTATGGTATCCGAGGCAAGATCAACAGCTGGATTAAGAGCTGGCTAGCCAACAGGACTCAGTCTGTCGTCATTGATGGTGAGCATTTGGAATCAGTTAGCGTTGAATCAGGCGTGCCACAAGGCTCAGTCCTCGGGCCTGGACTATTTCTTTACTACATCAACGACCTGCAAGAGGGCCTGAACTCAATTGTCAGACTATTCGCTGATGACACCATAGCTTACCTGGTCATAGTAAACCCCCAAGATGCAGAGAAAGTACAGGACGATCTCACCACCATGGGCATCTGGGAAGTACTATGGAAGATGAAATTCCACGCCACCAAGTGCAATGTTATAACCGTCACTGGCAAAAGGAAACCTCTGCAGACAGAGTACAAGCTACATGATCATACACTGTCCAAAGTTACATCTGCCAAGTACCTAGGAGTGACCATTACTGAAGACCTGAAATGGGACACCCACATCAACGACACATGTGCGAAAGCCAACAGAACCCTCGGCTTCCTGCGAAGAAACCTTAATATTGGCTCAGTCTCCATCAAGTAGCAAGCATACTACACCCTCGTTAGACCTCTCGTGGAATATGCAAGTACAGTATGGGACCCGCATACCCAAAGAAACATCCAGAAGCTTGAGATGGTACAGCGACGGGCTGCACGCTATGTCACCAACAGACATCGAAATAGATCAAGTGTAAGTGACATGCTCCATGGCCTGAACTGGCGATCCCTGCAAGACAGAAGGAAGGATGCCCGCCTCTGCATGCTGTACAAAGTTGACAGAAGACTGGTTGCCATCAAAAAAGATAGAAGGCTAATTTCTCCAAAAAGGAAGACAAGGAACAGATTCCAGACCATCGGCTGTAAGACAGATAGAAGAAAGATGTCCTTCTTCCCAAGATCAGCCCGGGACTGGAATGCCTTACCCCCAGACATACAGGAACTGGACTCACTCTGCACCTTCAAGGCCAGGGTGTCAACCATGTAGGGCCAGTGTGTGAAGTTGCTTTTAACCTGTAAATATGATGTTTTTAACCCTCTACACACCTAGACAGACTAAACTGAATTTGGATTGAGCCACTTTGATGGAATTTGTTCCTTGCGATTGCGCAACCTCTTCCTAGCATAATCTTCAATAAGTTGAAGGAGGCTAGTAAATGGCAGAAGCAGAAGCAGAAGTGATACCAAGGTATTTTGCCGACTGAACATTTTCCAAAGTTTGATTATGTAGTGAGTAGTCGAAAAGAATTCGTTTGTGATGCTGATGCCGAGTCACTCTCATTGAGTGACATTTGGCTACGTTAAATTTCATTTGTCAATCGGCTTTCCACTGTCCTAAGCTGGTGAGGTCTTCTTGCAAGGTCAAACGATCCTGAAGTGAATGTATATTCCTATACAGGACACAATCATCTGCGAACAGGCGAACAGAAGACCTGATGTTATCCGGCAGGTCATTTATGAAGAGGAGGAACAGGACTGGACCTAAGACCGATCCCTGGGGCACGCCGGATAGCACTGGGACTGGATCTGAGGCTTGGCCATCTAAAACAACTTGTTGAGTGCGCCCAGAGAGCCATGAGTTGATCCACTTGTGGGTGGATCCTCTAATCCCATAATATTCCAATTCCCACGATTGGCCTGATTCAGCCTCAGGACAACACTAGTACAACCATCAGTGCGTTGTATAAATGCATCAAAAAATGCTCCCAGTGAGTTGTAATAAAATTCCTCATACTTTTGCTAGATTATTAAGAATAAAATAGAGAGAGGTAACCGTTTTTTGGATGTTATTTCAAGAGAATATGATAACAGCTGCGCTTAGACATGCAGATTTTCCTCAATTTTCGGCAGTCATGCTAGAAAAAGCACCTGTCATGGTCAAACTCTAGAACTGTCAGATTTTTCGGCCAAACCATGTATTAAATCAACAATTGCATGGCAGAGCCATAAACTGCAATGTTACCGACATTCTGTGCATTCGGTGCTGTCACAAATAAAACCAGAGTACGCAGTTGATGGGGCGCCATCCCAATCCCCACACTAAAGTTTTTGACTCCCCCCAGCACCCCCAAGTCCCTTCTTGGGACATGACCCTGACAACAGAATGAAAATTCTGTTCAGTATGTTTTCTATCTTTTATCTGTGAGAACACACACAAAGTTTGTTATAAAATCTTTGAAATTGACATGCTAACCGAAATTTAATGATATTTGACCTTTGACCTCACCCCAAGGTCACAAGTTTGACCCTAGGATGAAAATTTTACTTGCATTATGTTCTGTAACTCCAATGGGCAACAATCGCTCACCTGGGAGCCAGCATAATGTTTGGTAAGACCATAAATTTTTATGCTCAATGGCAGGCAAATCTGAATTTGAAACTGTGATCAGAAATAAATTCAAACACACAAGATATACTCAGAAAAACAATTGAAGGATATTAAAATTCTTTTGACTTTATAACATTTGGGAATATAATTTTCAAGCAAATTATTTTTGTCATTGATAGAATTATCACTATGCAATTCACCAAAATGCAAAATTGAAATTCACGGGTCATTGGTTACGGTACAGTACTACACCAAATGTACCGACCCTCTCTACCCAAAGTTCACAAGCAAAAAAATTAGCGCTCTCAATTTTTGCTGAAACTTTCACCAGGTCATTGCTTATGTTCTAATTCTGACCACAGACAAACGTTAACACCAATTTATCAGTCATTTCCCCTAAAAATGGGACAACTTCTTCAACAAAAATACACGGATATGGCATACCCCGGCAAATTTGACCACAAATTTGCAATAAAACACTTACAACAGCTTCAAAAGTAGGTGCCATTTTTTAGAGGGAGAACCAGCGAAGATTTTGGAGCCAGTCATTATGGAATACAAATGATAAAAATGGGCTTCAATTATTTTTTGAACATTTGTGACTTTCCAGTATAGAGGGTTGAACCATTTGGATTTGCACTGTACTTAAACCACTGAGGTGTGACTTAAATAAAGCATCCATTTTGATTGCAGATGTCCGGAATTATGAAATGCATGCATAATTAGTAAAATTTTTATTGTATTGGATGTTAGAGATCTGACTGAATCTAAATATCCTTCAATTGTTTTTCTGAGTATATTATGCTGGATGTGAATATCTGCAAGTACTATGCAGAGGAAATTTGTGAACTATATTTTCCAGATGCTCAAAGGCAGCTTACCTCGTAACCAGTGATGGAATCTAACATAAATTCAAACTTATCCATGCTTTTATGTATGTCCTGGTAACCTACAAGAATGAAGATGATCAAATGAAAAATGAAGGTGCTAAAGTCATCACATTATACAGCTTTATTTTAGATGCTCAAGGTCAGCTAACTCTGTAGTTGGTGGTCGGGTGTAGCCGAAAATCAAACTCATTCAAGCTTTTATAGTTGTCCTTGTAACTTACAACAATGAAGAAGATCCAATCAGAAAATGAAGGCATTAGAGTGATCACAATATTATCCATCAAATTCTAAGATGCTCAAGGGCAGCTAATTTCATAATAGGTGGCGGGATCTGGCTGAAATTCAAACTCATTCAAGCTTTTATAGGTGTCCTTATTACCTGCAAGAATGAAGAAGATTCATCCAAAAATGAAGGCACTGGAGTGGTCACAACATTTCTCCCATTATAAGTCAAAGGAAATTTTTCCTGTTGCTCAAGGGCAGCTAACTCTGCAGCGGGAAGTCTGATCTGGCAGAATTTTGAACCCATACAAGATTTTATGGTTGTCCTTGTTATCTGCAAGAATGAGGAAGATCCAATAAAAAAAAAAGGTGCTAGAGTGGTCACAAGATTATTCATTGATTTTTCAAATGCGCAAGGGCAGCTAACTCAGTAGCAGGTGTCAGATGGGATTTTAAAAAAATTCAAACTCATTCAAGCTTCTATGGTTGTCCTTGTTACCTGTAAGAGTGAAGAAGATTTATCCAAAAATGAAGGCACTAGAGTGGTCACAACATTTCTCCCATTATAAGTCTATGAGGATATTTCCAGACACTCGAGGGCAGCTAAATGCGCAGCCTGAGGTCTGATCTGGCAGAATTAGGATCACATAAATGCCATCTGGGCCATCTGGTTGGACATGTTAGGCCACGACACTCATTGAAACATGGAGTGTCCGTCTAGTTTCGCATCTAGTGTAATTGACTTGACCGAATCGGGGCCCACCGAAAATGGTCAAATACATCTAACTTTATGTTTGAAAAGTATGTAAGCCTAGATGGCGCCCCATCGACTGCGCCCCCTAGTTATTTCTTGGGTTCGACATGTTAGAGATGTGTCTTTACTGGCTGTCTGAATAACTGCTTTTATTTTTGCAAGCTCTCTGATGCTTGTTTGTCTAAAGTTTAGGTCCAGTGGGGGTTTGTCTGCAGCTTCTTCCCCACTTCTGTACTAGATGTTACAGGGAGTCCGAGGCGGAGACAAAGTACTTTCCGCTGCACACGGAACAGTTTATAGACATGTTTGCTTCTCTGCCAGATCATTGCTTTGTACTCCATGATGGGCCGTACCATAGAGGCATACATAATAATTGCGGTCGGATGCTTTCCCGATACCCCTGATCTTTAGTGAGCTGCTAGCTTTCTTGGTTACATTCTACATTGGCGTAGCTCCCATTAGGCAGTATACTCACGAGTAACACTCAAGGAAGCTCACCTAATGTGGTAAAAGTGGTTTTCCATACCTTAAGGAACTGCTCTTAAAGGGAAGAATTCGCTCCCTCTGGGAGCAAATTCTTTCCTTTAAGAGAAGTTACCATTTTGAAAGAGACGTAATTGTAGAGAATCATTGCTTGATACAGTAGTCTCCCTTTGATGTGCGTAAATTTTTTAAGCGTTCTGGCTACGCCATTGTTCTACATATGATATGTGGGTATCAAAACTAAGCTGTTAATCCGGGGTAATTCCTAGTATCTTCGGGGTACTGCTGTAATTCATGTTTATATCCCCTATCCTAAATTGTGGTTTGGTCCTTTAGAAAGGTGTCCCACAGGACTTCCATTAATTTTCAAATCCAGAAAGTACAGACTTAAATTCCTACCTTTGAAATTTGGCAGTCCCATTGAAATATTTTGGAAGTCACACTTTTTTTCTGTGATGCGGGTGCATTGTGGCAGATTGTCAAACTTGACATATTTATTTCATTGTTTTTTTTTCTTCTTCTTTGTTCCTTACAATCGGCTAAAACACAGTATTGGTGCTGATTATTGTCTCACTAGGCAAAAAATAAAACGCTCAATACAATAATATATTATTATTTTCTACATAGTTTTTTACACATCTTGCCTAAAACTAGTCTTTGTTTTTGAAAATATTCCTTCATGTAATTTTTTTATACTTTTACTTCTGCCTGTTAATAGGTTACGGACACTACACCTAAGATATAACATGCAAGATAAGAGCAAAAATAAAAATATTTGCAGTTTATTTTCGCTGTAACAACAATGGGAGAAACTGGTTAGCATTATGAGAGGCCAAACAAAGAAGTTAAACGCTTAAAGATGCAAAATATAAGCATATCTTTACGACAACTATTGGCTGAATTTGTCATAAATTGCGCTCTATCAGATTGCATCTCTTCACTTTTACCAGAAGTATATCTCAATGCTTAAAATCATTTTCTGAATACAGTAAACCATACTTAAATACATCAAAGTAGTTACAGTAGTCCAAAAGGTCAACTATCAAAAACATATTCTTTGTCAAAATGCACTTAAATCTTGTCCAGTGTTCCATGTAGTGTCTGTAACTTTTTCTGATGCTAATTTCTCTTAGATTCCATTTGTCATGACAATGAAACTTTGTCTATCTGATATTTATGTTGAATGTCATAAAATATTAAAAGGAAGATATTCTGAGAATGAAAATCTTCAAGATTTAGCTTCATGAATTGTCACGGTTACACACACTACAAAAATTTACTTTTTTGTTCCTGACAGAAATATTCTATGGTGCGAAGCATTGGACTAGCCTGGAAAGCAAACTGTATTTTTTGGAAACTATAGTCTTTAATGATATAATGGAAATTATTTTTACTTAAATAAACACATGTCTTGTATAATCATGGGTAGAGAACAGTGTATTAGTGTCGTTTTTGCAGTTTTTATCAAAAACGCTAACTTTAGGAATTTGAGAAGAAAATCCACAATTTTTGACCAATTTCTTTAATTCAAATTGCAAAATGTAGAATTTATGTGTCTTTATAAGCTGCAAACAGTTCTGTATCAATATTTAAATAGGAAACCTGGGTTATTTGGACTTTAAATGATTTGATTTTCAAAATAAGACTGCATAACGCTTATAAATGGCCATTTTGGGAGCACATTATAGACCATATCTCGAAAACGGGCAATGTAAGCAGCTTGAAATTTTTTGGCAAACAGGACCTGCCAATGCCATTCTGCATAACTCTTCTTAAGTGTTCCTTTATGACACAGTTCTTCTGTAGCATATATATAACATGAAAAATTTAAATCAGCACCAATACCGTGTTTTAGCCGAATGCATTTTTACTTTTAATGGCTTCTGATGCTACAGAGGGGGGTCTTGTCATGTAATCAGTAAATCATAAAGCGTGCATGCATTACCTACCATACTTTTTACAATTAAATTTTAAAGAAGCTGCAGGCAGGAAACCAGGCTGAAATGCTACATTCTGGGTTTGCAATGGTGAATAGAAACTTCATTTGATTGAAATTCTAAAAAAAAATACGAAATAAGCATTCCATCGGTATCTTTTATCGCAATTGACCGTCTTTTGAAAAAAACGTCAGAAAAAGAATAGCGATAGGATACGATTTCAGTGAACTGTTGCAGCTCTACTAAAAATGTCACCTGCTTATTATTTCTGCTGCATGCATGTATATTCAAATGCTCTACAGGGTACTTTACCATGGAAGCAAGCACTATGAACCCTGATCGGACTGGACTTCAAGGAGCAGTCTTATCTGGTCCATATTGTTTGCAATAAAGGCTACCAAAGTACATGTACATACATGTAAGAAGATGAGAGAGCAGATGGCAATTGTGGTGAATGTGCGAAAAGAGATAAAATATTGTCACTGTGTCTTTTCAGAAACTCCAACTACCAGAAGCCATGACAGCAGAACAGCTTTTTACAGAGGTATGTTATACTGTATTAACCCTTTATATACTGGAAACCCCTAAAGGGTACTTTGGAAAACAGTGAGGACCCAGATGAAATGCAGCATAATGCTGCATTTCATCAGGGTCTGCACTGTTTGCTAAGATTAAAACAACCTTCATTGACAGAAAATCATAATTTAGAAAATTCTATCTTTGACCCCTTAAAGTACACAATGGGCAGTCCCATACTTATTGTACCAATATGTGTGGGAAAATCCATAAAAATACAAAGGGTTAAAAAGGAAGTTGAGTATGACCAGGAAATGCCACAATCACACACTGCAGACCAACCCACGGCACCGTGAGGAAGAGGCACTGAACAATACCTGTCACAACATCTAGAAGACAATTAAAGTAAAGCAACCAGCAAAATTAGAAAGGACACAAAGTACTGCATAACGAAACAAGGACTACTAAGGGAGCCCAGTGGCTCAGTGGTAAAGTGCTTGACTTAAGACCAAGGGGCTGCAGGTTCGAGTCTCACCAGCATCACTGCTTTGTCGTCCTTGAGCAAGACGCATTTATCCTAGATTAGCACTAGTTCAACCCAGGAAGTCCCATCCGTGTTTGACTGAAAGATTGTTAATGGGACATAAAGAATCAAATCAAACAAAACAAGGACTAACATAAAACCCCACAAACAATGAGAGCAACAATAAACAATGAATAAACAACAATAGAACCATCACTTTAGAACGGACAGCAGCTGAAGCCACTGAGGGGCTTAGATAATTTTACTGGCCAAATCCTCAGCCTAGATTCTGTTATTGTTAAATCAAGACATCAGATCACAAACAAGTTAATACACTCACCACAGCAAGAGCACATCCAAAGTAAAGCAACCGTCTCCTCTCATAAATACGATCATCTGGGCCTGATTGCATGACTAAACATGGCACAACACAACAAAGACTAAAGCACCAACTACATGATTGAAGCAGCAACAAACAATGAATTAACAAGAGAACCACCGCCTTAGAACATATTGTAGCCACAGTCCCTGGGGGAGGGACTTGAATTAATTAATTAATACAGTGTTAGAAATAAGCAAATTGCCTGCCTACCGGCTAAGGCTTAAATTTGCTGGGGGGAGGGGGGGGGGGGGGGGGAGGGGGAGCAAACTGATTTTCCTAGAAGACTTCACCCTGGACAACAACCCTGGACAACAACCTGAAATTCTAAAAGATCAAGTCCTAGTGAGCGCAGTGGCTCAGTGGTAGAGTGCTTGCTTTGAGACCGAGGGGCCGCCGGTTTGAGCCTAACAGGTATCACTGCATTGTGGTCCTTGAGCAAGACATATTTATCCTAGCTTAGAACTGGTTCAACCCAGGAAGACCCCTCCCTGTTTAACTGAAAGATTGTTGATGGGACGTAAAGAATCAAATCAAACAGACAAAAGATCAAATCCTGTATCCTTTCTAGCTTTTAGGATTTTTTGTTAATAGTTACATGTACCTGTAAATATAAGCTATAATTTAAACTTCACAAATAATGAGAAATTTTCATGTTTTTAACTACTAAAATCTCTTTTTAACTCTTTGCCTACTAGTGTCCTCTACTGATAACCTTTGCAATCAGTTTGGATCCAGATCAGGCCCAACAAAACGTTTGACACTCTGATTGTATTCCTGAAAGAATTTTTCTGAAGAAGCAGTCTGATAAGGGTCTTCCCTGTTTGCTATTTATTTTGTGCATTCCAGCCCTGATAACCCACATTTTGTTTGAGAAAAGAAAAAGAAAGGGTCCAAATTTTTAGAACATTTACTGTAACCCCTATCCTGCCAATAATGGCTTATTACTTTTGTGTACAGTAAAACCTGTGTAAAACGGCCACTCAAAAATAGACAAAACAAAGATCTAAATAATAATTGGTAGCTTAATGCAGGTCAAAAGTAATGCAGAATGGAGCATTCTGCAATACTTTCGACCTGCATTAAGCAATAGTTGGTCTTGAAAACCATTTTTCGGTCTTTTTGAGAGTGGCTGTTTTACACAGGTTTTACTGTATATTGGAATGCACTCCAGAATACTTTTACCAAGCAAGCAAACACTATGAACCCTGATCAGCCTGCTCCTAAGAAAGCAGTCTGATCTCAGGACATTTTCTGTCCTTCTCTAGGGGCTGAATTTGGGCCCCATTCCCAATCAAAAAAAGCCACCTTTTTTCACAATACCATGTATGTTTTCCCAATTAAGGAAAGTAAAAAAAAAAATTTTTTTACTTTTTTAGAGACCACTAATACTTATGAGAAACAATGACCCATATCAGAATGATACTTAAACACTTGTACTTAAGTGGTATGCTTGGCATAATACAATCTAAAATAACTTGATTTTGAGGACCCTTGTTATGTTCTATGTAATAAATTTCTCCCAATTTTGATGTTAAGTCGATCATTTTTTACCAATTTTGGTCAGGAGCCTTTTCCCAAAATTGCTGGAAAAAGCCCAGGATCTGGCTCCATATTGTTTGCCTATAGGCGACAAAAGAGCTACTTAGCAGATGGAGAAAGGTGACACTTATCTTGAATTGTAGGAAAAGGGTTAAAATATTTGCTTACATTAATTCTTGTTTCTTTATTTCAGTTTCTTGGTTTTTGTGATAAACATTTACATGTAGATGAATCAAACAGAACGAAGCTGAACAAAGGCTCATTAGACCCAAGAATAAACAAGATGACGCTATTGGTGAAGAAACGTTACAAAGACTGTGACCCTGATTACAGATCTGGGGAAGATTTTATAAAACTTATTAAGTCTACCAAAAAGAAAATGCAATCCGATTCTGTTAGAACATTTGTTCATCTCAGAGATTTTATGAATACACTCAAGGCTCATAGAACCAATAAGGATACAAAATCAATTCATAACAGTACTAATGGATCTAAGGAAGCTTCAGGGCATGATGGGCAGAAGAAAGGGAAGAAAAGACGTCTTGATTCTGAAGAAAGGGATGAACCCCCAAAGAAATTAGCCAGACATGAAGTAGTGATAGATTTGTCTTCTGATGAAGCTGATGAATCACATGAGATGTTTGCTGGTTCTGATGAAGAGAATGAATTCCAAGTTATAGGTAGTACACATAGTGGCACCACCTCAAACAAACATAAACAGTTAGAAAATAAACACTCTAAAAATACATCAGGGAACTGGGAACAGTTCAGATTTAAACAGCCTGTAATGGCTTCTATAGCAGCTGCAGCAAGCTCTTTTAGCAGTAGATTGAGCAAAACAATAGAGAAAGCAGGCTCAGGACACCTTACACCAGAAAGAAACACTGATCATTTAGAAACTCATATTCTTAGCTCTGACAGCAGTATCAGCTCAACATCAAGATCACCTTCACCTGAATTGCCTGAGTTTGATGATTCTTGTACAATACTGAATGAACAGAAACCAGAGGAAAATGATACAATATCAGGTTTTGTAAATGATAAATATAATGCAGATTCCGAGGCATTAAGGTCATCTGAGATTTCCAGTACAACATCAAATGTTGATTTGGAGGAATATATAGAAAGTAAAATTGGCAAATCTAGTTCAAAACAAACTTGTGATAATTCTGGCATACCACACAAAAGTTTTTCCAGCAAAAATAAGGTATGCACAAGTTCAGAAGTACAAATCAAAGATTTAGAAGAAGATATTGATGACTATATAGTTGAAATGAATGTTTCTAGTGATGAAGAAAGTGGTTGTTGTGATAAGGATGAACAAAGCACGAATAATGCTGAGTACAAGAAAGGTAAGACTGGTACATGCAATGTTAATGATACAACTGTAAACTTTATATCTAGAAATAAGAATCGAGAAAGCAGCTGTAATATTAATGAGGAAACTATAGACTATGCAACTGGAAATAAAAGTAAAAGTTCTACTTTAAAGAGTAAAGAGCATGCAGATGAAGAAAGCATTAAAGCTGCTGCAAAAATAAACAATAAAACATCCAATGATAAATTGTCAGAAAAGAAAAGAATTTCTTCGAGTAAAATTGAAAAGCAGGAACCTGTAATCCTTCTAGAATCAGATGATGAAAGTTCATCAGATGAAAAGGGTGATGTGAATGCTCGGTTGCTTGAAAAGAGAGAAGAGAAAGATAGTACAAAAGCTGTAATAGATATGCTGTTTGGAGAAAATGAGACTCCAAAATCTGAGAAATACAGTGAACAGATCAAAGAGGGTGAAAACACGGAGTCAGACGGTACAAAAAACACAAAAGAAAACATTATGAAGGAAACTAAGGTATCAGGGGTGAAGGAAAAGGATAATAATTCTTCTGTTTCTTCAATGGAATCTATATCTCTTATTGAGAATGATATTCAAGAATGTGAAAAAACGAATGAGCCACTGGCTGTTTCAGAATCTGTAGCAGTTGATAAGCTGAAGGATGAGGAGGAGAAGGAGAAAGCAAAATCATTTGATGTTGATCCTTCTACAAGTAATGGTAGCAATAAGGAAAAGAAAGATCTGACAGCAGTTTTAGGACTGGTGGCAACTGATAAGGCAAAGAAGACTGAATTTACCAAAGATTTGAATGTATTCCCTAGTACAAGTTCTGATAAAACTGAGGGAAAAGCAAATGCAGAATTGTCAAAAGATGAGAAAGAAGTACAAGGGAAGACAAAAAGTGGAAAGAAAGGCTCTAAAAGACAGATTGAAGAATTAGAATCATTGTTAAAGGTACTCAATATTAACACACATATGTGCCTCATCATGAGTAAACCTTATTTTGTTGCATGCGAACAGCAAAGGCGCAAACCAGCCTGCGCAACAGGGCAATCTGATCAGCACTTGTTCTTTGCCTTTGGGAAAGTAAAACAGCTAAACTTGCTACATTGTTACAGTAAGCTCTGTGTAAAACGGCCACTCAAAATAGACAAAACAAAGATCTTACTAACAATTGGTAGCTTAATTATTAAGAAATAGATCAGCTCTAGCAGTGACTTGTTGAGTAATAATTCACTGTTTGGTGGTCAGTAGTAAAGAAGATAAAATCACAAGCGCCCAGCTCGAGTGATTTATTTTTCGTACAGCCGACAGACAAACAGTGAATTATAACTCACCAATTCATGCATAAGAGCTGATCTATTTTGATTCTAACACATAATAAACTACAAAAAAACCCATTTGAAGTCTTCAGCTTCGTCCAACTTTCCGCCATTGTACTGAAGAATTCCCGCCAATAGTTGGACTGTGTCGCATACGTTTACTTGTACTTCTTCCAAGTGTAAAAATGACGCTAACTATCTAACGCCATGACTGACGTCATTTTGCAGTAACAAATGACATCAGCTAGCGCGCTTTTTCCTCCAGCTTTCAAAACTGTGACTTATTGTTTGATATATCACGTTTTTATACCATTGGCTCTATAGGCGAGGTGTGTTAGAATAAAGGTCGAAAGCATTCTCTAATACTTTTGACCTGCATTAAGTGATAATTGATCTTGAAAACCAATTTTGGCCTTTTTTAGAATGGCCTTTTTACACAGGTTTTACTCTGAATTTTTTTTAAAGCATTTTGAAAGGTGAAATGCCTTTCAAAATGCATAAAATTAATTTTCCAGAAAATATGGGGGAAAAATTTAGGTTTCACCAGTAAATTTAGGTGTTGGGTTACCCTAAACACATGTATCTTTTATTTTGGCTTAGGGAATTGGTAATGCTCAAAGGAGCCTACTCAGCTACAGAGGCTAGATTTTATCTTGAAAGTTTGGATGTAAATAAAATGCAGTCTCTTTATGAAGCTATGTTTGGTGTCTTTAGGAATGGACTGTACTGTATGGGCCGCAATGCGAGAAAAACTGTCTTCAGAGTTTCCGACATAGCGAGACTCAAACCAGCCTACTCAGCTACAGAGACTAGCTAGAAAGTTCAAATTTCGCTTGTATCAAGCCTGGATAATGATACTTTACAATTAGCGAATAAGTTCGGAATAACAAAGGCCCTGATCAGACTGCGCACATGCGCAGGCTGGTCTGCGCCTTTGTTGTTCGCAAACCCCTGAAGACAGGTTTTCTCGCGTCGGGGGCCCACATAATAAATGAACTGAGTTATAAAGGGACAATTTTACATAAGAATGGTATGGGAACTATAATTCCTTTGTGAAATTCCATGGTAAAATTTTTTGGTAGCAAAAACATGAATGCTTTATATCCAAATCCAATTTGTAATGAGGTTTGTTAAAAGGGACTGTACTGTATACAGTCAACCCTCTTTATAACGACACTGTTTGTTCCAAGCTATCTTTGACGTTAAAGTGAATTTGCTGTTATAAAGAAATTCTAACCATTACCAGATTTCCACATAATAATCAATTGGTAAAAGAAAATATTATACAAATGAGTTAAAATGCTATTATTCCATATGTATACATCAGTTCGGCTTCATATTGCATCAAAATGCACAAAGCTTCCCACTTATCAAGTGAGACAGAAACCTATTCATGCAAAAAGACCTTGTTCTGATCACCAAATTGTCTGACACATAGTAAAATTCTGTTATAATGAATTTATTTTCAATAGAAATTGTATATCTGTTCCCAGAAGTTACTGTCGGTGTCGTTATGTGAATATTATGTTATAAAGAGGGAATTATAATGGAAACAGATCCGTTCCCAGCAATTTTATGTCAGATATTGAATATTCTGTTATAACGAGTGACGTTATAAAGAGTTTTGACTGTATATACATGAAGCTATTTAGAGATAGTGTATAATAAAGGGATTGATCTTTTCCTTTATTGTTTGCATACAATAACTAGAACACATTCGATGGCGCGCCATCGCAAATCCCCACGCTCTCGAAGAAATCTAATGGTAATTGACCCTTTGACCCCATCCCAAGGTCACTAGTTTGATCGTAGGTTAAAATTTTTCAGTGTATCCTGGTCTACTGCAAATTCCCTTTAATTTGATATGCCACATGACCATGTTCAGAAAATTAAATTTTTGACCCCTCCCCAAGGCCCCAGGGGCTGGGGACCCAAAAAATCATGCCGCTGCATGTGCAATTCATGTAAGTAACTAATACACCAAATATGGTTGAATTTCGGAAAAAAACAATTTATTGGCCCCCCAACCCCCAAGTCCCACCCCTGGGCATGACCCAGGTGCCCGAATGAAAATCCCGTCTGATATGTTATATATCTTCCATATGTGAGAAGATACACAAAGTTTGGTTTAAAAATCTTTGAAATTGACTTTGTAATTCAGATTTAATGATATTTGACCTTTTGGCCCCTCCCCAGGGCCCCAGGGGGCGGGGACCCGTAAAATGGTGCCGTTGCATATGCCATTCATGTAAGTAACTCACACAACAAATCTGGTTGAATTTCGGAAAAAAAAAATTTTTGACTACACAACCCCCCACGGTACCCCCAAGTCCCACCCCTGGGCCATGACCCAGGCGGCCAAATGAAAATCCCGTCTGATATGTTTTTTATCTTTCATTTGTGAGAAGACACACAAAGTTTGGTTTAAAAATCTTTGAAATTGACTTAGTAATTGAAATTTAATGATATCATTTGATATTTGACATTTTGGCCCCTCCCCAGGGCCCCAGGGGGCGGGGCCAAAAAAAAATGTGCCGTTGCACGCCCCATTCATGTGAGCAACACACACACCAAATTTGGTTGGATTTCGTCCAATGGTTTAGGAGGAGATAGCGTGACGGACGGACGGACGGACGGACGGACAGACGGACGGACGGACGGACGGACGGAGGCGATTGCAATATCCCCAACGCTTTTTTAAATAAGCGTGGGGATAACCAACGCTTTTTTAAAAAAGCGTGGGGATAAAAATAAGTTTCTCATGATTTGGTTTAAATGTAAGAGAAGGTACAATAGTTTGAACACTTTTAAACCTCTCCTTCATGAATATTCAGTTAAGCTCCACCCACTATGAATACTTAGATACATAAACTTTCATGTTTGTATATAGAACAAAGAAATTACTTATCAGGTCAACTAGTAGGATTATATCTAATCAGATTTCCATGAGCAAACAGAGTAGACCCTAATCAGGCAGCTCTTATAAGAGCTGCCTGACTTAGATCTGCTCTGTTTGCAAAAGTGTTAAAAGGCGTCTCTATCTGGTAAAGGGTTAACTCTTTGCCCCCTGGGAAACTTTTCATGCTTTTTTGTCGTCTGCTGATTTTTTTCAAAAGCAACTTTTTTGAAGAATTCTTTCAGGAATACCATCTGAGTGTCAAACAGATTGGATCCAGATCAGGCCCAACATTTTGTCGGGCCTGATCTGGGTCCAGTTTGTTTGCAAAGGTCATGAGCAGACGACACTAGTAGGCAACGAGTTATCATGTTATCAATTTCAGAAAATTCGAGATAAAATTGAACAAATTCGGTCCCGTGAGTTGAGTTTAGATGAAATGGATGATGAAGCCTCTGACTACATTCTTGAAGATAAATTACAGAAGAAGTTTGTGGCAGTGTGGACCAAGCTCTGTCTATTACACAAGCAAGCAGCAACTACTGGCCGACCAACACAAAAATTGTTTAAATATGAAGGTAAGAAAATTTACTATCATGGGTTTTCCTAGGTCTATTTTAGGGCTGAGTATCGGCTCCTTCCAAATCCAAAAATGAGCAAAAACTTTCCAAATTAGTGAATAACAATCCCAGTTCCTTAGTTCTACAGTTTGGTGAAAAGTTCATGAAAATTAGACCAAAAATAGCATTTTTACAGATGTTCACACATTGATGCATATATTTGTGAGCAATTATGATGGTAAATGCATTTACACTGATATCTATTTGGATTTAAAGATCTAGTTCTTTTAAACCGCATCTAGTTTTCCCAATTTTGATGGCTCAAATGATATTTTCCCTAATTCAATAGGCCCCTGGCCCTGACTTCAGAAAGGTAGGAAAATCACTGACTATATAAGTATATTTATGGTAAAATAAAATGTTCCAAGATTTTGAACACTTTTCTCTTTCTGTTCTCAATAAAATGTTATTTATCAGAGTTGGAATTCACAAAATGCTTGTCAGAATAGCAAACAGTGAAGACCCTGATCAGACTGCTTGATTAGAGTCAGTGATGTTTGTTCAGCACTTGAGAACACCTGCAGTATTCTAAATATTTGGACATTTGGTCTGATCAAACAGCATGGATCCTAGATCAGCTTGTTACTGACATGGGTGACAGTTTTCAGGATTTTGAGGCTGACTTTCAAGAGAAAGGCTACAGAAAGTCAGCCTCAAAATGCTGAATTAGTGAGATTAAAATAGGTTCTCTGATTTATATTCAGTCTGTCTAAAGACAATTGATCATTTAAACTTGAAATTGTGATTAATTAGTGGGAATACTGCAAGTTTTAAGATTTGAGTTTTGAAAGTTCAGGATTTTGGAATTTTTGAACTTTCAACCATGTACTTAAGGAGAGGTACTCAAATGGATTTGATCAAAATTGAAGATAGATATGGTAAGAATTCATTGTTTCCAAATAATTGGGGTAAATATGTCATGGGCGGATCCAGAGGTGGGAACATGGGGTCGGGACACCCCTAGAAAAATCACAAGTGGTATAGGTTTCCATAGGAATAATCAATAGGACCCCCCTTTGGAAAATTTTAGTAACCTTTGGAACAGACACCCCCACCCCCCATAGAACATAGAATTTGAGCTTGACATTGAATTATTGTGTGAGCCCTCATGGCATTAGGTAGAAGTTGAAATCATGTTGAGACTGAGTCAATATCAACATAGTCACAGACATCGTGAAAATAGGTCTTGACTTTGTGTTTTTGTGTGGACCCTCAAGGCATTAGGTAGATTCAGGTCTGTTCAAATCACATTGGAGAAGAACTGTATAAGCTACATGCTTCCGTTCTTATCCTCATCTTGTAGTGTGGCCCATGCTTTTTTCTTTGATCTTTTCTGATGTTTAAATCAGACACCCTAGAATAACGATGAAGGAGGAGCTTAAAACCGTACTCTAACTTCCAATTTTAGTTAAACAGCGATGTAGGCGGGAACTTCCTAAATAGCGACAAATTAACCCGTAGGTAAATGTAATATAATTGACAGCTTAGGCCGGATGCAGGGAGGAGCGAATGTAAATTTCGTCAGGTGTCAGGAACACATGTTTATTTGTGCCTGCGCCATACTACAAGCTAAATAAAGGATTTTTCCTCGGCTTTCTGTTTAAACCTCTCGGTGGGCTACGCCCACCTCGCGGTTTAAACAAGAAAGCCTCTGAAAAGTATCCTTTATTTATTTCTTATTGTTTCAAGTTGTATTTACCATGTACAAATTAATTTGAATAAAATATGTTTAAACCAAATCACATTGACTTGATATCCAATAACTTCTAAAATTTGAAACAGTTTTCTCTTTCTATTCTCAAACAAAATATTGGTTTTCAGGGCTTGAAGTCATAAAATGCTTCTAAGAATAGAAAACAGGCAAGAATCTGATCAGACTGCTTCTTAGTCTGATCTGGGTCTGCAATGTTTGTCTTCGGTCTAGGCTTTTTGGCAGGCAGCTAGTGTTTGAAATTTCAGAACATTAACTGTAATACTTTTTGATGACTATATTTATATCAAGTGTTTAGTTGATGATATGTTCAGAAAAACAAACAGTCATTTGGGACCACTAGTGTCTTTAACCCTAATTGCGTCAAAAGTCGTCTGCTTTTCTCGTCTGCTGAAATGTTTAAGAAGCCTCTATGGCAAACAGTAGGGACCCAGATCAGACTGCTCCTATAGGAGCAGTCTGTTCTGGGTCCACGCTGTTTGCTTCTATACTTAATTCGTCATTAATGTTAGGCAATTATTTGCAGCAGATGACTTCAGCAGACAACATTTTTAAATGCATTTTTTGTTTGCGCTTTAAGGGTTAAACAACAATAAAAAAAAGACAGATTCTATCTTACAGAAAACTAAAATTTAGATACCTACTTTTTTGCAGGAACTAGGTACCCTGAGGTTAACAGAATCATTGAGAAGTTCATCAACAAAAGAAAAACTTTCCCAGACTACCGAGACATACGTAAACTTATCGTGAAGGTGAATAGGGACCATGAATTGAAGCTCAGGTAAATATAATACAGACTTTATACAGTTACTGTAAATTCGGAAATTTTCAGGAGGGTTTTATTTTTACGAAACTTCGTGGATGCGCAGTTTCGTGAAAATAAAACCCTCGTGCAATGACGAAATCAATCTGTCCTTTACAGCTAAATCATGCCCTTGTTGCGTATTTTTAATATCAAAAATATGTCTTTAAAGGCCATTCATGAAAATAAATTCTTACGAAGATTTCTGAATATACAGTATATGGTGGGATTTTTTCTTTCAAATTAGCCAAAAAATGAATTTATGGTAAATGTTCTAAAATTTTGAACACTTTTATCATTCTGTTCTGAAATAAAATGTTTGGTTATTGAGGCTGGAATTCTCAAAATGCTTGTCAGAATAGCAAACAGAAAATATGCTGATCAGACTGCTTCTTCAGAAGCAGTCTGATCTGGGTCTGCACTGTTTGTCCAGGCCTTTAAGTGTAGGCAACTACCGTTCATTATTTTAGAACATTTACCATATTCCTATATGAAGGCACTTTATCCACCAAAAAGTATACCTATTTGACCTAATCAGCAAACTGTATGCATTACTTTTTCAAATTCTAAACCCTCTTTTGAAAACGGTGTAGATCCAGATCAGCTGGCTTCAGATGAAGCCAGCTGATCAGGATCCACGCCGTTTTTTTTTTTTGTTGCAATATGATGTATCAGTATCATTAATGAAATTGCAATACTGATTTGACTAAGTCAGAAATTCCTTTAATAAAGTACCAAGTTTGGGAATCTGTTCAATACTGATGGCAGATTTTTACCAAAACAGCATAATTTAAAGCCTTTTCCCCATATACATGTATCAAGAAAGCCTTGACAGAATTTGTTGTATGTTGAAATAGTGACTAGCACTTTTACAAATTAAGTGTTAATTTCCCTCCATACTTACCAGCCACCAGATAAGAATGTATAATTGAAAATTATTTTTTCTTATTTCCACCAAAGCATAGGTTTAGGGTACTCAGAAGAACTGTCTCAATGAGACAGTTCTTTTGAGTACCCAAAACACATGCTTTAACTAATGGCTGCGAAAATAATCACATATCTATGTTAAAAAAATTTGCTTAACTGTACCCATGCTAACAGAGAGAAGATAATTTTATTTCGCAAAAGGCCTGTTGGCTGGCCCATGAGCTGCTCTTACAATTATAACAAGCATATACAAATGTATCAAACACATAACACAAAAAATCTAGATGAGACAATATCAAGGAGTAATCTCTTTCAATTTTGCTGTCTTGCATTCCTGTAACGTCATAGTCAATAGTGTCTCGCCCAAACAAGAGGTTAACCCTTAATACGCCATTGGCAACCAAGTCTGCTTTTCTCGTCTGCTGATGTAAAAGAAGCCTCTGTGGCAAACAGTGTGGACCCGGATCAGACTGCTACTATAGGAGCAGTCTGTTCTGGGCCCACACTGTTTGCTTCTATACTTAATTTGTCAGTAATGTTAGCCAATTATTTGCAGCAGACGATTTCAGCAGACAACATTTTCAGATGCATTTTTTCATGGCACTTTAAGGGTTAATGTATCACAAGAGTAGTAAAATGTGTTTGATGAGATAAATGTCAATCTCATATGTGTTGGTTCCAATGTTTTCTGTATGATTTAGGTCAAAAGCCATTGATGACTTAGCAAGAGAAGCATTCACTGATGTCGGTAACCAGCTTCAGGACAGGCGACAAAAGGACTTTGTGTCAAATATAAATACTCCATTCCAGGACACAGTCAGGTAAACTATAGAAACATGAGGTGCCCAGTGGTTCATTTGGCAGAGTGTAAAACTAGGGATGGAAGGTTTGATAGTTCCAGACTCGCCATAGTCGAGAAAGAATTTTACCCACTGCTTATTACTGGTTCAATCCAGGAAGACAGGAAGTCTTCCCTACATGACTGAAAAATTGACTGGGATGTAAAGCATCAACACAAGCTCATAATACCAGATAACAAGGGGTAATTTTGAATTTAGTCTCATATTTCACTTTATATGAGTGAGCATATGAGATTTTGGTTTTTATGAATATGATATCTCATTGTTGTTCAGCAAAGGTTCAGGTAAGCCTGTCCATGCGCAGGGGACAAAAAGTTCACTCGTCCGCTAGTAATTAAGAGTAAAATCTAGAAAGGATGAGTATTTCTTCCCAAAGCACTCATCCTGTACGATGAGTGCTTTGGAAAGAATTACTTGAAGAAGTCATATTACATATTACTCCTTTATGTTCTTTATTGTATATGCTTTAACAGGACAAGTGCATGTGTTTGCAGGATAAGTAAAAATTGTAAGTCACTCATCCTGCAGGAGAAGTGCAATATTGAAATATTTATGTCCCCTGATGCACATTTGCTGCTTGTATATGGTACATTAAATAGGAAGTTGACGAGGGCTGAGACCAAAATTTAGACATAGCCCAACAAGATAGCTGGACATGCAGCATGCGGTAAACGCTTAAAAATTTCAGACTCTAGTTGCCTACCAAGAAGACCTAGATAAACAGGGCAGACCCAGATCAATAGCTTCTGAAGAAGCAGTCTGATCTGGGTCTTCTCTGTTTGCTATTCTGACAAGCAATTTGTGAATTCCAGCCCTGATAAAGCCTCTGTCACACCAAGCCGAATTTCCACTGTGTTGGCAAGGGGTTGTTTAATTTTCCAGAGCGCCGTGAGATCGCAAGAAAACCCTGATACTTTTCATGAAAAAGGGCCTGTCACAGCATCCTTACAGCGTTCTACGGAGCTCACATGGCATTCTATCATGTTCCTACCGAGTTCTTGTTTGCAATTTTCTGCTCTATCACAACGCTTTCACTGCACTTTCATGGCGCTCACAATGTGTGCACTGCGCTTTAGGGCGTTCACACTGCGCTGACCATGTGTTGAAGACCCAGTGACATGTCAAAGAAAGTCATACAAGCTCCATCCAAATGCCAGAGACGACCACAGTGTTTGCACAACAACCCATAAAGCTCCAATTGGGCTGTAGGAGACCTTACTGCATGGCTGGGCGACCCTACAGCAACCCCACTGTGCTCTTATTAGAATGCCAAACTTCGGCGTTTGTTTTGAGCAAACTCAAAAGTGCTCCCTGTCGTTCTATGCAATACCACAGCCTCTACTGGCGATGCTACTGCAGAGATACACACCTCAATGCTGTACATTTTTCTTGGATGTCATGGGATCGCCGTGAGAACGCTGCTCTGGTTAGACAGGGGTTCAACCAACATTTTGTCTGAGAAAAAAGAAAAAAAAGTGGGGGAACATATTGTTTTTGGTGTAGATCTCATTGGCATCTGCTTAAGCGTTGGCATTGGCATGTTGCTTATTAGGATATCTCAAGAACTAGGAGGTGGATTGAAAACAAATCAGCATGGGCATAAAATTGCGGCATGATCAAGACTTGTTTTTGTTTTGGTGACCTTGTCCTAATGAAAGGTCACACTAGGTCAATTAGGTTAATCAAAAAGACCAAAAAATGGTTTTCAAGACCAATTATCGCTCAATGCAGGGCAAAAGTATTGCAGAATGCTCCAAGGGGAGCATTCTGCAATACTTTCGACCTTCATTAAGCTACCATTTGTCATTTAGATCCGTGTTTTGTCTATTTTTGAGTGGCAGCTTAAGACAGAGTTTAGCGTATGTTTTCTCTGAAAACAATTCTTGTTTGTATTGTACTTGTATTCTCCCTTATCTATTTCAGTACTTACGATGACCCAGCACTTTATGACCCTGAGCTGAAGAAAAAACTAGAAGTTAATAGAAAAGTAGCAAAATCACAAATGGATAAAGTGAGTATATCTCTTAGGCTCTGCACTGTTTGTGTACAAATTGTCTATTAACATTTGAATAAAATGTCAAATACGACACCCAACCCTTTTAAAATTGGAAAGAGGCTTGTTCAATTAGTGTGCACTCAAAGTAACTAAAAACAGAGAAATCAGCTTATACAGAAAATTAAGATAATAAAAAATATTATTCGCACCTTAGGTATAATGGGCGGAGTTTATGTTGACTGAAAAAAGGCATTTTGGTGAATGATTTGGGGATGCACCCCCCCCCCCCTCCTACTTCTCAGCTTCTTTTTCATGTGGGGTTATTTGATAAATGACATCAGACTTGTTTCAATTTCCAATGATATGCACAATTACAAAGCAATAAATAGAATACAATACAATGCACCAAAGACTTGCCAAATATTAAAAAAAAGGGGTACTTAATGGATTTCAAAGTATGTTGAATCTGAGGCTTACCAACACCAAATTTCCCAGACACTATTCTAGAACTCTTGACAATTTCTAGCAATTTAATCTTTACAACTCTTTCCTTGACAAAAGTACAGTACAGTAAAACCTGTAAAATACAAACTCTGATTGTTGGAAATATTGGCTAAATTAATATTAAATTTGGAACACAATGGATTCAGATGGAGCGCAGTGGCTCAGTGGTAGGTAGCTTGACTCGAGACTGAGGGGCCGCGGGTTACAGCCTCACCAGCGTCACTGCGCTGTGGTCCTTGAGCAAGACACATCTATCCTAGCTTAGTACTGGTTCAACCCAGGAAGACCTGTCCCTGTTTAACTGAAAGATTGTTGATGGGACGTAAAGAATCAAATCAAACAAACAAAAACAAGCAATGGAATCAGAGAAAAGTGCCTATGTATGAACTATTTTAACATTCTATAAAAAAACATATGTTTTGGGTGCGCAAAAGAAACGTTTCCCTGAGGAAAAAAAAGGAAAATAATCATTTTTATGAGGTTAAAATATTTTTAAGTCTACCTTACCTATAGTTCAAACTACTGATAATTGGAAATAAAACCTGTTGTCACGAGGACTTCAGAGCTAATGAGATTTGACTATTAATGGGCCTCTAACGCAAGAAAACCTGTCTTAGGGTGTTTGCGAACAACAATGGCGCAGAACAGCCTGTGCTTCCGCGCAGTCTGATCAGCGCCTTTGTTATTTCCTTATTGGAAAGTATCATATCTAAACTTGCTACAAGCTAAGTAAATTTCAATTTTCTAGCTAGTCTCTGTAGCTGAGGAGACTGGTTTAAGTCTCACTTTTTCAGAAACTGAAAGCCAGGTTTTGTCACGTCGAGGCCCATATGATGGCACAAGCCTTGTTTTCTGTGTTACAGGTTGTAGAAAAGTACACACAACTGCAGTATAATGTCGGTGATAAAGAAGCTTCTGAGGATGAAACTGCCGATAGTGCCGACGATGTATCTGAGAAGATTGACACTGATGCTGATGTTGATGAACTTCTAGAAGAGGCAGATGGTTTGCCAGTTGAAGGGTTAGACATCTCTTCTACTGCATGTCGAGCTTTGGTTTTAAGGGAGTCGAGTCAGGTTGAAATAGGTGAATATCCATGGCCGTAGTGCAAATTATCGTGTTATCCCATGGTAGTTTGTAATTAGTCACATATGTAAGGCCAAATCTTTTTAAACTTTCTGATTCTTGGGAAAATTCTGATTGTGACAAATAGTAATTTTTATGCTTTTCTTCAAAAATGCTGTTATGGTGACCGGCTATAGCATTATGTGCTCAAGAGATTAATTAAGTCTCCCAAACTAAGTGGGGAGACTTATTGTTTTTGCTCTGTTTCTTCTAAATTCTTCTTCTTCTTTTTCTTCTTCCATACTTTTTCTTTCTGCCCAAATTTTGTCAGGACGAGTTCTCAGTATTTCTGGACAGATTGTTCTGAAATTTGGGGATTTGATAGATATGGATGTGAATTTGTGCAAGAGGGTTTCAAATTTCATAATGACTGACTCTAAGGCTGGCCCACAGGCATGGTCAAAACCACCGAAATTTTGTTCAGACTATTTCTTGCTAACCACTGAAGTGATTGTTCTGAATTTTTCGATATAATAAATATAGATATATAGTTTTGCAAGAAAGTTTGAAATTTGAAATCCCTGACTTAAGGGCGGACCCGGAGGCATGCCCAGGCCCAACATATCCTTAAAGTCATAAATATCTCAGAAACCATTCAGAAAACCACCCCTTAATCATATATATTCATGTTCCTTATGATAAAAAGCACTCAGAAACTCTGACTGGGAAGTCCCCCTTTGGCATGCCCGGGCATGCCCCACCCCATTCAGTTCATAAAAGGCTTAATATATCGGAAACCGATCAGGTCCCCACCCCTAAACCATATATATTCATGTTCTTTCTTATGATAAAACACAGTCAATAACACTTGCCGGGAAGTTTCCCAGGGTGTACCCGGGATTGCCCTACCCCGTTCACTTCAATAAACCGCTTAATATCTCGCAAACTGTTCAGATCCCCACCCCTAAACCATATATATTCATGATTCTTATGACAAGACCCATTTAATAGCACTGACCGAGAAGTCCCCTTGAGACGTGCCGGGGAATGCCCCACCCCATTTCATAAAAGGCTTGATATATGGGAAACCGTTTAGATCCCCACCCCTAAACCATATATAGTGATATATTTTATGATAAGACACATTCAGTAACACTAACCTGCAGCATGATGTCGCCTGGGAATTGGGGGCTGTTTTGAGAGACTTATAGATAATAATCATATCTTATGATCTTGTGGCATCTTAACTCAGTCAGGATCAGAAGTCCATATATTTAGGGGATAACTGTATTAAAAATTTTCATTTGGGGAGGTATATCGTCGGGGTCGCAATTTAGTTTTACGGCGATGCGCGAGCGGAGCCGTAAAACGTGATTTCCGAACGTATATCCGACGATATACCTCCCCAAATGAAAATGTTGAATATGGTTATCCCCATTCTAATGTGCTTCTACAATCTCGTCTCAAATTGGAGTGTTGTAAGCTGCATAAAGCCTCACAAAGGCGTACTTCATCCAACAAAAATGACGTAATTAATGACATCAAACTATTTCCGACAGTATATCGCAGGATATACTGTCGCATATTTTTGACGTTATCCAATCAGACGTCGCGTTTCAAAAGCAAGTGCATTAGAATTGCTTCTCAGTGTTATCAGCCAACATGATCACCTACCAACAAAATCCTTCAATATCTCTCCTTTATCTGTAGTATCTGTCATCTCCGGTGCCAGATGCATGGCATGAATGATAAACTACCAAGTTTAACTTTTTACTTATTTGAAAATTTAGGCTAATCTTTTTAGGCATATAGAAAATGAGAAAAAAGATTTGGCCCTATGGATCTTCACATTCTGCAGTACATTGTACAGTAAAACCTTTCTTAAGTGGCCACACAAAATGAAGATCAAAAATTGGTTTTCAAGATTGATTATCGCTTAATGCAGGTCAAAAGTATTACAGAATGCTACAAAGGGAGCATTCTGCAATACTTTCGACCTTCATTAAGCTACCATTTGCCATTAAAACATTTGTTTTGTCTATTTTTGAGTGGCCGCTTACGACATGTTTTACAGTATCAGTATATTGAGCTCAACGCAATGAAACTTGTCTTTGGGATAAGGTTCAATCCAGTTTACTCAGCTACAGAGACTAGCTAGAATATTTGAAATTTTGCATGTAGAAAGTTCAGATCTTATACTTTCCAGAAAGCAAATAACAAAAGGCACTTATTAGACTGTACAGATGTGTAGGCTCGTCTGTGCCTTTGTTGTTAGCATGTTGAAAATAGGGAGAATGGGGCCAGTTTAGAGAGAATATTTCTCTCAAGTCTTCCCATATCTTGAGCCCTGGATAAAGTCTGTGAAAGATCCTGTGTTTTGAAGGCCTATATTTTGTTGCTTCTGTTTTCGTTCACCTTGCCTTTAACACCCTCAAGAAAAAGATGAAGAGATGTGGTCGTTTTCTTTTCAGAAATCCAGATAAGCTGCATGTTCGTGTAAACACTCAATTAAAATTGTTGAAAAATTAATTTTAAGTGAACATGTGCATACTGAAACACATTTTTCTGACTGAGATATCATTGCAGCCTTGCAAAGTTTGTTTATGGAGGATGGGTATACTGTTTTCTCATCTGTCTGTCAATCTGTTTTTACAAAATACATGACCTTGACCTTTGACCTAGTTTTGAAAATAAATAATAATAGGAACAGACTGTCTGGCTTATGGTTCAAAATACAGGGGGTGAATATGAAAGATAATAAGATAAAAATTCTAAGTTTAATATTTTTTGTATAACATTGGTGAAGGTTTTCAGGATTATTTCTGAATTCAGGATTTTGAATGTTTTTAGACACCCTGCTTCAAGTTCATAGGGGAGGGCAAATGCTGAATTCTGCAGGTAATAATAGCTCTTCTGATTTAGTTTCGGTATATCTTAAGGTATTTGACCATTAAACTTGGAATTTTTGATATTTTGGAGGCATAAAGCAAGTTTTAAATTCTCTAAAGTTCAGGATTTTTTGGAATTTTGAACTTTCACCCATGTACTTGTACACTACAGTGGTGTTCTGAAGATTAGGGTTAGGGTTGCTTGGTTTTTGGGGGTTTATATGCTCTAGTAGGGTAAAGTAAAATGCTCTTGTGGAGTTAGAATGCCATATTTTGCAATTGGACCTTAAACACATTGAAGACCGGAAACCCCTAAACAGTAACTTCAACAAACAGTGAATACCCAGATGAAATGCGGCACAAGGCCGCATTTCATCAGGGTCTGCACTGTTTGCTAAAACAAAATCAATCTTCAGAAAAAGAGATACAATTTTTATGCCCCCGCTATGACAATGGCTGGGGCGTTAAGCGTTACCCCTGTCTGTATGTAGCCTGATTTAGCCTGATGAAATGCTAAATTCTGTGTCATTTCAATTGATTCTTCCCCATTTGTTAAAGTACCTGTTTTAGAGGTACCCCATCCTCCTCCTGATCCTTATAAATGTAGAAGACAATAATGACACAATGTATTAACTTCAACCCTTTTTAGATGGCCTTAAACAGAAATTCAGTTGTCATAGGAAACAGATTGAAAACTGGTTGAGGATTTCTGTATTGCTCGTTATATGAATCTAATCATGAGAAAACTCATCTTTATGTCAGCAGCTTGATTAGAATTTTGCCAGTTGCCGCAGATATAGAGCCAGGGCTGCGCACATAACCTTTTTTCTAAATTCTGTACCCTCTTTTGAAAACAGTGTAGATCCAGATCAGCTGGCTTCATCAGAAGCCAGCTGATCAGGATCCACACTCTTTCATCCACATGATTAATCCAAATTATTAGTGTAAATTCACTTCTGGATTCACTGGAAATCAGTTCATATCATGCAAACAGGCCATAAATTACTCAGCATTCACTTATATAGCATGCCAGGCCGCGTAACACAATTGGTGCTTGTCTGACTGCAGATACCTGTCTGACTGCAGATCCAGGGGTTGCAAGTTCAATCCTGGTCCGGTCCCATACTTTCGTAGAGACTGATCATGAAATAATTATACCCCCCGCAAACTTTGTTTGTAGGGGGTATACTGTTTTCACGTTGTCCGTCCGTCCGTCCGTCCGTAACGCTTTGTTTCCTTAATAACTCAAAGAGTCATTTCGGGTATACTGTTTTCACGTTGTCCGTGCGTCCGTCCGTCCGTAACGCTTTGTTTCCTTAATAACTCAGAGTCATTACTGGATTTTCATCAAACTTTGCAAACATGTTCATATATGCAAGACAAATACTTTAGACAAAAAAGTAAGGGCTAGGGGCTAATTCTATTAGAGTTATTTCCCTTTGTAGTTCTAAATGGCTTTTAATATAGTGCTTATGCCATTATAGGCCATACACGGGCCGATCAACTCCTACCACAGCTTTTGATGGAACAATTTGATACTTTTCCTATACAATGTAGACACATTGAACATATGCATGAAGGAGTTTGGTTCAGAAAAAATAATTTTTGACAAAATGACAGCTGTGAGAACTTAGACAATTTTTCCCTAATAAGGTGTTTGTATATGCATAGACGGTGCCTTTATGGGCCGATCAACTTCTACCACAGCTTTTTATGGAGCAATTTGATACTTTGCCTATACAATGTAAACACATTGAACATATGCATGAAGGAGTTTTGTTCAGAAAAAATAATTTTTGACGAAATGACAGCTGTGAAAACTTAGACAATTTTTCCCTTATTAGGCTTTTGTATATGCATAGATGGTGCCTTCATGGGCAGATCAACTCCTACTACAGCTTTTGATGGAACAATTTGATACTTTGCCGATACAATGTAGACACATTGAACATAATATGCATGAAGGAGTTTGGTTCACAAAAAATAATTTTTGACAAAATGACAGCTGTAAGAAATTAGACAATTATTCCCTTATATGGCTTTTGTATATGCATTGATAGCACCTTTATGGGCCGATCAACTCCTACCACAGCTTTTTATGAAGCAATTTGATACTTTGTCAATACAATGTAGACACAATGAACATATGCATGAAGGAGTTTATAAGTTTTGTTGAACTTAGACAATTATTCCCTTATATGGCTTTTGTATATGCATGGATAGTGCCTTTATGGGCCGATCAACTCCTACTACAGCTTTTGATGAAGCAATTTGATACTTTGCCGATACAATGTAGACACATTGAACATATGCATGAAGGAGTTTATAATTTTTGTTTGCACAGATTCTACTGAAATCTTCTTATCAAAACTAAGGTCTTCTTGTTTGAACTATAACTTGCCAAGTTTTTTCACTGACTCTTACTGTGCGGGGGGTATCTAATAAGCATTGCTTATTGACTTTTTTCATTTCTACAGCCATTCTCCTCCCTTCTGCTGATTCAAGAAGGGTTGTTGTCAGTTACAAGCGAAAGTTTGTGGACGAAGAACTGGTTAACTGCTTAGTCAAGCTTGCCTAGGAAAAAAGAGTGGTTAGGTGAACTGACTGTCCCGACATATCCATAACAGTTGACTAGAATGTTAAGCATCAAACCAAACAAACAAACAAAACTTATTTAGCATGACATTTTGTGTACTTTCTATGTTGAATACTGGACATAATGGCACTCAGCATACAGTAAAACCTGTGTAAAACAGCCACTCTCAAAAAGACCGAAAATTGGTTTTCAAGACCAATTATCGCTTAATGAAGGTCAAAGTATTGCAGAATGCTCCAAGGGGAGCATTCTGTAATACTTTCGACCTTCATTAGGCTACCATTTGTCATAAAGATCTCTGTTTTGTCTATTTTTGAGTGGCCACTTTACACAAGCTTTGCTTTACACAGGCAAATTTATTTAGCATAAAATTGTTATTATTTCCTTACCAATCAGTTTAAAAATGAGTTTTGGGTGCTCATTGAGACAGTTCTTTTGAGTACCCACATATGTTTTGGTTGAGAAATAAGAAAATAGTTTTCAAATACACACTCTTATTTGGAGGCATGGCGCTGATCAGACTGTGTGGATTCGCGCTCTGACCAGTTTTCTTATCTAATGGCATAAACAGATATTCTCATGATGAGGCTTGTATTTCGATTCTTGTCAAAATAATTGATGTTTTTAGGGCCCAATCATTACAATCAAGATAAGGTTGCCAAGTGTTCTATAGGTAAAAACTTGGTTGTGGGTGATGTAACCATTAAAACCTTTAGGTTCAGAAATTAACTCTTTGCATGCTGGGTAATTTTTAATGCTTTTGTTGTCGTCTGTTGACTTTTTTTCAAAATTAACTTTTAGGGAGCGCAGTCGCTCAGTGGTAGAGTGCTTGACTGGAGACAGAGCAGTTGTGAGTTTGAGCTTCACCGACGTCATTGCGTTGTGTCCTTGTGCAAGACACATTAATCCTTGCTTAGTAATGGTTCAACCCAGGAAGACCGTCCCAACATAACTGAAAAATTGTTGACTGGGGCATTATAAAAACAACAAACAAAATTAACTTTTTTCAAAAAATTATTTCAGGAACGCTGATTATCAGAGTTTCAAACAGTTTGGATCTGGGTCTAAACTGTGTGCAAAGGTGATCAGCAGACGACAAAAGTTGCTGTTAGCAAGGAAAGAGTTAAAGCTTAATTTTAATGTTAATCTAAATGTTGTAGTACTCACAGTAGTGGTCGGTATTTCTAGAAAAGTCCAGAAAATCTTGTGCCCTTTTCCTGAAGAGACACAAATTTCACCATCAATCTGCTGAACTATTTATTTAGTAAGCCCTTTTGTATTCGGGAAACCACTAAACAAGTATGTTTGCAAACAGTGAAGACCCAGATGAAATGCAGCATAATGCTGCATTTCATCAGGGTCTACACTGTTTGTAAAGGTAAAAACGATCTTCAGACAAAAGAATTCAATATTTTATGAAAATTATAACCTGACACCCCTAGATATGTACAATGGACTATCCCTAGTTTATTGTATCAAAGCTGAAGGAAGAATCCATTGGTATACAAAAGGGTTAAAACTTTTTTTTAGAATGAAGCCCCACATATGAGAGCTTTGGCAAGCAGTGTAGACCCTTAGAGATGCTACAGGCTACAGCTCTCTCACTTGGGTCTACACTGTTTGCTTTGATCAAGAGTCTTTTCAGAGGGGTAAATATATACAGTAAAATTTGTCTTTAGCGGGCATTCAATAGACAAAACAAAGGTCTTAAAGACAGGTGTACCTTAGTGTAGATCCAAGTATTGCAGAATGCTGCATGGGAGCATTCTGCAATACTTTTGACCTGCATCAAGCGCTTATCGGTCTTGACAACATATTTTGGGACTTCTTTTGAGTGATGGCTTTCGACAGGTTTTACTGTAGCACAATTTGAAACTTCTAGCCTGTGCACATATGATTGAATCAAGCTTGATAAAAAATTCCAAACGGTATAATTCTTCGCATGCTGGGATTTTTTATGAATTTTTGTCATTTGATAATTTTTTTTTCTTTCAAGATTAACTATTTCAAAAACTCTTTCAGGAATACCATCAGTGTGTCAAGCACTTTGGATTCAGATCAGGCCTGACATGTTGTCGAGCCTGATCTGGGTCCAAACTGTTTGCAAAAGTTATCATCAGATGACACTGGCAGGTCAAGAGTTAAACAAATCTATCTTGTCTGCAGACACGTTACTGTAAATTCAAAAATTTTCGAGAGGGTTTTATTTTTACGAAACTTCGCATATGCGAAGTTTCGTGAAAATAAAACTCTCGCGAAATAGTAAAATCACTGTTGTTTACTGATATATGTCAACCATGACATAGTCGTGAACTTTAAGCGTCGCAAATATGTCTTTTAATGCTATTCGCGAAAATTTCCCAATTCACAGTATATGACATCAATGCAAAACTTCCATTTCTCAAAATTTCGATTATAGGATTTTGTCTGTATGCACACAGTACTCTATGTTAGATGTTAGATGCACCCTTTCTATTCTAATGTATAATTCACATACAGTAAAACCTCTCTTAAGCAGTTGCTTAAAAATAGACAAAACAAAGGTCTTAATGGTAAAAGGTAAATTAATGAAGGTCAAAAGTATTGCTCCCTTTGGAGCATTCTGCAAAACTTTTTACCTCGATTAAGCAATAATTGGTCTTGAAAACCAATCTTTTGGTCCTTTTTGAGTGGCCGCTTTAGACAGGTTTTACTGTATTTTATTTCCTTCATGCTTGAAGGTATTAACCTGTAACACCATTAACATTCACTTTAATCCCTTGTATACTGGCAAGTGCTAAACAAGTTCTTTGGCAAACAGTGAAGACCAGGCAATTTGCAGCATTTCATCAGAGTCTGCATTGTTTGCTCAGAAAAGAAAAAATCTTCAGGGACTGAAGTACATATACTTGATATGTCAGTGAACCTGTATCATACCGGTTGGAAGAATTCATTAGTATACAAAGGGTTAAATCCATACTAATTTAGCATAGGTCCAGATGAGAAAAGATTATGAGCATGAAAAGTGCAATTATGATTTTATTCATCTGTTAAATATGTGTTGTGGGTACTCATAAGAGTACCTACAACATATGTTTTGATGCAGAAATAAGAGAATCAATTTAAAACACAGGGTGGGTAGTTACGTGGTTTTTGTTTGGATACACTGCACGGAAGTATGTCCGACTTCTTTTCCACAAATTATTTTTTTGGAAAGTAAGTAGAGATTTCTCCATGTTTTTTCATTGTTACCCAGAAAGTTATACACCATTTTCCAGCCCACATTTTTCGCGATCTAACGATGCCAGGATATCCCTCATAAAGCTTCTTACTTTGAGTACAGACTCTTTTACAAAATTTTTAGTTGCGAAGATGGAGCCTGAAGAATATAAACTGCGCGGATGACCCTTTTTTCTTTGTGACGGAGTCTGTACTCAAAGTATGAAGCTTAAAGAGGATATCCTGGTAGCGTTTGATCGGGAGAAATGGGGGCTGGAAAATGGTGTTGAACATTCTGGGTATAGATGAGAAAACATAGAGAAATCCACTTACATTCAATCAGAATATCTGTGCAGTCATTTCACACATCTGTGCAGGGTATCGGAACATCCATGCAGTGTATCCAAACAAAAAAAACATGTTACTACCCACCCTGTAACAACCCCTCATTTCTGGACACCTGTTGAAATAACTGTACATGTAGTTTGTGGAGCAGCAGGGATACCGAGGAATAGGCTGTAGTAATCCAAGTCCTTGGTAATTGCAGGCAACAGTCATACAGGGGAAGGGAATTAGATGCCCATACTAGGAAACCTCTATTTGTCACAGAGTCTAGGTATATAGTACACTTCTACGGCCATGCAGTAGATACCGTTTTTTTCAGTGATGTGGTTTAAGTCTGCCTCTAAATCCAGCAACAGGGGTTCAATTTCTGTCTAGGAACCCTTGGATTCTTTTCGCTGTACAACATTGGCACACACCATAATTTTCCCAATCTAGTGTAATAGCTATTCTGTGCAATAACCCTTTTCATGCTGGATACCGGTAAACAGATACTTTGGCAAACAGTGAAGACCCAGATGAAATGCTGCATTTAGACTAAGACGACATTTCATCAGGGTCTGCAATGTTTGCTAAGATAAAAATCTTAAGGGACAAATATAGAATTTTCACCAGCTACCTCTTGAAATAAAAAATGGTCAATTCCATACTTATTGTATCAATATGTATAGGATAATCCATCAGAATAAAATGGTTAACCCTTAAAGTTCCAATCACGACTGCAGCAGTCGACAAATTTTGCGACATCTTTCCTAATTTTCGAAAAAAATATGGTATGATATTTCATGAGAATCATCTGCCAGCTGACGATTCTCATGAAATATTGATTCTCATGAAATATCATGCCTTATTTGTTATTTTTGAAAGAGTGGCAAAATTTGATATTGTCGTCTGCTGCAAATTCTAGGTGGGGCTTTATGATTGGTCTCATTTTACGAGTTTCACTTACCAAGAAGTTCAGTGAAGAATTTCTAAGGTAATTGTCACTGTGAAAGTATATATGGTTAATGTTCTAAAATTTTGAACACTGTTCTTTTTCTTTTCTTAAATATAAAATGTTGGTTATCAGGGCTGGAACTCACAAAATGTTTGTCAGAAAAGCAACAGGGAAGACCCTGAGCAGACTGCTTTTTTCAAGGCTTATTTTTGGCAGATATTTTCTGTTCAAAATTTTAGGACATTTACCATTAAACATGTTGACTGTCTTGCAGCAGAAGCTGGCTTTTAGTTACAATCGTGGATTCTCGACATACTCATATTAATAAAGTCCAAAGTTCATCCACGGTTTTTGTACACTTGATTCACAAGCTCCTAGATTTCCCTTATGTCTGGAACCAATGAGAAAAACTCGACCACAAAATGAATCAGCTTCTATGAACGCTATAAAGCATTTTAAGCTTAATTTCTCAGAAGTAGCAGAGAAGAGGTCAGATTGTATTGGATTTGCATTTCATCGAATAGATTTCACCCATTTAGGCCTAAAATCTTGGGAGTTTCATTAACTTGGAGTAGTCCAGTTTTAGCTTACCTAAGCCAAAATAAGCCTGCTAATTGCAAACCGATGGTTACAGTATCCGCCATATGTGTGCCCATTTTCTAACATCTCGTCTTCAAATACTGGGCCAATTCAGCTTTAATTTCAAATGGAGACACCTTATCAGGTTGGATGTGGTGTGGGTCAGTTCTTTTAAATGATCCTGGTCACATGACCAAGATGACCTGGTAAGAATACTTCAAAAAAATTCTCCAGAGCTAACCGGCCAATGAACTTTGGCCTTAATATGAAGCATTGACTATGTAGGCACTATTAAATTTGATCAAATGATGATCCTAGGTTGACCTTGACCTACTTTACAGCAAGGTCAAATTTGATTCCTTATACATTCATATATGGAAAATATAAAAAAAAAGTGTGTGTTTTTCAGTCAATATGACACTTTCAGGCAACATAAGCGTCCATTTTTTAGCTCACATAAGCATGAAGCACTCAAAGTGAGCTATTGGGATCAGTCAATGTCCGATGTCCGGCATCAATGATTTGCTTTAAATGACGAATTCTCCTATACTACTTGGCCAAGGACCTCCGAAAGTCTTAATGAAGAATTGCCCATAAAAATGGCAAGAGAAAGGTTTCTAAGAAAATGCTATTTTTTCCATATACATGTAAAACATCTTCTCTGAAACCAATTGCCAGAATTATAAACAATTTGGCATAAATGCTCACTAGGTGACCCCTACAAAAATAGCTAAAACAAATTTGATCTGTCCTTGAGCAAGACACTTTTGCCTCAATGATCAGTACTGGTTTCACTCAGGAAAACATCCTGACATGGCTGAAAAATTGTTGACTGGGACTCTATCAACTCTAACAAAGTTGTTGTGAATGGTAGGAAAATGGTTAAGTGAAGGGAGAGGGTGGGAAGCAGTGTTTAATGTTACTTATCTTTCTTCATTTTCAGTGCACTTTAGGATTAATATTTTCTGTGATCATTTTTTAAATATGAAAAAAAGTTGTTTACTGCAAATTGAGCTGGTGCTTTAAGGGTCAAAATTAAAAGTTAGTTCCAGTATGGAGTCCTGTCCCTTTAAATGAAGCTTCAAAATATAGTAATGCTAAAAGCTTCAGCCTTCTGCCAAGTTTTGAATTTTCTATTATATGTGTATTCTGATCAATGTGCTAAATATTCCAACAAGCATTTTGTGATTCAGAGACCCATGATCAATCTTCTAATTGGGCAAAGAGGGAAAAAGTGTTTGAAATTTTAGAACATTTTCTCTAATACACTTTACCCTCCATTCAAAACAGTTATTGTCTGCTTTCTCATCCACAGTGATGTACCTTAACATTATGGACCTACATCAGCCTGTTCCTTAGAAGTAGTCTGATCAGGGTTCATGGTAGAAGTAATCTGGAGTGCAGCAGATGTAATAAGCAAATAGCATTTTTCAGAGCCCAAAATGACAGGATAAGGGAAAAAATGGTGCAGTCCCTTTATAATGCTATGTTTGGGGTCCATAGGAATGGACCATGTTATAAGTGAATTTGGTTATAAAGGAAAAAAATTATAAAAGAATTATAGGGAAATGACCATTTTATGGTCATTTTCCTATAATTCCTTTGTAAAATTTCAAGATATAAAAATTATGAGTGACAACATGACATTGCTATATCCAAATCTGTGTTTTAACTAGGTGTGTTATAAAGAGACTGTACCGTACATGTTTTAATTCCATTTCAGTCAATGATGAGGAAGAGGATATCGGGCCATATTTAGAAGACACACAAGTTGACCGTAGTGATTCTCCCATAAGGAGCCGTGAGATAAATGATGTGCCATTGAATGACAAGATGGAAGATGAGGCAGTAAATGAGGAGAATCATGCAGTAAATGAGGACAATCATGTATTAAATGAGGATGATCATGCATTAAATGAGGATGAACATTCTTTAAATGAGGATGATCATGCATTAAATGAGGATGATCTTGCATTAAATGAGGATGATCTGGCATTAAATGAGGACAATCATGCATTAAATGAAAAGGACCGTACATTAAAAGAGGCTGATTATGCATCAGATGAGGATGATCATGCATTTGATGCTGATGATGATGTTGATGATCATGCATCAAATGGGGATGATCAGACATCAAATGAGGATGATTGTGAGAAAGAAACCTTAAGGTCAGAAACTGAAAGTTCTTTATCCCCAGATGGAGTTAAACGTGAAATGGATAAAGTACTGGATATTTTTGATGAGGAAGATGGTGTAGTGGAGATAATAAGTGATGATTCAGATTCTGATGAGCAGGCATCTTTAGAATCCTCTACGTCTGTTTTCAGTATAAAACAGGAAACTAAAATGAACTTATCTGATGAAACATCTACAGAAAAACTGCATTGTAAGAAAGACCTTGTAAATAGTCCTATTACAAGTGAACAGGGGGATATAGATATAAAAGATGAACAAGGTTCTTGTGAAATTCTTAGTCTGGAAAAACATGAAAAGGAATCTTCTAATATAGATCTCTCGAGTGACGAAGGCCAACCAGGAGATAAGCACAGTATATCAATATTTCCCAAAAGTGTTGAACATTCTGATACTCATAACAATACAGAAACTGTATCAGGTATTGAGTTGAATGGATTTAAAAATTTGAAAGATACTGGTGCTAGTTCAGGAAATTCAAAATCTGGTAATGTAAATTATGAAGAAAGTTCTAGAATATTACACATCACTGAAACTCAGGAAAATACATGTACTGATCAATTTGCTCACAGTAACCAAGATGCTCAGTCAGATACAACTAAAACCTCAGATAGAACAGAGAATGAAACAGAATCAGTAGTGATACTGGATAGCCCAAGTTGTGAAAGTGAACATGTTGATAAATCACCCACATTTATTTCAGAAACAGAAGAAAAATCTCACACAGTTAATTCACAAACAGACAAGGAATGTGTATCAGAAAATGATGAAAGTGATGTTGAAATTGTTGAAGAATACAATGTTAATGATCCCTATGCAGAAGAAAAAGATAGCCATGATACTTATTCAAGCAATTATCTTGACTACGAAGATACTTTTTCAAGCCAAAACCTTGACCGTGAACAGTATAGTGCAGGGGACACTTTAGAAATAGACGATGAAAATGATCCTCAGTTAAATTCACAAGATCTATCGCAGCCAGATGAATATGAAACTGAAATCTCAAGTACATTATCTAGCTCTTTTGATATTAAAGCACCTGTCTCTATAATGAAAGAAAGTGTTAAAGCTCCATCTGTTAAGTTAGTAAAACCTAGAGAATACAAAAGCCAGAAAAATAAAAGTTCTAATAATTTGAAAGGAGAAAATCTTGATCTCATAGAAATGTATGTTGAGCCTGATTCAACATTATACTTAGAAGATACTACTGACGTGTCTTCCAGTGGACGTAATGAGATCATTGTTTTATCAGATTCTGAATAAGCATTTACAAGGTGGACGATCACATGACTTAGGTCTTTGCATGCTGGGTAATTTTTCATGCTTTTTTTTCATCTGCTGACTGTTTTCAAAATTGAGCCAGTGCATGAGACACGCTTAGGGATGTCTGTTACAACACAAGGTGGTTCTGGGCGACAATTCATTACTGGTTCATGACGACTGTGTTCTTGTGCTGGACGACAAATAACAGGTTTTAGACGACAGATTTTGGGTTTTGGACGACAGTTGAAAGGGGTAACATACAAATAAGTCGCAGAAAATGATAATATAGTGTTATTTGCTTGTTTTACTACCATTTAAATGTTTGTTAGATTGGCATTACAAAGACAAGCTTCGTAGTTATTTGTAGTTAAATTGTAAAACTATGGTCCGGAATAGAACTTTCAGAAATACGTAATTTGAGGTCAATTACTTGCATTTCCGCATAGAATTAGCATAAATTGTCTTACAATATAATCCACACGACTTTTCAGTCAATTTTAACATGTTCTTCTGTAAAGAAAATTTAAAACCTCAGATTTCATTTTTTTTTCAAATGTTTCTTGTCAGAGACGACTGTGTAACAGGTAATAGACGATGTCATATTTTCTGTAACAGGTTAGAGACGACAATTTTCAATCTTGAGCAGATGTAAATACTGCCCTGAAATCTTTTAACGCTGGTCAAATACAAGGCCCGGGTCTGCAAAATACAGGGCCACGACATTAAGTGTACTCATAATATAGCTCTTGATTTTGCAAATTTCAACTGGATTTATCAGGTGTTTCAGTAACTGCAGATGATCGTTTGGACCAAGATCAGGCCTACATTTTGTCAGTGGCAAAATGCTTGGAAAAAGGCTGTCAGCATAGGATATTCGCATGCAACAAAATCAGATTTTCGTGCGACTAGGTCAACTCATTTCACACTTATTGTTCAAAAGCATGTTGTCAATCCTGACCAAAACTTCCCTATGTATAAAGTATCACTGGTATCCTTTTAAATAAAAAGTTTGGCGTATTATGAACGAGAATATGTTAGTTAGATAAATATATCCCTGTGACAATACAGGAGATGATATCAAAGGGGTAGGGGATGCATAATTAGACTACACCAAAACATTTAGTATTCTTTTATTTTTCATTCGTAAGGGTATTATAACATCAATACCCAATTAAAGTCACATTTGGAAGTCTTTTAAAGTCAAAATTGTTAATATTTTTGTTGCTGCTGTTGTTGTTGTTGTTGTTGTTGTTTGTTCTGTGCAAATAAAGTATGTTCTACTTTGATGACAATATATATTATACCTGGTGTAATTTAATGCAGCAATATACCATAACAATTCACCCATGCATACAGTACACCTACATGTATTCAGGGGCCATGTAGCTCATCTGTAAGTGTATGTACAAAATCATCTAACAACTGAATTTAATAGCGTTAAAAGGCCAATTTTTCATAATCTAAGACAAATATGCTAAAAGATGATTATTCAGGACTAAGGAGCTATGTAAAGGAAACTTACTCGTACTAATTATAAAATTTTATATTTTAAGAAAAGAGTTCTAAAAGAATACACATGATAACCTATATATTGGGTTGGGGAGAAATGGTGCTAAAATAGTTTTCTCTTTTCCTATATATTTAATTAAAAATGACCAGTTTAGCTCAAAAATAAAGCTGTGGACAGGAGGCTTTTAGCCTGCATAAAGACAGTATGATTATTGGACGTTGCGTCATTAGCGTAACGTCACTTTGACGTTATATTTAACGTTAGTTGCTAAGGGAAGCTAGAAATAGTAACGGCGCCATTGATCGCTGGGCGTCATTGTAGAAGAATAAAGTGTATCGTTCAACTCACAATCGGAGTTGTTTGTTTTATTTTTGGTTTTTATTCCACCATCGGGAACATCGTCATTCCAAAATGGTAGCAGAGAGCGAGATTTCAGAAGTTTAATCGAGAAACAGATAATCGTTACTATGACATTATCGGCTCATAGAATCAGCACAGAAGATCGTCGAGAAAATATCGATAGTATGATTTATCAGATGGAGAATTTAGAACAAGAAAAGGTAAAAGCAAGTTCGAACTATCGTCGAGCTCAGAATAACTTGTTATTACTTATAGATGGCTACGAGTTACCAAGCCGTAAAGAAATTCTAGACGCTTTAGGGAGCTTGGACAAATGGTCTGAAAGCGCTATTGAAATACTGTATACTTTATCGGACTTGTATATCAAAGGCAGTCAACTGGATAAAGGTCACATGATCGTAGACGAGATGGAAAGAATAGAAGAGGACTATTCAAATGTTAGCGAAGTAGCATGGGATTATTTAAATTTACTTAAATCAAGTAATTCGCCTGGTCTCTCACAGCGAACACATAAGATAGGGACCTCTCTTACGGTAGGAATGTTGAAACATTGCAATGATATACAATCATGTACGCAAAGTGGACTATGTGCTAATATTGAACAGAAAAAACAACAATATAGAGACGTTTCGGTAAAATCGGATTGTAATCGCCAATCGGACACTACATGCAACGTACAAATTTCGAGTGCATCAAGCCTATCTGAATCAAAGCTTGGCAACATAGAAGCAGACGGCATCCCCACCACTTTGACTTGCAAATCTGTAAATAAAACTACTTCTGGCACGGAGGGGAAGAGGAAAACACATCAGGGAGGCAGTGCATATAATGAAAGTTCAACGTTAATGTCTCCTCAAAACGACGTCCGCAGATTAGCAAAATATGCAAAAGCGGTACACTTAGCGGTCCCACGTGATGTGAGAGAATACATCTACAAACTCTGTCAAAACAATTCGAAAAGGTCTAAGTTTAAGAAGACGTCTAAGTCCAGGAAGAGGTATAAGTCCAGGAAGAGGCCTAAGTTAATGAAGAAGTCCAGGAAGAGGTCTAAGTCCAGGAAGAGGCATACGTCTAGGAACAGATCTAAGTCTGAGAAGAGGTATAAGTCCATGAAGAGGCCTAAGTTTAAGAAGAAATCCAGGAAGAGGTCTAAGTTTAGGAAGAGGCATGCGTCTAGGAACAGATCTAAGTCTAAGAAGAGGTATAAGTCCAGGAAGAGGCCTAGGTTTAAGAAGAAGTCTAAATCCAGGAAGATACTTAAGTCTATAAAGAGGTCTAAGTTAAGTGTAAGTCCTAAGTCTAAGAAAAGTCTTAGGTCCTGGATGAGGACAAAGTCAAGAAAGAGGTCAGAGTCTAGAAAAATGTCCATGTCCTGGAAAATGTCCAGGTCTTGGAAAAGATGCAAGCCTAGGAAACGGTCCAAATCCAAGAACCTACCCAAGTCCAGAAATCGATCGAAGTATAAGAAATGGTCTGTCCAGCGAGGGGAAGACGAGAAAAGTGGCCTATGGGTAAAGTGCACGAGTCAAAATTCCCAAGTTCCAGCTCGGACATAATACGGTGATGAGATAGAAAAGCTTTCCCCTACTTTAACCGATGATAGGAATTCTCGTTTGTTTCGAAAGAACGAATATTACTGAATCATCAGTTCATACTGGAGACACGCCTTTAGTTATTAATTGCATCGTAATGTTTTATCTTATGCTTTATGGATACTGATTTTGATTTATAATCTTAACTTTGCATTTTGCGAAATTGAATCTAGTTTTTTAATACATAAGAAAATGATCAAAATTCATAGTATTTTGAGGAAGGGAAAATGGACAGGAGGCTTTTAGCCTGCATAAAGACAGTATGATTATTGGACGTTGCGTCATTAGCGTAACGTCACTTTGACGTTATATTTAACGTTAGTTGCTAAGGGAAGCTAGAAATAGTAACGGCGCCATTGATCGCTGGGCGTCATTGTAGAAGAATAAAGTGTATCGTTCAACTCACAATCGGAGTTGTTTGTTTTATTTTTGGTTTTTATTCCACCATCGGGAACATCGTCATTCCAAGCTGTATATCCATTGAAATAGAGACTGACAGCGAGACTATAAATGTAGATGAAAACATTTGACCAACTTTAATTTTTACAAACATATAGGCACTTTGAATTAATTACCACTGTCAGAGGTCCTTTAGACCAGGATAGTTAGGGATTCGAAAATGATCCAACCACTGTACACATTCTCAGCATGTTCAAAGACTTCTTCAGCAAGTCCCTCATTAGCAAAACTATTAAAGGGCATTTCACCTTCACCCAAAATAGAAGATATTTCATATAACAGAAATCCAGGGAATCAATTAGACTGTCATCTCTACCTGTAACGATGTCGACATTAACTTGTAACAAACTTTTTGAAGTTGTTACACACCTGTAACATTATAAAATGACTGAGGTAGCTGCAGTTTGGTTTTAAAAGCATGTTTGTCTAAAGTAAGCTGATTTATAAGAGAAAACTTATTTCGCTTATGTGATGGACAATGCAATGCCTCATCATACCAAGTCATAACAAGACAAATTCAACAAATTTATATCCCCCGACGAAGGGTTATTTGAGAGAAACATGTAAATCACAAAACATAAATCCCATTTATCTAACCCTTAGTTCACCTTCAGTATTATTCACATCATAACAAACACCTGTCAAGTATGTTTTTGTGCCTAGTTTAATAAAAAATAAACTTACATCTGCACAATTTCAATATCTGACCTTTAAACCCAACCCCAGAGGTCAAGGGTGTGTGTAAATTAAAAGTGTTACCTTGCATGTAGGTCTACACTTCTTCCACTTTAATTTGATAAGCAACATCATAAACATGACCACTTTTAGAAAAGAACTAGAATTGTTTTTCTACAAAAAAAACAGATGTCTCCCCCCTTTTGATGTCAAAAGCATGAGTCATTAAATACAATCACAAACAAAAACATTAATTACAATTTCTAACCAAAATTCTAATCATTTCATGCCGACAATCAGCTCATATCTAGTAAAGATATCTGTCAATATAAGTCAACTATTGCACAATCATAACCTGGTATAAAATAGTCATAGATAATTGTTTTTGTGATGGATAAAGTTCCAAGGGAAATAACTCAAAGAGTATAAATGACAGAGTTACTATTCTTGCACTCTGCACGTCAACTCAGGTTGGTTGATACTTGTATAAAATTTCGTGAATATAGCTTAAGCGGTTTTCAAGTTATAGAGCGGACACGGTTTTTGTGATGGACAAAGTTCCAAGGGATATAACTCAAAAAAGTATAAAAGGCAGAGTTACCATTCTTGCACTCTGCGCGTCATCTCATGCTGATTGATATTTGTATAAAATTTCGTGAATATAGCTTGAGTGGTTTTCAAGTTATAGAGCGGACATGATTTTTGTGATGCACAAAGTGCAAAGGGAAATAAATCAAAAAGTATAAAAGGCAGAGTTACCATTCTTGCACTCTGCACGTCATCTCATGCTGATTGATATTTGTATAAAATTTCATGAATAGAGCTTAAGCGGTTTTCAAGTTACAGAGCGGACACAATTTGTGACAGACGGACGGACAGACAGACGGACGGACGCCCAGGGAAAAACAATATGTCTCCCGACCCTAAAGGGGGGAGACATAAAAAGGAAATGACCTTTTTACCCCATCGCAGGGGTCCTTGATGTGTGTAATGGCAGCATGTTTGCTTTCATGGTGCTCTGTGCTCAATTCCCTTTAATTTGATATGCAGCATGACTACTTTCAGAAAAAGATATAGTTTGACCCCACCCCCTGGATCGAGGGTGTGTCTGTGGGCAAAATATTTGCTACCATGTTGCTGCAAAAGTCGTCAGCTTTAATTTGATATGCAACATGACCATATTCTAGAAAAGTTTAATTTGACCTTGGCCCCACCCCCTAAGTCCACCCAACAGGCTCTGACCCAGGTCTTCAAACTGAAATCCCGTTTGATATTTTTCATATCTATTGCTGCTCTGCCTGTATGCAAAATTTCAGCAAATAGTATTAACAATTGCCTCAGTTATTGCAAAATTTAAATATTTGACCTTTGACCCCTAAGATGGGGTCAAAGGGGGTGGGGTAAAACTTTGACACTGCCATGCTTATCTACAGGCACTTGGCAATCATGGTCTAATAGTGAGTTGTTAAATATAATAGCTTTGATGAAATGTGAAGATCATCACACAAAAAAGCTAATATAGGTTTTGCCTTATAATTGCCTATACTAAAACAAGGGTGTGTGTAAATTATAAGTGTTACCTTGCATGTAGATCTTCACTTCTTCCACTTTAATTTGATAAGCAACATGACCACTCTTAGAAAAGAAAAAGAAAATGACCTTTTTACCCAATCCCAGGGGTCCTTGATGTGTTTAATGACAGCATGTTTGCTTTCATGGTGCTCTTTGCTCAATTCCCTTTAATTTGATATGCAGCATGACTACTTTCAGAAAAAGATATAGTTTGACCTTTTGACCCCACCCCCTGGATCGAGGGTGTGTCTGTGGGCAAAATATTTGCTACCATGTTGCTGCCAGCGTCGTCAGCTTTAATTTGATATGCAACATGACTACTTTCAGAAAAAGATATAGTTTGACCCCACCCCCTGGATCGAGGGTGTGTCTGTGGGCAAAATATTTGCTACCATGTTGTTGCCAGCGTCGTCAGCTTTAATTTGATATGCAACATGACCATATTCTGAAAAAAACTTAATTTTGACCTCGGCCCCACCCCCTAAGTCCACCCAACAGGCTCGGACACAGGCTTTCAAACTAAAATACCGTTTGATATTTTTCATATCTATTACTGCCCTGCCTGTATGCAAAATTTCAGCAAAAAATATTTACAATTGCCTTAGTTATTGCGAAATTTAAATATTTGACCTTTGACCCCTTAGGTGGGGTCAAAGGGGGTGGGGTAAAACTTTGATACTGCCATGCTTATCTACAGGCACTTGGCAATCTTGGTCTAATAGTGAGAAGTTGTTAAATATAGTAGCTTTGATGAAATGTGAAGATCATCACACAAAAAAGCTAATATAGGTTTAGCCTTATAATTGCCTATACTTAAACAAGGGCAATAACTCAAGTGTTAAGGGGTCGATTTTGACCAAACTTATAGGATATCGAGAGTTCATGGTACTTATCATTTGTACCAAGAATGAATCAAATCTGACCAATAGGTACTGAGATATGGTTCCGGACAGACAAAAAGTGTGGACGGACGGACAGACGGACGGAATGGACGCACGGACAACGCCAAAACTATATACCTCCGACTTCGTCGGGGGATAAAAAATACTAATAAAACAAAAGTGATTGCACAAAATAAGCATATGCGGGCATATGTAGTATTAAAATACAGTTTTAAGAACAATAATTGTTTCAGGTAAACTGGATAAATTGCCTTGCTACTGTATTAATTAAGTTTTGATAAGTATCCTGAACAAAAAAATAAGATTATTGAGGTTTAGTATGCGTCAAGGCTCCCAAACACATTACACGTTCACTACATAACTCTTTATTTCATCAGGAACCTATAACATATTGTCGTCCAGAACCACTTTGTGTAGTAACAGACTTCCTAAGCGTGTGAGATATCCAATTATGTGGCAATTTGACATGTGTAGACTAGGACCAACCTCTGCAGCCTCCTTTTAGGCTTAGAAAGTCCAAGTAGCTTAACAATAATAGAATACTCAAGCGACTAGCAAAGGCTCTGATCAGACTGTGCGTATGTGCAGGCTGATCTGAGGCTTTGCTGGTCGCACATACCACATTGTTGGAAATCTCATGCACTGGCTCAATTATTATTTTTCAAAAAGTTCTTTCAGGAACACTATCAGAGTGTCAAATGGTTTAGATTCAGATCAGGACCGACATAATGTTCTGTCTGTAACTGACAAAACTACAATGCACATGAAACTAACGCTTTCATAACTTATGGGGTATCTGATTTTATTAATGATTCTGTCTGAATATAAGTACAAAATAATAAGTCATGTGATTGATGGAGATCATTGACACATGTTCAGTTACTGTTATATTAATTTATTTAATTCTTAAAAAGTGCAATATATTGGTACATGTATATATGGAAATTGAATTTGTAATAAGTTTCAAATTAATTTTTAATTATTTTCCTTTTGTTGTTCTCTACTTAATTTGCTCATATAGTTTCACTCCATTGAACAAAATGGGTGGTCATCTTGTTGAACTTATTTTGTGTGGGGTTTACGTATTTTCATAAGAGTTATTGTGAATTTTTCATCTATTTCTTTATTGCACCAACCTGATTAATTTCAAGTACAAGATTATGTCAGATTTTGATTTTTTTTTTCTCAGGGTTCCCACAAATTATAGAAAGTAAAATTCCCTGACTTTTCCCTGACCAAATTCAAATTTCCCTGACCCAAAAAAATATCGGCATTTGTCAAGCTTTGTGGGTGTAAGCTATGAGCATGATTAGTGGACAAATAACAATTTCAAGCAAATGTTCCTGTAAACTGTAGGCAAAATTTATGATCTGTTCATCAAAACTTTCAGAATTGATCTTTTTGTAGCCTTTAACATACATTAGTGCTAAAATGCCTAAATGGATTAGCCTTTTAAGGTGCAATTATACAACTTCTTATTAAAAATACCTTGTAACCATATCTTTAAGGCAAACTAGGTGCATAAAACTGTCATTTTACCACTGACTGATTTTTGAGCACCAGGATTCTTCATACCTTGAGAAGCATCATGTGTCTATGTTGCTCAAACCAAGTTTCAGAGTGTTCCATCGAACGATGTGGTAGCAGAGTTTTGCCTGTGACCAAATGCATAACCCCATATTTCAAAAGGCCAACTAAATGAGGCTGTCAATTTGCCAATAAATGATAATTAGGTACCTAAATAAATACATGAAAGGCTCAGGGAATGCCACAATCAAATGATGCAGCCTATGCAAAGTAAGCCACTTAAAAAAATTTAAAACCCCCCAAAAAACATGGAATATCAAGTAATAGAAACTTCATCATGCATGTTTTCAATTTGTTTTCACTGTAATGGTAAAAGCCCATTCAGTTCCATTAAAACTGGGACAGGAATCTGTGAATTTCAAAACTATTATGGCACAAACATTACCTTTTATATCAGAAAGCAAACAGGAAAAATTGACAATGATAACACAGATACCCTTTTATAAAGACAATGATGTTCAACACACAACTTCTTCAAGCAAATGCTCATTGTGTCAACAGATTGTACCACTGGGTGTGTAGATTAGGTATCAAAAGGTTCCATCTTCACTCTAAAAGGCAAAGTATGGTACCTTATCTCAGTCTTTCGGCGTAATAAGAGAAGCAAACACCTATTAAAAGCAAACAGATATTTTTATCAAGTATTCAAAGCCGCCAACCTGTCAATCATATTTTTATTTCAGCAAACTTTACTTCTTCAAACAAAGGTTATCTGTGAGTGACCATAGCTGAAGACAATGCACAATATTATTCCATCAAACACTTCAGAAAGAATTGATCAACATACAAATATAGATTTAGCCCCCATCAGTAAACCACTTATTTAAAAGACAATTTCACATAGCTTTCATTTTGCCAATACTGATGTTTGTAACCAAATGTTCAATGTGTCTATCTGATGAAAGCAAAGTATTTAAGACTGCTTTATCGCAAATCTGTGGTATGACTGAGATGATCGGCACAACCTCTGCAAAAACATAGTCTATTAGGATTTACTAAGAGAAATAACTCTTAAATTGGGCCATACCCCATTACTGTTGTATTCATTATGTCTTACTTGGGCATATGAATGAATTTGTGATATCTGAAGAAAATTTTATAAGCTCTAAAAGATATTAAAGAAACAAAATGCCACAGAAAAACAAACGGAAAGACAGAAAATGAAAAACAGTATTTCCCCAAAGAAACAGTTTTAGTCCCTGTCAGACAATACCATCTTCTTCTAATAAGTATATATTTTCAAGTTTAGGAGTACTTACCATTATACATGTTTGTGGATTTTACATTATCATACTCAAAACAGCAAATCAGTCCAGTTAAGTGTTCTATATCATATTTTGTCTAAATGTGCAGACAGAACTAGAACTTTAACCCTAGCACATTAATCTACTTAATTGAACAGTTATTATCAACATTCAAAAATATGACAAGTTGTTATAAAATTCCCTGACTTTTTCCAAAACCTCAAACTTCCCTGACTCAACTCAAAATTCCCTGACTTTTCCCTGACCTTGAACTTTTTTTTCATTTTTCACTGACTTTTCCCTGACCGTGGGAACCCTGTTTGTATCTGGGGTGAGAATTTTCAGCTGATTTCAGAAGTTTTCTTAATCAGTATCCTGCCACTAAATTTTTGTCTGGAAAATGTCTGCTTTTTACATCTGCTAAGTGCACTTGAGACTAGATATTTTCATGGAAGCAAGTCTTGCTTCCATGAAAATATTTAGTCTGAAGTGCACTTTATATATGCAAGTAGGACAGAAAACAATATGAACCTGGGTCCTTATTGTTTGCAATTTAGACTAGCTAAGAACATAAGCAGATGAAAGGAGCAGATGACAAAAGTCATGACTGGCAAGCTTAGAGTAAATATAGCCTAAAATGTAATCTCTTTAACCCTTAAAGCTCCAATCACGCCTGCAGCAGAGGACAAATTTTAGGGCATCTTTCCCTATGTTTAACAAAAATAAGGCATGATATTACATGAGAATCGTCTGCCAGGTCTGGGTTTACACTGTTTGCTGGGTTTACGCTGTTAGGGTCTCAGAATGTCAAGGCTTCTCAGAAGCCAAAGTGTCATTATCTTGTTGCTAAACACTGGTGACAGCAGTATCATTCCCAAGTATTGCTGGACATACAATACTTTAACCCTGACTGGAAACCCCTAAACATACTTTGCAAACAGTGAAGACCCTATGAAATGCCGCATAATGTGGCATTTCATAATTCTACGCTGTTTGCCGAGACAAAATCAATCTTCTGAGGAAGAAATAATTGAGCCGTGACATGAGATTTCCAACAATATGGTATGTGCAACCAGCAAAGCCTCAGACCAGCCTTCACATACGCGGAGTCTGATCAGGGCCTAGACGGTCTGATCCTAGACGCTTGAATATTCAATGACTGTTAAGCTACTTACTGAACACCATTTGTGGTTTCTAAGCTTAAAAGGGGGCTTTCAGGCTCGTCAGAGTCTGCACTTGTCAAAATGCCACATTGTTGGAAATCACATGTTGCGGCTCATATTATATGCTTTGGAAATTATAACCTGTGTCCCCTCAATATATACATGCTCAATAAACTAACCTTACTTTAGTGTGTCAAACTTTATCATATGACCTTACTGTTATTCCGTGGATAACGTCATTCCATTAATAGTGTTATAACCACACGTTACATAACACTTTCGGCTGGAACAAGTAATGTCATGATGTCGTCAGTTAAAACAATGCAAATTGTCATTGAAATAAACAAACTTTAAAGGCAATAAAATCACATTTAAAAGGTCATATGATAAACAAAATCTTACACGAGTGATCAATTCATATGAAATTTATTAAACTGGCCGAAGGCTCGTTTAATAAATTTCATATGAAATGATCACTCGTGTAAGATCCTCTATTTATGGAAAAGTCCATTGGTCCACAAAGGGCTAATGGTCTTTATTGCATAAAAACAGTGCTGCCTGCCACTTATGTTTCAACTGCCTAAAATCGTTCATCACAGAAATTTACTGGCATTTATAAAACAGCTTCTTTACTTATAATTACTGATTCTGGCCACCAAGTTTTATAATAGCTGTTCGGTCAGTCTCCCCTTTATATGGTCAGCGAGACGACAACACCTGTCTCCAGGGTTTCCGGCAAAGCGAGACTCAACCCTGTCTCCTCAGCTACAGAGAATAGCAAGAAAATTGAAATTTAACCTGTAGCAAGTTTAGATATGACACTTTCCAAAAAGCAAATAACAAAGGCGCTGATCTGTCTGCGTGGATGGGCAGGCTGATCTGCGTCTTTGTTGTTCGCAACCCTGGAAGACAGGTTTTCTCGCATTGAGGCCCATATGGCTTTGCCCTGGAAGATGGATATGAATGAAAAGTGACAAACCACGAGTTGACTCTGAAACAGTGACAAAATATTGTGCCATATTTTTCAAATTTTTGTGAAAATTTTGTTGTATTTATACAAAAATAGTGATCAAACAAATTTTCAATGCAGTAATGTTTGCCAGGTCCCTTTGGACATATTGAGAATCAAGCTTCTAAAATCTACCTCAGGACCTGTGAATGTTTATGCATGAAAAACCAAGTTTGATCCCTAAACTAATAAATGATTAAACACTTAAATTAACATGTTTGATCCATAAAATTGAGCGAAGCATGTGATTTTTGGTATTTAACATATCTTTAAGCAGCCAAGGCTCAGACAATTTTGAGCATCAGCTCAGACTCACCGGAGCCTTTGCTTCACACATACACTATTAAAGTATGGAAATAGATAAGGCTCAAACCCAAAATTCCTCTTAAGTCCCATAGGATAGCTTTGCATGTGCATTTAGATGTAATACACATATGGGCCGCAACGAGACTGGGTTTCCGACAAAATGAGATTCAAACCAGCCTGCTCAGTAAGACTAGCTAGAAAATTGAAATGTCGCTCGTAGCAAGTCTAGATATGATAGTATCCAATGAGTTAATAACAAAGGCACTGATCAGATTGCACAGGCTGGTCTATGCCTAATGTTTGCAAACCCCCGAAGACAGGTTTTCTCGCATCCAGGCCTATATGCAATAAGTACCATCATCACCTGGACTGATCAAAATGACATATACTAGGCCAAAAAAGAAACGCCGCATATAAAGATTAAAAATATTGCACGTTAAATGAGAGTTACAAAATTTCATTTGCTATCTATGTTTCGCTACTATTCCTGCCACACATTATTCCCATTGTTTTATTGAGCTCAGTCAACCCAAACCAGTGTACTGGCTGTCTTTTAATTTTCAAGTTTTTCACGTGCACATTGATTTTATTTAGATTTACACATGTAATAACTACTGAAATCACTAGTCTAATATCCAATTTGTTAGAAAACATTTAATAAATTTAAAATTAAAAGTTACACATTGCTAATTTTAGATGCCAAAACGGACACATGTTAAACGTGAAAATTTGATAAGAATGTTGCAAGCTAACGTGACGCCATCCGTGATAGCCCAACAATTTCGATGCCATGCAAGGATAATTGAAACTCTTAGAAAACGTTTCTGACAAATTGGAACAATGTCAGACCGTGCGCATTCATGACGTCATCGCCTAATGACGCGACATCAAAATCGATATAAACGTAGGTTTAAACTGGTGAATCAATTTCGTCCGGTGACAATGATAGCTAGGACAGCCCCACGAACCCATAATCCAAGAATTAGCTCTCAAACTGTGACAAATTGTTTGCGAGAGATTGGAGAAACTTCTCCCATATACAAAGTATGTTTTATATGCGGCGTTTCTTTTTTGGCCTAGTATATTTATTCCACTGTTAGACTGTGCTTTTCTCGTATTTCAAATTAACTTGTCTTTATATAATTTTGGCACTACTATCCCATAGGCGAGCAGCAAAAGCTTAGATGAGCCTGCACATACACACACTCTCACCCCGAGCCTTTGCTGTTGCACACAATAAGTAGGGATGCAGATGAAGTCTCAGCCAAAATTTGGGCCTATAGCCCCACTAGATGGCTGTACAAGAATGTTTGGTTTAAACAGTATTTTATTTCTTTATATACATACAATATTTAACAATTTACACAATCAATGGGCCAGGATCTGACAGTAAGCTAAAAGCTTATACGAGTCATTTCCTGAATAACATTCAATAGCAGCAAATATATGTGAACAGTGTAAAATTCAAACCATTTTCGGGAGAGAGAGAGAGAGAGAGGGGGAAAGAGAGAGAGAGAGATACAGGGTACACATTGAATTCCAGTTTGTGTATACTAGTCCAGTTTCCATTTGGCTAGGAGAAACGCTGATATGAAAATGTATACATATAGCCTTGTGTGCATGGTATATATTCATAAGAGAAAGTGCTACCCTGGTATCACACAGAACTAAAATGCACGAAGAAGAAATGTAGGTAGTAAGAAGAAGAGAAAGAAAGAGAGGAATAATGAACATGAAATACATTTGTTAATACAAGCAGATTTGGTGATTTGGGTGATGCTTTTTATGTCACAGCGTGGTGGGGCCACAAGCACATGCGAGAAATCGCGGTAGACGGGGTGGAGTGGGGCTACATGAGGCATGGGGAATTTCTAAAGGGGTAACATCGGCAAGTCACAAATAGCGCCGGTGCGAAGGACACAATAACACATATCAGGGCATCAAACCAAAACTAGTGATGACCCGCAAGTGCTCGACGCGCCCACTCATTCGCTGTGAACATTAAAATTTGAGCATCCTTTGTAACATAATGTATGGAGTATATTTATTGGTTAGCCTCAACTCATTTATACGTATATTTCTATTACCCGTCGGGTTCAGACGATACGTGGAGACATTTGGATTTTTAACCGTCACCCCACAATAGATAATAGGCAAGTCAAAGAATGTTTAAAAGAATGACTTTGAATTTACGCATTTGGTATAAGTACCAAAATCTCATGAACGTCGCCAGAAAACCTGATTTTGTTGTTTGCAAACAACAAACACACAGATCAGACTGTGCATCTGCACAGCCTGATCAGCACCTTTGTTATTTGCTATATGGAAAACACTTTAACTCCACTTACTTCATGCAAAATTTCAATATTCTAGCTAGTCTCTGTTCCTGAGCTGCTGGTTTGAGCCACAGGAACTAGTCACAAATCCTTAGAATAGAAAAAGTAGGCCTATATTTATTCTATGTTAACAGATACACGCCTACTTTTTCTTTAAAAAAATGTGACAATCTCCTGTGGTTTGAGCTATACCTGGTCGCAAATCCTGAAGACAGGTTTTCCCACATCGAGGCCCATATCACTTGAGTGAAATTCAGATATAAATGGATTTTTTCTCAGATGTTTTGGTGGGTTGCTGTGTTCAACCATTAAGTGCTGAATTTAAAAAATGGAGTATTACAGATGGTAATCTGACCTTATTCATCCAAGACAACAATTTATTTGCTGAAAAAATCATAAACATAGTGTGATCAAGCTTCTTTTGTAGCAGTCTGATCTGGGGCTATTCTGATCGCATGGGTGAAAGCTTTCAGAATTATTCCTGAATTCAGGATGTTGAGGCTGACTTTCCATAGAAAGTTAGTGGACGAGTGAAGTGGACAATATTTATATTTCACGAGTGGCGAAGTCACAGATGAAATATACAGGCCCCCTAGTGGAACCTTTAAAACCTTTATAAACCTTTAATTTGGTTGCAATCCTTTAAAACCTTTAATTTGGCTGAAAAACCTTTAATAACCTTTATTTTGATTAATAAACCTTTAAATTTTGCAAGATCAGTTTGAACATAAGAAATAGACCATACATATGTTGACAAGTAATCTCTGTGACATCTTGAGCTTTTCAGAAAGAGACCATTGTGTCTATATGGGGTGACTTTTATAGTCAAATTTTCTGATGCTTCAGATTAGGCAGCAATAAAAAAAAGAGTGAGGTAAGGTAAATATAAATGCTTTTGGGTTGATTTCTTGCTTTACATCCAGCAAAACAGCTGAGGTAATGTCAGAATGACTAATTGATCCTAACCACCCTTTTCCTAGGCTGGCTGAACCCATATCCTTATACAAGAACTCAGTGCTTATCTTTCACTAGTAAGGCTAACTGACAACTAGTGAAGAATGTGCCAGACCTGGGAATAGAACCTGCAAAACTCCAAACATTGGATTTGACACCCTAAAATGTGCCACCTGCAATACTTGCGCCAGTGAATATATTAATGGATATCATCTTTTGGGTTATTTGACTTCTGAATAAATTCCTGATTTTCTAATGTCGTTATCTAAGTTGGTCAAATCTAAACAGTGTAATCTACACCCCAAGACTAATACAGAGGATATGCATATCTGTCTAAATTTTATATTTAAAGAGCATACAATAAATGTGATATCCTCTGAAATCGTTCATTTACTGAAGGTAAAATTGTCCTTACAAAATGACCAGAGATGGCTTCTCCTGCTTTCTTGGTTTTCAAAATTTTGCGGGGGAGGAACCCCGTACCCCCCTTTCAGATTACAAAATATGCAATTAATAGAAAATATGTGATTTATTTTGTCAATTAAACACTGCTCACACACAAAAGCCTGTGGTGGTAGAGATTTTCTATCGATATGTGATTAATGGGCTATACATTTATTGGCTAATGGTTTTGCTGCACCCCTTTCATACCTTCATCTATCTTACATGTAACATGGGTTTAACAGATTGGGATCCGATAAAAATACTAGAAAATTTGATGTTAATTTGCTCTTTATTTTTGTTAGAATTTCAATGAAACAACCTTTATTTTGCCTAAAATAGCCTTTATAAAAAAACCTTTAATTTCATGAGAGTCTGCTAGGGGGCCTGAATATAATTAATGTCCACTTCACGAGTGAAATAAAAGACATATTGAACAAAAAACATTTGAGTTTTCTTTTTATTATCTACAAATTTCCCATAATCTTTTAAGGTAAAGAGAAGCGAATCTTACTTTACATTAGCTTTTGTTTTGATTTTCTAGTTGTAGCAGACTAATTTATAAAAGCTCTTTCTTTTATTAAGCTTCTAAGCGACTCTGACTTTTTGTTAATAGGAAACACCAATAGTTGTTTCCCTTAGAAAAGAAACAGATATGTCATAAGGAGTTGCTTTCCTTAGACCATATTGAGAAATTAGAAAAAAGTAGTTCCAATCTTACGGTTTCTCTCCCATGAAAATATGGAAACTTGTACTTTCACTGCTGTGAAAATAAGTTTTTATATTTTCACGGCTGTGAAATATATGCATTATATTTAACCAAAATTTTCCTGTATTTCATTACATAGTAGATAATAAAGCAGATTATAATAACTTCTTTGGTGTATTTTCAGGTTATCTAAAGACGACTAACCATTTAAACTTGAAATGGTTAATGTTTTATGGGCATACTGTGAGTTTTAAGATTTAAACTTTTAAGTTCAGGATTTTTACAAATTTTGAACTTTCCCCAATGTGATCGCTTGGAGCAGCCTGATCACACATGCTTTTCCTGTCATGAGTAATTTGGTTCAGGTACTCGGGAGTTAACATGTTGCCCCACTGGGAAATTTTTCATGCTTTTTAGCCGTTTACTGATTTTTTTTCAAAAAATTATTTCAGGGATACCATCCGAGTGTCAAACAGATTGGATCCAGATCAGGCCCGACATATTGTCGGGCCTGATCTGGTTCCAAACTGTTTGCAAAGGTCATCAGCAGAGCACACTTGGAGGCAAAGAGTGAAAATGGAATAGTTTGGCTATATGCACAAATGATTTAAACATTGAAATGTTGTTGGTTGTTGGTAATAAAGCTACAATTATTTACCTTATGTTTTATCTATTTATTTTCACCCGATGAAGGAGGAAATGACCTTTGTCTGTGGGTGTGTTTGACCCAAATCTTGCGTCTGCAACCCCTCCTTGTTGCATGTTTACTAGCTCTGATATAAAGATGTACAAGTGGTTTTGGATTTTTGACTGTCATACTTGATGGAGTTACATTCCTTTTGGACTTCAAAAGTTTCCATAAAATTTAAGTCCTTGCATTGCCTTGACTTTTAGGTCACATCCTGGGGCAGGGATGGCACTGAGTAACCCTTTAGACACATATCAGCCCACATGCCTAATCATCAAAGGTCTAGCTTAGAAAGCTACCGAAAATTTTGAGTAATATGAAAATTCCAAGCCTGTTCAGGGCAAGCCCCGAGATAGGGATATTGCTACATAAAACTTTAGACCAATATCTATTATCATGCTAAACAAAAAGAGATTCACCAATTTCTTGCAAACATAGGCATATCAACTTAAATGCAGTGATCTTTTTACCTCAAGGTCACACCCCCCAGATAGGGATGGTGCTGATTAAAACCCAAGACATATGTACCATCAGGTCAAATATGAATTTAATCCATCAAAGGTTCTTCAAGGTCTTTTTAACTTTACACATGACATTTGATCCTGTGTCTATCTTATTTGATAAGAAATAAAGAGAAAATCGCCTTCAGAGATTTTGTTTGTTTGGTTTGATACTTTAAGTCCCAGTCAACAGCTAAGGTCATGTCTGGATGGTCAGCTCACCTAACCACACTTTTTTCCGGGGCAAGCTTGACTAATGGGTTAACCAGTACTTCGTGCACATACATACTTTCGCTTGTAACCCTTCTCGATTCAGCGGGAGGAGAATGGCAAATCCATAGACCAACAAAAACAAATCCCCTGACCAAAAGGTAAATGATAAGCAATTACAAACTGATATATTATGTTGCTACCAAATATCATCAAAATATCTCAAAAGGTATAACATTTATTGAGGCAACAATGTACAGGACAAAGGAATACATGTTTTGCCTCAAGACTTTGTGAGAAACACTATAGATTTGCTTTGTTTTGATTCAACGTCCCAGTCAACAATTTTTCAGTCATGGTTGGCCGATCTTCCTGGGTTGAACTAGTACTAAGGCAGAGGATAAAGTGTCTTGCTCAAGGACACAAGGCTGTTTTTATAGACAGCTGTCACAGCTATTAGCATATTTTATAAATATGCCTTATTCTCTGATTCCATTGAGTTTTGAATTTAATTCAAATTAGTGAGGTTTTACTGCACATGTAGTGATTTTATTTGGCCATTTTTAATGCCTTATATGAGAGTCATTCCCAATCCAAAAATGGCCATTATTTCCCAATTTCATGTATTTTAGTACTAATTTTCACATTTTTATGATAATTTTTCCCAAATGTGAAGGAAAAGGTAGCTTCCCAAATAAAATCACTGATGTAACAAGCTTAGCCATTATACTTTTGAGAAAGCAAATAACAACAAGACAAATTCGACGAATTTATATCCCCCGACGAAGGGTTATTTGAGAGAAACATGTAAATCACAAAACATAAATCCCATTTATCTAACCCTTAGTTTACCTTCAGTATTATTCAGATCATAACAAACACCTGTCAAGTATGTTTGAGTGCTTAGTTTAATAAAAAATATACTTACATCTGCACAATTTCAATATCTGACCTTTAAATCCAACCCAAGAGGTCAAGGGTGTGTGAAAATTCAAAGTGTTACCTTGCATGTAGGTCTACACTTCTTCCACTTTAATTTGATATGCAACATGACCACTTTAAGAAGAAAAAAAAGACCTTTTGACCCTACCCCAGGGGTCGTTGGTGTGTGTAATGACAGCATATTTGCTTTCGTATTGCTCTGTGCTCAATTCCCTTTAATTTGATATGAAAAATGACTACTTTCAAAAAAATATATAGTTTGACCCCACCCCCTGGGTCGAGGGTGTGTCTGTGGGCAAAATATTTGCTACCATGTTGCTGCCAGCGTTGTCAGCTTTAATTTGATATGCAATATGACTACTTTCAGAAAAAGACATAGTTTGACCTTTTGACCCCACCCCCTTGGTCGAGGGTGTGTCTGTGGGCAAAATATTTGCTACCATGTTGCTGCCAGTGTCGTCAGCTTTAATTTGATATGCAACATGACTATATTCTGAGCAAGTTTAATTTTGGCCTCTGCCCAACCCCTGAAGTCCACCCAACGGGCTTGGACCCAGGCCTTCAAACTGAAATCCCTTTTGATATATTTCATGTCTATCGCTGCTCTGCCTGCATGCAAAATTTCAGCAAAAAATATTAACAATTGCCTTAGTTATTGCAAAATTTAAATATTTGTCCTTTGACCCCTTATGTTGAGTCAAAGGGGGGTGGGGTAAAACTTTGACACTGCAATGCTTATCTACAGGCACTTGGCAATCATGGTCTATAGTGAGAAGTTGTTAAATATAATAGCTTTGATGAAATGTGAAGATCATCACACAAAAAAGCTAATATAGGTTTTGCCTTATGATTTCCTATACTAAAACAAGGGCAATAACTCAAGTGTTAAGGTGTAGATTTTGAACAAACTTATAGGATATCGAGAATCCATGGTACTCATCATTTGTACAAAGAATGAATCATATCTGACCAAGAGGTACTGAGATATGGTTCCGGACAGACAAAAAGTGTGGACGGACGGACGCAGCCAAAACTATATCCCTCCGACTTTGTGGGGGGGATAATAAAGGCCCTCACAGACTGTGTGGATGTGCAGGCTGGTCTACACTTTGTTATTTGCAGGCAACTAAATCAGGTTTTTCTTATGACAAGGGCCACACGAGAATGACCCTGTTCAGAACTAGGCCTCAGTATATTTTAATAGGTTCTTTTTCATGTTGCCGCTCATAGAACTATAGATTTAAATTAAAACAAAAACACTCCATTCCCTCTATTTTTTTTTAATTAAGCTGTGACATAACAGGTTAACAATTTAATCTTTCCTTTTTCGAACAGTCTTTCTCACAGCTACTGGCTTCTGGCTTTTCATGATAGCACAGGCACGACGTACTGCAGCCTGCAATAAAACAAAAAATATATTTTTTTTCATCATCAAAGCACATCAGGATGAAAGAGGTTAATTCGAAATACTATTGCTATAGTATCAGAAAATGGTCACACAGGCAGGATTTTTATCAGCTTGTCCTTTAACAGGTCCAGATAAGCAACAAAAACACATAAAATTGTGCCAGATTACTTTCTTATCCATCATTTTAAGCATGCGCATAAAATTGTGCCCGATTACTTTCTAATCCATCATTTTAAGCATACACATAAAATTGTGATTACTTTCTTATCCATCATTTTAAGCATGCGCATAAAATTGTGCCAGACTACTTTCTAATCCATCATTTTAAGCATACACATAAAATTGTGATTACTTTCTTATCCATCATTTTAAGCATGCACATAAAATTGTGATTATTTTCTTATCCATCATTTTAAGCATGCGCATAAAATTATGCCAGATTACTTTCTTATCCATCATTTTAAGCATATATGTTTTGGATGCTAAAAAGAACCATCTCAAGGAGACAATTCTTTTGAATACCCACATGTTTTGATGAGAAAAAATTAACCCCTCTTATCTAGAAGCTTGCTTAAACCTGTTGCATAACAGAATAAAATTATCTAATCAGATCCACATCTTACAAAAAGCAACTTAAAATAAACACCTGCTGATCATGCAGCGGGACTGTTTACGTAAGAGGGAAATAATCACAAAAATCTTGAAATATATATCAGTCTAGAATAATGCCGAGTTTCCCAAATGAACAGAAATTCTGGCTGCTCTTTTTCTTAGTATCAACTTATCACCTTGTAATTGGTTCCTGCTGTTAATTTTATTTCCACTGAAGAGAAAAAGTTCATAGCTCGACAAAGTAATTTATAATTGTAAGAAGGAATTTAGTAAAATTAAGAAATATATACAAGGATCCACTGCATGACTAAGTACATTTTATGAAAACAATCACTTTGTTTACTGAAATTCACTTATAAAGATTAAGTAACCTAGGAGCCACCTAATACTCAATAAAACAGAAATAAATTATTTTGTTTTAGACAAAAGTTCTTCAAAATGGTCAGTATATACAGCTTTGAAATTACCGGGAGAACGTTGAAACCTGATCACCTCCTTTTGCTTTTATTTTAGAAACAGGAATTTGTTCCGTGATCGACTCCAGAGAAAAGAGGTACCAATTGCCTGAATAAACTTTATTAAATTGTCTGCCTTTATATTCTCCACGGATACAGAAATTTCATTGTGACAAAAAAAATTAATTTCACTAACTTGCACCTAGAGGGCCAGGCAAAATATTATTTTTTATCAATTAATTGATCAACCTTAAACTAGCACCTTGTCAACTATAGTGTATTGGCTCAGCAGCTTGTGAAATTAGCACCGCACCCGAGATTGTTTACATTAAACACATGGCTGATGAGCCCTTGTCAGAGTAGGCCTATTGACTAGTATGACTACCCACTCTTACAGGGATTTTCCTAGGCCTGATTTGGGGCCGAATAACGGCCCTTTCCCATTTCAAAAATAAGCAAAAACTTCCCAAAATGGTGTATATCATTCCCAATTTCTTAGTTCTACATTTTGGTGAAAATTTCATAAAAATCAGATCAAAAATACCAACAGATGCATGAAAAATTGCATAAAAAAGTGAATGAAAACAGGTTTTCACTCAAATTTTTATGCAATTTTTCAGGTATTTTTATGGTGGGCTATTAAAGCAGCTTTACACTGCAACGGTAAATCTTGTATTAGTTCGTACAGTAAAAAATAATTATTTTTCGCTTTGTACGAACTAATAAAAATTATTTTTCTGAGAAATGGGACTGTACGAACTAATAAAATTAAATTCTGAAATTCGAAAAACGGGACCAAAAACATGCGAAAATTGCCAAAGAGGGTGGAATTTCTGTTTATCCTTTTAGCCTGATTACAGGCTGAATGTCTGATCAGTATTTTCAATTAAACTAACATTCTTAATAGCATGGTCAGGCCCCCTAGCAGACTCTCATGAAATTAAAGGCTTTTTATAAAGGCTATTTTAGGCAAAATAAAGGTTATTTCATTGAAATTATAACAAAAATAAAGAGCAAATCAAGTTCAAATATTCGAGTAAATTCATCGGACCCTGATCTTTAAATCCTTGCTATGATAGATGACGGCATGCTTCTGGTACAGGAAATCCTTACGCAACAAATATTTAGCCATCTCATCACAAATCAATAGGACCCCCCCCCATGTTGTGTTAAACCCTTAGTTGAAAACATAATGCTTGCATTGCACAGTGTTGGATTGAAAAATTAATCACATTTCTTGGTCTGGAAGGGGGGTGCGGGGGTCCTCCCCCGGAAAATTTTGAAAACCAAGAAAGCAGGAGAGGCCATCTCTGGTCATTTTGTAGGGGCAATTTTACCTTCAGAAAATGAAGAATTTCAGAGGATGTTGCTCCCATTTATATTGTATGCTCTTTTTAAATAAAAATTTAGAAAACTATGCATATATCTGCATTAGTCTCGTTCGTGTGCAGATATCACTGTTCAGATTTGACAACCTAAGACATAAACATTTGAAAATCAGCACATTTCACAAGTTAACCCTGTTCATCTGAGACCAAAATGAAGTTTAACGGATGAGCCTAGCCCAACTTTTACAGACTACCATTGCAGTTGGTAGTGCGTCCAGCCTAATGTTCGGGAGCTTTGTAGGTTCTATTTCTATGTCTGACGCATTCTTTCACTAGTTGTCAGTTACTGGTGAAAGATTAGCACTGAGTACATTTGTACATATGAAATGATTTGGGTTAAGGCAGCCTAGGTTAAGTGTAGTCATTCTGACATGACCTCTGCTGTTTAGCATGGATGTAAAACAAAAACAAAACTGAAAGCATTTATATTTAACCTACCTCACTTTTATTTTTTATTGCTGCCTTATCTAAAGTCTCAGAAAAACTGACCATCAGACCACTATAGTCACCCTGGTGCAAGAGTTAGGTAGACACAATGGTCTGAGGATGAATACAGCTTTCTGAAAAACTAAAGCTGTCACAGACATTTTTGTCAACATACTTATGGTCTATTTCTTATGTTAAACTGATCTTGCAAAAGTAAAGGTTTATTAATAAAAATAAAGGTTATTAAAGGTTTTTCAGCAAAATAAAAGGTTTTAAAGGATTCCAACCAAAATAAAGGTTTCTAAAGGTTTTAAAGGTTCCACTAGGGGGCCTGCATGGTGAAAGATTGAAAATAAACAACCAAACATAAAAGTCCGGATTGCCGTTTCAACCGACTCACATGCAATGTGCGATATACCCGGCGATATCACCCTGTTACAGGCCAACTTTACATAGGCCTGCTTTACGGAAGAGATGTCACGTCAGACTTGTTCTATGACGATTGTCTTGATTGGAATCATACTCGGACCCACTGGGTCCGAGAAATCATAACAAAACTGAATACAACTTCTGTTCACTACCGACGGCTAGCTCTACAACGTAACAGAGCAATGTATATCGCAGCTTTCGTTTTTGGCCATGATGTAGATTCTTATTTTCTTAGAACCCTCGAAAATGCAGCATAGAAGTAGACAAGACAATACATGTACGTACATTCAGTCCTACAGGTTAGACGTACGCGTACACTCATTGATTTGGAATGAAAACTGAAAATGAAAATGGCGACTTCTAAATATGAAATATGAACAACTGGAACGCAGAACTCTCATGAATCAGAGTAGTACATTTTTCTGCCTTTATATTGTAAAAAGATCCACAACTTTCGTTTTTGCGAATGCTTACTCCATTTAAAGGCTTTGTATGAACACCCATATTTCTGCATAGGTTGGTTGGTTCGAGTCTTCATCATACGGCGTATTCCTTGTGGCGACATAACATGCTCAGCTTTTCGCACACCCCCTTACGTGTTAGCTCGGACCCAATATAGCTTGGTGTTACGCTGTTAGCATTCTAAGATTATGATAATGGCAATCAATGTAGAACCAGATTCCCATACTTTGCCATCTTCGGTCGCTTGACCATGGAAAAGCCATTACATGAGAAAATCTGTCTTTCGTGATTTGAGGCTGACTGACTCTTTTACAGCCAGAAACAGGGTTGGATGCACATGCTAGTCTTTGCACTGCTATTTGAACACAATGCTATTCCGTGTACACCTTGCTTTCCATGCGCGGATCCAGGATTTTTCGTCAGGGGGGGGTCCGGGTGTGGGTCAATCTGACAAAAAAAGCCCTGACAACGTTGTTTTTTTTTTTAGTCCTCAGCTTATTTTACTGAAGTCAAATGGTTAATTTCAAAGAAAACTATCATTTTTCAAGGTTCCAGAGGCAGTGTCACCAAACCACGTGGTGTGTGACGTAAATTTTTGGTACCACCGGCAGCTAAATCATCAACAAGAAGCATCGCCTCGGAACTTCAATCAATCGTAAGTATTTTATTTTCCAGCCGATTTCAACGACATATAGCCTATTCTAAGGGGAAAAGTGAGTTCTTTACAACGGTGTTAATGGATTTGTCACCAGATTAATACTTTAGGCCTGAAAACGAGGCAAATATCTTGGCAATATTTGGGACTGGCTTGCCGTGGTTGCACGGTGTTTTTCACATTTTCTGGACATTTGCCTCGTTTTCAGGCCTAAAGTATTAATCTGGTGACAAATCCATTAACACCGTTGTAAAGAACTCACTTTTCCCCTTAGAATAGGCTATATGTCGTTGAAATCGGCTGGAAAATAAAATACTTACGATTGATTGAAGTTCCGAGGCGATGCTTCTTGTTGATGATTTAGCTGCCGGTGGTACCAAAAATTTACGTCACACACCACGTGGTTTGGTGACACTGAGAGGGGGTCCAACATTTTCCGGGGGGAGGGGGGGGGGGGGGGGGGGGGGGTTTGTGTGTCCAACTTTTTCCAGGGGGGTCCAATTGCTTATACCCTATAGAAACCCATATAACTTGTGATTTTCGAGGGGGTCCGGACCCCTGGACCCCCCTCTGGATCTGCACTGACTTGCTATCTCGATTTTCCGTTAAGTCGTCGTTGGGTGGTATTTTTCAGTTTTATATTAATTTTGATAGACCATGATTCTGTAAGTAAACAGTGGCGTCAGGCGACCCCACGTGCGGATCCAGAGGGGGGTTAGGGGGTCCGGACCTCCCCTCCTGGAAAACACAGGTTATATGGGTTTCTTTGGACACCCCCACCCCCTGGAAGAAGTTGGACCCCCTCCTCCCCTCTGTAACCACTCTGTAAATTGTAAAATAAGTTTATGACTAAAAAAAACATTGTCCAGACTGTTTTCTGGCCGTCGGCCTCGACCCCCTCCCCCCGCCTGACAAAAATTCCTGGATCCGCGCATGAACCCTGTTCGACTTGTTCATAACGCCTGGGCCACTGTTAAATGTGTAATGTACATTTTCTTGCGTCAAGGCCATCATCACGTGCGACCCCAAACTTTAAAACAGCACGTGGCCGGAATTGATGTGTGCGGTCTTTTTGATCTTAAAAAGGATCATGCTGTCTTTGCCCTTGGCGTCAGCTGATATAATTAGCAGACGTTTTGTGAATTGACCAGGCCCAGCAAAAAAATAAAAATAAATAATTCAAACTGTTTGAAACTCTGATATGGGCGGAGACCTCGGACCCAGTATGCTTATTGGGTCCGAGGCGGAGACAGAGGGGGCAGGGGGTTTGGACCTCCCCATGGAAATCATAAGTTGCCATTTGTTTCCTAGAAGAAAAAACTGGTACGAACCTCCCTCAAGAAGCAATTCGACCCCCCCCCCCCCCCCGGGTTGGAATTGTCTGGATACGCGCACGCATGTCTGGCAGGAATTTTATTTTTTGCATATAGCAGGTTTAGCTATCATACTTTCTACAGATAGTTGGTAGAACTGCGCAGGTGCGTTGGCTGATCTGTGCCTTTGTTGTTTGCATACTAAAAAGTTTCTCCAAAATTGGGTAAAAAAGCGAAGTTGCAAATTTAAATATACACGGACGGTAAACGAGAGCCTTTTCGACCATTTTTTTTCTTATCTGAAAGCAAGCAATTGTTGCGGTGACATGCACCTTCATCTACGTTCCTTGTATGCGAGCATTTTTGCCCCTGGCAAGACTGTGCTGATGTGCAGGCTCGTCTGAGCCTTCGCTGGTTGCATGTGCGAGAGGTACCTGACTCGTTTCATAGACAGCCCAATGTAAAGCATGATGCAGAGGCATGCATAAATCACTTTTCATCTTGGTTTGTGCGTCTGTGTGTACGTGTGATGATCCACAGGAATCATGTAATGTGTAAGACCCATGATACAATTTCATGAGGACGCCGCGCTAGGCTCATCAGTGTTGTCTTTGTTTGATAAAAAGTTTGATCGGATATACAATGTATTTAGTTATTTTATTACGCTTATTGCGTGCGCTTTTTGGTGAAACTTAGAAATGAAATTGATGCACACACATTTAAAGCACAGCTAATTAGTGGGAGTATGTAGGTGTCTAGATTCTTCATCCACACCAAAACTTTGAGTTACCCGGCGAGTTTGCGCAAAAGCACAGGCTCCCCTGAGCCTTCGCTGATAACATTTGTGATAAACACCAGCGGATATGGTTTCATCATGCTCGGATCCAGTGATTAAAAAAAAAGACGCTTGGGCATATTTATGACACAGAAAGACCAGAAAGGCTCAATGATCACAGACACGTAGGACACTGTGTGCACGCGCGCGTGGTTGTGTACATGTATTTGATTTTGTCATGACTGGACAAAATATCTCCGCGATTTGTATCAGTCCGACGTTCATTGAACCTAGCGTTTATCATTGAATACAAGTTTGGCATGCATCAATGCTGGATGCACGCGCATAAGCGACACTGACGATCGCACTGACAGGCGAAACGCTCCTGTTCCGCTGATATGTTTGTTAACTGACGTGCTCGACGAAAAACGAAAGCATCGTAGACAGACACACTGATTGACCAAATGAACCAAAAACTATTAAAAATTACAAAAAGGAAAAATGACCACTGTACGAACTAATACATGACATTTTAAGCTGACTGGTCATGAATAATTTATGGTGTACGAACTATTCGAGTGTACGAACTAATACAAGATTTACCGTAATTTATGATATGTTTTTAATCCATTTAAAAATGGTGGTCCAGTTCTAGTTTTCCCAATTTGATGGTCCAAAAGCTTTTTTCCCCATATTCAACAGGCCCCTGGCCCCTACTTCAGAAAGGTAGGAAAATCCCTGTCTTACTTACAAATTATTGGCTTTTACCTCCTTTTAACTGGAGGCCTGTATTCACTCACCATTTTAAGATCCTTCCTGTATATGTTTTTACGAATGGTGGTTCTGATTGTGGATAATGTCTTTCTGGCTCCCTTCTTCAATTCCACTCTAGTAAAGGACTTTACTGGTTTACGACGGGCTGAAAGAGAGTCCAGAATGCATTACATCCCTTTTGCTGGAACTTGTATAAAATTATGATGCCGGTGACAGCAAATGAACAATGCAATTTTTCATTGTAAATAATGTCCACTTTGAAGGCAATAAAATCCCATTCAAAAGGTCATATTGATAAACAGAATCTTACACTTGCCATCATTTTATATGAATTTTATTAAAATCATCAAAGGCGTGTTTAATAAATTTCATAATAAACTGACTGCTGATGAAAATTCTATATACATATAGGTCAATCATGATATTATTTAAACAAACTTTTTGAGTGTGCAATTTTTTGGGGGGGGATTTGATTCTCTACGTCCACACGCTATAGGACCCTGACCATATACAATGTATTTTTTGAGCAATAATGGCGGACAGTACAAACACGCCTGGAGTAGTTGCTCCAAAAGAAGGTAATAATAAAAGCTTTAATGTCCTATTTCGATGTTCATACTCAGCTATGTTTTAGGAAATAAGTTATTTTAGGTTTTTGACGTCTTGATTAAACGAATAATGGTTTCATTTTAGCAGATTAGTTTCAAGTTGCATGAACGTGTGGTTTGCGCACCATTTGAATCGAGGGCATGTTTTATACAACTGTTCAAAACATGGAACTGAATACATTGGTCTGGGTCCTTTGCACGCGAGAGTATGATAGTCAATGCAGCAAAGATTTTGTGAGACTTTTATCTATAATAAATGTGTACTTACTAGAAAAAACAACAATTTAGTCCACTGTACTCATACCAAAAGTTTCCGAGATCTGGTCAAAAAATTAGAGAAAGATCACAAGCCACTGAACGGGTATTTTGAGAAATAAATTATCCAAAAATTTGAACGGGTAGTCTGAGTGCCGTAGATCTGGGAGGCTATGCACATGCTTTTGAAAAATTTGGCACAACGCAACAAACCAGTATGTGTGAAGCTACCTAGCAGGAAGCATTTCTGCCCAAACCTGAAAACTCTCGAAGTTTAGTAAAATGCTAATATCACAATCACAAACTGCAGACAAATCCATGGCATAGCAAGGAAGAGCCACACAACAATCACAAGACGCTAAGAAGACAATCTAAGCACAGCAACCAGCTCTCTTTTTCCCATCAAGATGATTGCAAAACTAGAATGGGCATAAAGTAATGTACAACAAGATATAGAACAATTACAGACTACCACAATGCGAGTAACAATAAACAACAAATCAACAACAACAGAATCACTGCCTTAGAACGACAGCAGCCTAAGCCACCAGGGGCTTAAATGCATTGTACTGGTACCAAAGCTTCGCCCTATATTCTGCACAAACAGGTTCAACTACCTGTTCAGTAATGTCAAGCTATTAACAAGACTTCTGCTTAATGGTCTTGGATATGTTATTGGTCTAAAAAATCCCCTCTCTCTCTCACACACACACACACACTCTCTCTCTCTCTCTTTCTCTCTCTCTCTTTCTCTCTCTCAATTGTAAAGCAAATCAGATTAATTCAATTTACTTTATCGAGATAAAAGTTGTAATGAGTGAACACCATCTTAGGTATGGTTGCAAAAATATCGTCAATATAGTCTTTGAAATTGGTTTTTAGACTACCCCAAATTTCACTTTCAAATACAGCATTTGTATACACGCAACATTTTACGTTTATGGTGACAACTAGTAGCCACAGTTACAGGTATGCTAAAATTGCTTCAAAATGGGGCTCCTCTTCTTCTTTATTACTTAGGTAGGGGTAGTATTCTCATTGGATGTCATTATAACATTTTAGAGTACAGCCAAACAATGATTACTCAAATTTGAGTTGGACTAGTTGATGGGTTCAAGGAATACCTAGATAGACAATTCAGTTCAGGTTCATGAGCACTTAATGTCTATACGCTGTCCAAGGTTTATTTATCTACCACTAATTGCAAGTTAACCATTTGCATATTTGCCAAAAACCGTTGCTTCACGCAGACACAAAGAGAAGTAAATAAGTAAACGAAAGCCAGACCAGAATTTATGCGTACAATGTAGCTGTGCACAAACTTTTAAAGCTTGACTTGTATGCCAATAAATTGTGATTGCCCTTTGGAATGATTGTTTAGGTTGGGATGGAATCACAAACAGTGTAATCTCTGATCAGATTGCTCCTTGGGAAGCACGCTTACTTTAGTTAACATTGTTTGATCAGGCCTACCCAGAGCTCCAGATAGCGTCTGTACAGGCGCAAATTATGGGTATATTTTCCCCAAATATGGATAGAGTTGAAAATAAGGACGTAATGAATACTGGTGTGTTTTAGCTTGTATGGTACATTTTCACAAGAAACATGTAATACCATGGAGCATTTCATCAGTTTAGAACCAGCAGAATCCACTAAATCTTTGCGCTTCAGTAATCTAAATCAACCTGCTAGACTGCATATCAATCTTTATTTTTTCTTGATACAAACTACCCTACAGTTGCGTCCCTTAGCAATCATTTTTTTCCCTTGAAGAACATATGTTTCAGAAGAATTTGTTCATGGGGAGTTAATGCTATCCGTTTGGTCAGAGTGAGTTCGTGTGAACCAGTCAGGGTAGAAACTGAAAGGATGAATTTCTCAGAAGACAGCATGTTTTATAAACTTTATATTTAACAAGGTAATTTTAGTCTACATAAAACCAGATTGTATGTACAGAATGAAATAGCTTGTGCTGTCCAAGTTTCATTTGGACTTGTATTGGTACTGATGCCAGTAGAAATTATTTGAAGCCTTGCTTACCTGTCTGAAATATTTGGATTAATAGAGTAAGTGGTCTGGCATTTTAAACATTTTTTTCTTCTGTGCCAAAGTCAATAGTTGAGGTTAAATAAAAGAAATCATCAGCAAAGTCAACGAGAAAACTCTAGACCATAATACAAAGGCATATTGGGTTATTTTCTATATATACACCAGAGAGTTCTGCTTTCAACAGCTCTGGATATCCTGATAGACCTTGCTGCACGTACCAGAAATAAATTGCAATGCAGGGAATTAAGTGCATGGCATATAACATAAGTAGGTGCGTTCAAAGATTCAAATAATTCATTAACAAAAGATTATTATAACACTTTCAATACTCGGAACACCCGTACAGAATTTGACTCAAAATACCCGCTCAGTGTAAAATATTTGCTCATAATACCTGTCCAGTACTGCTCAAATAAACTGAGCTGTTCTGCACGCTGTTTTAGAACTTTTAGTTTATGTACAGTGGTCAAATAAAGTGTTTAATTCCAATTTTATTCAATGTATCCTTTACCAGCTTTTGTTTCTGCTGAGTATGATACAATATAGGTATTTGTGCAGAATATTTGAGCGAAAATGCTCTTTTGATGATGTGTTTTCACTCTTTGAAGTTGACCAAGTGAATGTAAAATACGTGAGCAGAGCCACTTAATTGTGTTTCTTTGTAAATTATGTTACAAATACTAGCCAAATAGACAAAAATCGTATGTAATACCAAGGTCTGGACAATGACAGAGCTAAACATGTATCCAACTTGGTCCTTTGTGAGGATAAACGCAACTTACACCAACAGAATCCCCAGTGGTGGTGTTTCTTATGCCCCCTTCCGCCATTTTGTTTTGCTCAAAAAATACATTGTATATGGTCAGGGTCCTATAGCGTGGTCCAAGTCAAGGATTTTTCAGTTATGTTGGGTCTTCCTGGGTTGAACTGGTACTAAGCAGGGATTAATGTGTCTTGCCCAAGGACACAACGCAGTGCCACTGGAGAGGCTCAAACCTGCAACCCCTCGATCTCAAGTCAAGCACTCTACCACTGAGCCAATGCGCTCCCCGTGAGTGTGCAATTGTAATAATCTTATCCCAAAATTTAAACATGTGTTTTGGGTACCCACAGCATGTATTTTGGTTGAGAAACAAGAAAATAATTTGTAACTTTCACACTTACATGTAGCTGGAGGCCTGAATACTAGTCCATATTTACCTTATATATCAAGACATATGATACAGGTATAGGCTGAATAAAACAGCGTGAACACATATCTGGGCCTCGAGGTTATAAAACTTTTTCAATGCTCAACTTAGCTGAGCATGAAATTTATCCTGCTCATAAATGTTAAAATGCCAAATTGTTGGCATTTAATATTTATTAGCTTGATAAATACAACATCTGAGAGACTTAAAGCTGCCTAGTCTGTTACTTTTGATCTTTTAATTTTTGAAATAATGTTTCTATTTTTCAAGAACACAGTAAAAAACTAAAATTCAGGTATACACATTTTACAAATTTTGTAAATCTTTACAAATTATCAGTACCAAAACCACAGCATTTATGTTAAAACTTGACTGTCTATAATTATTGGAGGGATGCAAATAATTACCAACAAGAGAAAAAACACCTGTTTTTATAAGATAATTCACTTTCCCATGCAGTTTTTTCAGCTATAGTGAACAGATTTATTGTGAAAACTTAACTTAATTCTGCTTTTACAAATGATTTAAAAAGAAAAGAAAATTTTTCGAAAAATGTTCATAGTTGCAGACTTAGTCTCTTTAACGCAAGAATTTACTTTATTTGTCGGGAAATTAGTTTTTATGAGCAGTTGTAATTTTGTGCTCAGCTGAGTTGAGTATTTGTTTTGTTTGATTTGATTCTTTACGTCCCATCAACTATCTTTCAGTTAAACAGGGACGGGTCTTCCTGGGTTGAACCAGTACTAAGCTAGGATAAATATGCCTTGCTCAGTGACCACAACGCAGTGACGCCAGTGAAGCTCGAACCAGCGGTCCTCTGTCTTGAGTCGAGCTCCCTTGAGTTGAGTATGAAAAAGTTTTCTATAACCTCGGGGCTAGGCTGCTCTTTAAGGAGGAGTCTGACATGGGTTTGCACTATTTTAGACATGGGTTTGCACTATTTTAGACATGGGTTTGCACTATTTTAATTTACCATTTCAAAACCACATGTCTCACTTATCATCCTCATCTCAAAGTCAAAGGGACTTGTTCAAATTTTAGTATAAATTTGGTAAGAATTTTAGCTATTCTTATGGTAGCTATTAGGGATTTACCCTAGATATTGGTTTGCCTACATACACATGTGGTGAAAGTTCAAAATTTCCAAAATCCTGAACTTTTGAAATTAAAAATTAAAACTTGCAGGAAGGCTACAAAAATGGTTAATTTGAAGTTAAAATGAGTAATTGTGTTTAGATAATCTGAAAACTAACCAAACCTATTATAATCCCCTTAATTCAGCATTTTAGCCTCAAAATCCTAAATTAAGGATTAATCCTGAAAACTTTCACTCATGCATACATCATCAGTCCCCACTTTAACCCATTTAAGCCGAATGGACTTGCCTACCATTATCAGTAGGACAGGCTTATTTCTTATTTTAAGGGTGTTGGAAAGTATTCTTTCTTTTTTTTCTCTCTCAAAAAAAAACCAAAACAAACAACAAACATTCTGTAAGCAGTGAAGATCTTGATCAGACATGGCATCATGACATCTGATCTGGGTCTGAACTGTTTGCATATGTCCGACAAAAAAGATGCTAGGCTGATATGGGTTAAACACCCATCAATCACTCCACACCTCAGAAAATACTTGCAAGCCTATAGATATTTATCCCGTTTGACTAATGAGGGCTGTTTGGTCAGGGTCTGAGATGGCATTAACATAATAAAAGTGCATGAGATTTCAAACAATGTGGTATGTTTGACCAGCAAAGCCTCAGATCAGTCTGCGCATACGCGCAGTATGATCAGAGCCTTTGCAAGCTGCTTGAATATTCTTTGACTGTTAAGCTACTGACCGAACATCATTTGGAGTTTCTAAGTTTAAAAGGAGGCTGCACAGGCTCGTACGAGTCTACACTTGTCAAAATGTCACATTGTTGGAAATCTCATGCTGCGGCTCACTTATCAATTACATTTCTGACATGTATGAGTGTTGTTCTCCTGTCGAAATGCTGGCTCTTTTGACAGGATGATCTATCTGACTGGTTTAGAGGATTTGTCTGTCCATCCATCAATCTTCAACTCTGTGGGACGGACAGACAGATGGATGGTGGGACATAATAAACCCATAAAGCGCCACCAATAATTTGCAACAGACGACAATTTCAAATTTTGCTGGCTTTTGAAAAATAACAAATAAAGCATGTTTCTTGAAAGAAGATTCCCATGAAATACCATACCTTATTTTTCCCGAATATTGGGAGAGATGTCACAAAATTTGTTGTTTGCTGCAGTCGTGACTGGCACTTTAAGGGTTAAAGAATTATTTTAGGATGGCTGCAGGTGATAAATTATTAGGAACACACTGGTAAATGTATACGTCGATTTGGTGGTATTTACGCGTATTGTCGGTACTTCATAGACCGGAAATGGTAGATATTGGTGTTAATACTATATAGCAAAACATGCCATATGCCTAAAGGACTATAGAATTAGATCATTTTTAAGTATGCAGTATGTGTATGGCGATATATGTAAGTGATCATCCAGATCGGTACTCAAATCTATTCCTAAATGCTCACATAAATCGCCAAGTGCATGCAGAATACTTAAAAATGATCTAATTCTCTATTCTTTTAGGCATATGGCATGTTTTTCTATATAGTATTAACACCAATATCTACCACTTCATGTCTATGAAGTACCGGCAATAGGTGTAAATACCACCAAATAGACGTATACATTTACCAGTGAGAGGAATGTTTAAGAGAATTATGATACTTACACCCAGTATTCCTCGTTACTAGTGTGACACCTTTGCCATCCTTGCAAGGCTCAATACCAACTGTCTTCTTATGTATCAAACCATTATAGCGATAAGAATTCCTGGACTTTAGATTGTTGGGCTCCTAGAATAAATAAAATACCAGTTTTTAATGGTTACTCTTCTTTAGATAACCTAACAAGAGGGCCATGATGCCCCTCTATGATTCACCTGGATTCTTAGCTATGGAGGCACTTTTGTTTTAGCAAAATGGAATCATTTGAGCAATATAAGGAACATTGGAGCATCATAGATTTGATGAGAAACATTTGTGTAAAATTATTTTGAATCTGGACCAATCAATGATCAGATGTTGTGTAAAATAGTCTTCTTTTTAGTTTTGGTGGCCATTTTGTTCAGCAGAGCTGAACCATTTGGGCAATTTTCGCAGAGGGCCTTATGAGGAACATTTGGGTGATATTAGTTCTGACAGATGTTATTTGAAGATTTTTTTTTAGCTCTGGTGGCCATTTTGTTCAGCAGAGGAAAAGCACTTATGAGGACATTTTGAATAACATTTGTGTGAATAATTAGGAATAATTTGAGTCAGAGGTTCAGATGACATTTATATACTGACCTACAGAAATAAACCATTTTATTATATACCAATAAATGATGCAACTTTTCAACTGTGTTTTCTGGCTATCCGATACAGAAATCAGGGTCAACAACAAGAGGTTTTCTGATTTTTTATCACTACCCTTTAAAACCAGGCTAATGTCGTTAAACTGTTTTTGCAGCCATGTTACGTATTTAGTTAAATTTCAAGCATGGAACCAGAGATGGAAAACATGATGACTTAACGCCAGGAAACGAAATGTAAAGGCAAACTTTCCCGCATTTTCAGAAAAAAAGGTATATATAATTAACATGTATTAATATAACAGTAACTTGATCTGGCGTACAGTATCACATCTCTCTCGTTTGTTTGTTTGATTTGATTCTTTACGTCCCATCGGCAATCTTTCAGTTAAACAGGTACGGGTCTACCTGGGTTGAACTCGTACTAAGCTAGGATAAATGTGTCTTGCTCAAGGACCACAATGCAGTGACGCCTCTGAGGCTCGAACCTGCGGCCCCTCAGTCTTGAGTCAAGCACTCTACAACTGAGCCACTACGCTATATATCACATCTCGTGGATGAGGTCATACCATCGGATGACCCTCCTTGACGCTTCACGTCTACGGTGATCCGATGATATGACAGTGGAATTTTCCTTATTTAATCTTGATGCGCTCTAATCCTGTATAAAGCATACATGTATATGTAGTTTACCATCCTAACTCTTTAACCCTTTTATTATAATAGTGACTCCAAAATGTGTATTTTGACAAACAGTGAGGACCCAGATGAAATGCCGCATTATATGGCATATGTTTGCAGCAACGCTAAATAAAACAATCTTCAGAGAGAGAAATTCAATTTTATTTAGAAATTATTACCTGTGACCCCTCAATATATTCAATGGATTGTGCCATGTGTATTGCATCAAACCAGGAGGAAGAATTCATTAGTGCATTAAAGGGTTAATATGCCTCTGCACAAAAAAGCATCCACCAATTCCACTCACCTTGCTGTAGGTTTGTCCGTTCCCTTTCAAAAGAAAGCAGGAGTTCTTCCTGATTATTGCCCAAGTCAAATCAGCAGACATCCTGACAGATTTCCTGAAATAGTCAAAAACTAGTGACATTCACACTACTAACAAGGCAAATTCAACGAATTCATATCCCCCGACGAAGGGTTATTTGAGAGAAACATGTAAATCACAAAACATAAATCCCATTTATCTAACCCTTAGTTCACCTACAGTATCATTCAGATCATAACAAACGCCTGTCAAGTATGTTTTAGTGCTAAGTTCAATAAAAAATATAGTTACATCTGCACAATTTCAATATCTGACCTTTAAACCCAACCTCAGAGGTCAAGATTGTGTGTAAATTCAAAGTGTTACCTTGCATGTAGGTCTACACTTCTTCCACTTTACTTTGATATGCAACATGACCACTTTTAGAAAAGAACAAAAAATGACCTTTTGACCCCACCCGAGGGGTCGTTGGTGTGTGTAATGACAGCATACTTGCTTTCATGGTGCTCTGTGCTCAATTCCATTTAATTTGATATGTAACATGACTACTTTCAGTAAAAGATATTGTTTGACCTTTTGACCCCACCCCCTGGCCCAAGGGTGTGTCTGTGGGCAAAATATTTGCTACCATGTTGCTGCCAGCGTCGTCAGCATTAATTTGATATGCAACATGACTACTTTCAGAAAAATATAAAGTTTGACCTTTTGACCCAACCCCCTGGGTCGAGGGTGTGTCTGTGGGCCAAATATTTGCTACCATGTTGCTGCCAGCGTGTTCAGCTTTAATTTGATATGCAACATGACCATATTCTGAAAAAGTTAAATTTTGGCCTCGGCCCCACCCCCTAAGTCCTCCCAAGGGGCTCGGAATCAGGCCTTCAAACTAAAATCCCGTTTGATATGTTTCATATCTATTGCTGCTCTGCCTGCATGCAAAATTTCAGCAAAAAATATTAATAATTGCCTTCGTTATTGCGAAATTTAAATATTTGACCTTTGACCCCTTAGGTGGGGTCAAAGGGGGTGAGGTAAAACTTTGACACTGCCATTCTTATCTACAGGCTTTTGGCAATCATGGTCTATAGCAAGAAGTTGTTAAATATAATAGCTTTGATTAAATGTGAAGATCATCACACAAAAAAGCTAATATAGGTTTTGTCTTATAATTGCCTATACTTAAACAAGGGCAATAACTCAAGTGTTAAGGTGTCGATTTTGACCAAACTTATAGGATATCGAGAGTTCATGGTACTTATCATTTGTACCAAGAATGAATTAAATCTGACCAATAGGTACTGAGATATGGTTCCGGACAGACAAAAAGTGCGGACGGACGGAACGGAATGGACGGACGGACGCAGCCAAAACTATATCCCTTCGACTTCGTCGGGGGATAATTAGCCGTTTTCCAGCCATTCACAACAATCGTCTTCTCTCTCATCTCCTATAAATGTACTTTGGTTTATTGTAGCCTATATTGCAAACAATATGGTCCCAGATCAGACTGCTTCCCTAGGAGCAGTCTGATCAGGGCTCATAGTGTTTGAATCCACAGGAAAAGTATTCTTGACCCTCGAAAGCACTTGAATCTACAATTGCATGTTGTAAACATAATAAGCAGAAGACATTTTAAAGGTCTTGTGAATCTTCAAAAACATTTTTAAAACCCTTCATGATTAAAATGACAATGATGAGAAAACCAAAATGCTGAAAACCCCATCTTAAAATTCAAACCGAGTCAAAAGCTATGCAAGTTTTAAAATTATGCAAATTAGCATATAAGCCCCGCCCACTTTATTGTTTCGAGATGATTTTTTCAAAATGTCATATTTTATGTAGTGCGATTTCTAAGCAATAAAAAACAGCACAATTAAGCTTTTTTATGCAAATGTAGTTTATCATATTGAATCATTTTCATCCAATAAAATATTAAATAATGTTAAAATAAATTAAATATATTATATCAAATATTTCAAAAAGCTCAAATGACGTCATATGAGCCACTCGCATATTTTCATCTAATTAAATTTTGAAACCTTCATAACTTGGTAACTACTTTGAATTTTTTTATGGGGTTTTTGGCATTCTGTTTCTCTCATTACCGGCTTTTCAATCAATAGGAGTTTAAAAAAAGTTTTTTTGAAGGTTCACATGACCTAATAATTTGGCAGGATATGGGTATAAAGGAGTAGTTCCCAATTCTGAATCACTCCTATCTGTCACAGTGCAAAATCAATCATTTTTGAATCCATATTTCTCCACTAAATATGCCTCTATTTTACAAAGTTCTTTTATTTTTGAATAAATAATACATTAATGTTGTCAACTCAAGTGTTAGTTGACTTTGGTAAAGTCAAAAATGTAAGAAATATTTATTTCAATGATACGCATCGGCGGACATTTTGAAACTCCGACATTGATTTTCGGCTGACCTTGCGTGGGTACACTTATTTTAATATTCATATAAATCATCCAATGAAACAACTGCAAAGACTAAAATCCATTATTATCGTTAATCAATGTGTGAATGTTTGGTTTGATTTGATTCTTTACGTCCCATCAACAATCTTTCAGTTAAAAAGGGATGGGTCTTCCTTGGTTGAACCAGTACAAAGCAAGGAAAATGGGTCTTACTCAAGGACTAAAACGCAGTGACGCCTGTGAGGCTCGAACCTGCGGCCCCTCGGTCTCGAGTCAAGCACTCTACTACTGAGCCACCTAATGTGTGAATGTAAACATTTGTTACTTTACTATTTTTGGTCTGATTTTCATGAATTTTCACCAAACTGTAGAGCTAAGTAGTTGTGAATGGTATTCACTATTTGGAAAGTTTTTGTTCATTTTTGGACTGGGAAGGGGCCATTTGGTCCAAAATAGGCCTAGGAAAATCAGGTAAAAATCGCAGATTTGGCGAGAAATGTCCCCCTAAAATTCAGGCAGGGGTCCCCCAGAAATCTTGACCTAGGCACAGCACTATCTTACTAACACAGGAAGCTGTACTATCCCAGGAAGATGAGGAATTCAGTTATCCACATCGCGAAAACTGATGACATGCTTTTTTTAATTGTCTCACGCATATTTAACATGAAAAGTCAACATTTAATAAAATCTGGCGTTTAAGTTGAACAATATAACTTAATAAGACGAAATACATTGTGATTATTAATTCATAAATGTGAAAAAATAACAAATTCTGAATTTCCACATGTCGTACCTTTCAGACTGAAAACGTAAGAGGTCGCTTCGAATCGATTTCCGGTTAGATACAACCGTGTGCGTAGACTGTAGCGATTTTACAGTAGTGTGAGTGCGTGTGGAGGGGGGTGGGGGTGGGGGGGGGGCAAAACTGGACTATTTTGGGCGGTCATTTCTAAGCATTTTATGGTCTTTCCTTAAGGTTAAGGTACTCTTCACTGGGGCGGTAGCTTTCCTATTTCATATTAGAGATGTTTAGAGACGGTTGGTACGAAGTAGAATACGTCTATGTACAGCACTCTTCCACCATATCTACATTAATTGCTGGTTGCCGGTTTACAGGTGGTCATGAATGGATAAACAGGTAACCAGTACCCCCCCCCCCCCCCCCAATACCATGAAATGGGGGGGGTGTCCTGGTTACCTGTGTTTACATTACTGACCACCTGTTGACTGGGAATCCAGCAATTAATGTAGATATGGTGAATAAGACATTAGACATTTAAAGTCGGAGGTATAGACTGTGATACATGCGTATTGGTTCATTTATGCACGGATACATGTGCATTGGTTCAGTTGTGTATTGATATATGCGCATGGATGCATTAACCCATAGTGCATTCTCGTGATAATAAGGATAGCCTTGCTGGCTCGCCTGAGCCATTTGCCCAAGGTGAATTAATGTGATCGGTGTACGTTTGTTGTGCATGGTCAACAATTGCTTCAAAAGACATCTCCTAAACTACTGAATGTATTTGACCAAACTTGGCAGCGATCAAATGGGCTTAAATAGATTTTCGGAATGAAAACTTTAATAAACCACTAGGCACAGAGCCTTGATATTGGTAAGTAGCATTATCTGGTAGACCTCAAACAATTTTGTTCTAGTTATGGCCCTGCGGCCAAAAATTTTCCCACCTTAGGGGTCAAATGGTTTTCATAAGCTTATGTAGGGCAAACTTAAAACAAATCTTCTTATTTAAAACCACAAGGCCTTGATATCACTTTGTGAACCCCTACCACGTTTGTTCAAATAATGACCCTCGTATATCACAGTTTTGACAGAGGAAACGTTTTATTTTTTTGATTGATAATAGCTATATGGTAGATACTATTAAACGAGATGATTTTCATTTTGAAATAGTTAATTTCCCATTTCTTGATGGAGGTTTCCCTCGCCCCCTTCCTATGGTGTATATATTTCACAGCTTATTCGTTTTGTTAGAATATGTTCTAATGTCGGTGAATTCAATTATAGAAACCAATTTTGGACTGCTAAGTTACTCAAACAAGGATATCGCTATCCTAAACTCTGTAAAGCATATTCTAAATCATACTACTGACACCCAGAGTTGATTTAAAGTAAGTAAGGGTGCAAAGATCAGGAATCGATACAATCAAGTACCACACCTGACCCAGGATACCAATGGGAAAGTGACAAACTCACAGCTAGACACCACAAACGAGAGCCAAGAGGTCTGCCCTTTCCCGGCAGGTGACCACAAAGCACATATAAACAGATGCGCACAAAGACATAGCAAACACAACACAGAACAAAAACATAAGTGATCCACAAATGAAGTAAAAAAAAGCTCTTCTGCAACAGTTCATTTCAGAACCAGTTTTATGGTGATTCGGTTAATAAATCCAAACGAATAATTGAAAAGCGTTATTTTCCAGATCAAGTCAAAGAGATAATCAAACGTTATCAAAAGTGGGGATATAACATTTACGTTTGCATTGTATGCCTGGTTATCAACAAAATCATGGTTTTTAGTTTGATTTGATTGTTTCTCTGTAATGATGCATTGCATAAGTTAAGAAACCTCCATGCGAGTCAAAAAAAAATTGTGCTTTAACAACAGTGATTTGGCCAGTAAAATATATTGAATCCCCAGTGGCTGTACAGCTGTTGTCCGTTCTAAGGAGGTGATTCTGTTGTTGTTGTTACTTCATAATTTTATTGTTCTGGATTTGTGTTATATTACTTTGTGCCAATCATCTAGACGGCAGAGAGAGTTGTTTATTTATTTTACTCTAATTGCATTCTCGTATAAATTTATGTGCGTTATCTCCCGCTTCTTGTTTAAACAACTAGATAATAGAGGCGGGGGGGGGGGGGGGGGAGGGGGGGAAACATTTCCTGAAACATATATTTAAACCCACCCCTCCCCAGTGGCTTTGGTTTCTGTCCGTTCTAAGGCAGTGATTTTGCAGTTGTTTATTCATAGTTTGTTGTTGCTCCCATTTGGTATTTTTTGTTTGTTTGTTTGATCCATGTTTTGTGGTGTGGTTCTTGGTGTCCTTTCTAGTTTAGCAATCATGTTCCTGAGGAAGAGAAAGCTAATTGCTTTAATTTGTGTTGTGGCTGTCTGTGTTTTGCCTCTTCCTCAATGTGCAGTGATCTGCAGTCTGTAATTCAAATGGTGGCATTTTCTGGTCATATTCAATATTTTTTGTAGAGTATCGAAATTCAGTATGTTCTTAAAAGGGTATCCTTTGGAAGCAAAGACTGCACCAAAGAACTAAAACTAGAGTGTGCATATTTCTGGGCCAGACTAGCTAGTTTCTGTCATTCAGGCTTCATCAGGGACCCTCTAATAGTTTCAAAGTTCCACAATGAAACCCATGATCCCAAAGGACAAGAAAATAAAATCTACGCTATAGTGAAGGGCAGGGAGACGTCCTACCGCCGCCACACAGTCCCAGTCACCAGCTGTAGTGAAGTCAAATATTTTCTTAAAAGGGTATCCTTTGGAAGCAAAGACTGCACGAAAGAACTAAAACTAGAGTGTGCATATTTCTGGGCCAGACTAGCTAGTATCTGCCATTTAGGCTTCATCAGGGACCCTCTAATAGTTTTAAAGTTCCACAATGAAACCCATGATCCCAAAGGACAAGAAAATAAAATCTACACTATAGTGAAGGGCAGGGGGACGTTCTACCGCCGCCACACAGTCCCAGTCACCAGCAGTAGTGAAGTCAAATATGTTCTTAAAAAGGTATCCTTTGTCTGTTTTGCAAAGACGGGTAAAATAACACTCAATAACAGTTAGTTCAGACTTTTAAGGAGGTTTGTATAAAGTTTTCTTTTGAGAGCAAGTGACTGATCCTCTAATGTACTACATCGCAAGTGCGGTATCTTGCAGTTCAAATGCAGTTGTACGGTCACTTCTGCTCCCTGGGAGTGAAGTCATAGAACACAACTATTACTTGTACTTGTAAAAAGGCTACTGTGTCCGTATTTTGTGTTGATAATGTCAGGGATATTTTTGTTTACTTTCAGGGATATGGGATATTTAGGAAAATTAAATATGGCCCATTGGGATATTTGTCCACTTACTTAAAGGGATATAGGATACTTGCCGGTTCAAGGGATATGGCCTATTGGTACCCCCTCTCCCTAAAGAAGCTTCAGCTAGTCTTGCCCAGAAACTTGCACATTCTACAGCATGTACAGTTCTTTTAGTCCGGAATCCAAATTCCAGGAAGTGTCAAAATTTTGGTTTACCTTACATGATCTTGGCCAAAAGGTTAGGTGCCTTTTTGATAGATACGAGTATACTAGAAATATACAAAAAGGGGGGTGTATAAAGATTTAGGCCGGCAAAAGTCATCAAAATAGCCGCCATTCAAGAAGGCCGGCAAAATGTTTATTAATATAGATCTGAGGGAAAACATACCTATCTTGGGTTTAATTACATCTAAGTTTCTCAAATGTTGATATTTTTATACGTTCAGTATATGTCTTAGAAATTAAAGCTTTTTTGGTTATATTCTAATGGCTTCAGATGTTACAGATGTTACTATTAACGTTACTCCCTAAAATCATGATATTGACTATTAATGTTTTATTCGATGTGCCCCTTCATAGGTTTGGAAGTTTTATTCGTTTAATTTTCATAAAAGGGTTAAAGCATTTTCAAATAAAAACACTTTTGGGTATTCCATCTGCTTTGTTTGTCAGCAACAGCTCTTTTTGAAAATATAAACCCCAGTTAGCACAAGGTCACTTTATTTTTTTCTCATTCATCAATATCACAAACAAGCAGCTATAAATACTTGTATTATTTCAGTCAGTTTGTAAAATTTTAAGATTTTCTTAACCACATTATATGGCAAATTATAATGTATATTAGCTCTTTATAAAAAAAAAAAAGGTGCATTGCCATGCCAAGTCAATACGTTACCATTAGATAATAGTGGAACTCCTATTATAGTGTTATTATTATTTGTTTCGTTTTCTTACATATCATCATGCTCTTTGAATACTGCAGTTTACTAGCAGAATGATAATAATTAGTTTGGACACCTGGTATTATTTTTGTGCAATGTTAGGACTGCATGAGTTCAAACAGCTAGTTGATGGAAATGAAATTGACTACCGTCTAGCTGCTCAAAATTACAGAAATTGTGAATATTGTCTCGTTAAGCATATAATATGAATGAGATTCAACTTCAATAAAAGCATTGTTATGGGGATATTAAGTGAACATTTTTACTTCCGTAATCTTTAGATTTTATTTAAGAATTTGTACAAATTGAAAATTTGGTGTTTGTTATAGTGGTCAACTAAGGACTGTGAAATTTTACGCATTATCGCTAGAACTTCTCTGTGCTATAGAAAACTCTCATTCTTTATTGGACGACCCTCGTATGTTGGGAAGTGATACGACGTTCGTCAATATCATAGCAGTTGTTAAAATATCCAAAATAGTTTACAAATGGTTATCGCCATTTTAAGTATTCACAAGCTGTCAATAAAGCGGGCGGACCATCGGCCCGCCTGCGAAATGTCATTCGAATGGCGGTTCGCTGGTGGGCCAATGATGGCCCGCCACACTGCATGGGTGGGCAGACTTTGAAAGTCACTCTTGAGCATCAGCTTCGCTTGATACACTTGAGCCGGTGTACAGCATAAGGTACAAGTTGGCATGTGCGTATAGCGAAGACTGCGCATCCACTCAGTCCAATCAGAATCTTCGCTTTCCGTATGAAGAATCATTGGAATCTTGGCTACCCATAGAGCGCCTAGCGAAGACTCTAATCAGGCTGTTGCGCAGCCTGATAAGGGTCTTCGCTAGGCGCACATACCAAGTTGTACCTTTGCTTTGTCCAGGCTATTACATGTCTTATTATAGGTCGAGCAAGTGAAATACAGCTTTCGTTTTATGCGAATGTAAGAATGTGCAGATGAGCCTGAACACCCACACAGTCTGACCAGCAGCATTGACATTCGCTTTCTGGAAAGTATGATAGTTTTAAGTTATCTTTCCAATTTTCAAATTTCTAGCCAGTCTCTGTAGCTGAAAATGCCCGAAGACAGACAGCTTCTTATAAACATGTATATATAGCATGTGATATAAGTTTGAGACAACGTCACGAAAAAATCTCTTTGCGGGTAGGCTAGAACCAGCTTGCACGGCGAGAGATGAGAATGTTGATGCAGTATAGTTTAATACATCGAACAACAGTGTCGCCTATCACATTTACCATAACGCAAATGTTCTCTAATCATGGTAATAATGTTTAAGCATTTATCACTGGAGAAGTGTTGGCAATAGGACAGTAAGTGTACATTTACACCAAAAGGGGTAGCAGTCCGGTTAAGTATTAACTCGGACCCTAATACGAGGGCTGTTCAAATATGAATGCAAGTAGCTTCCTAACTTTCTTCACATATATGCTACGACAAAATGTCATACCTATCTGGAAAGAGCTATTTGTCGCCTTTAAAATGGCACCAAACATAATGAAACCCTGACTATATTTCTCGAGTTACAGACCCTTATATAGCCATTCCTGTATACTGGAGTTTTTTTTGAAGCAAATTGCATGCACGTTTTGGTACATGTGCGGATATACAGTGTCATATCTTTGTAAGTTTTAGACAAAATGGCACCAAATTTTAGATGCAAGTTTAAGTAACAATCCAAAAGTTGCTTGCAGGATAGAATTTATATAATTCTGTTTCAATCTCGAGTAAACAGGCACGTTTGCGACGTCATTAATTTTATGATAAACGTCATTTTAAGAAATGAATTCGATTTTTGGAAGGTTCATGAAATCATGAATTCTTCGGGTCTCGTGCAAAGTAAGTGAAGCCCGAAGGGGCTTCACGTTAACTTTGCAAGAGGCCCAAAGTATTCATGATTCCATGAACCTTCCAAAAATTGAATTTATTGCTTATATTTACATTTTATATTATCAGTCAAGTATCAATTTTCAATTTTCACCTAACTTGGCTGGTTTTCCAGATATTTTGAATTAAATCAGACATAACGTAGGGTTTGGAATAGCCAAAACGCGAAATTTCCGCGCTTAACGTCATGGCGTTACGTGTTCAACGTCACGCAAACGTCAGTAAACAAGCAACGTTATTGGATGGACTTGACGTTAGCCCGCTCAAATGGCGCGTATGTGGGTGTGGCTTAAATTGATTTGTTCATGAAGGTATGAACCACATCTCAAATGTAGAGGTTCATTTAAAGACTCGCAGTGGAAATGTAAATATTTGGAGTTATCTACTGGTGATGTAATAATGAACATCGCTGTTTCGTTTTCTTTGCGTTTGCTGAAAACATGCTAAATATGTCATAAGGGAGTTTTCAAAACGCGCCGTCCTCTATTCACAGAGTATATAATCACATTTTATATCATTTTTCAAGCATTTTTCTGCCTCTTAATGACTTGTTTACATTAATTAAAATATGTTCAATCTGTCTAGTCCTCAAGACCAGGTTAGTAATTTTATTGTAAATAATGCCTATAGCTGTCAAACTTTAAAGTTCACGTTCAAATTTAGAATGAAGCCGCAATGTTATGACAAAAAAAAATAAGTATACATTTTATAACCCCCTCAATTAAGGCATTTTTGACTTAATAAAAATGCTTTTCAGCGTTTAAAAATTACCCACTATCCATCAATAATTTGGAGCAACAACTCAGTATGAGCGATCAACATATTGTCTTTGTGTCAAAACTAGTTTAAATGTTGCTCCGTGCATTTTGTTAGAGATAAGTTTAACTGAAAACTGAAAGGTGGTGTTTTATTTACCATTTATTTGCAAACATAAGAAGACTAAATAGTGAAAACTACTCGTTGTAATTTAACAAAAGCATGCCGGATTTTCACAACTTTCACAGAATCTTAATATAAGAATATGGGGATACTTCCCTAAAAATATCAAGACGTTTCACCTGTTTATCGAAGAATTATACGCTCGGCTATATCACTGATATATGTTCGAAGCATTGGGTTTGTTAGTATGCTAACGTGACCCTTATTCAAATGGATATAGCTCGATAAGTATACTGTATTTGTCTTTATGTCTGGTGCCAGTCTAAAGGTGACATTTTGTCCTTTATAAAAACGTTTACCATTTTGTTGTAGCATATATGTGAAAAAAAGTTATGAAGCTACTTGCATTCATATTTGAACAGCCCTCGTAGTCAACAAATAATAACTGTTTTATTACAGAACACTTTCAAACATGTTGAAGAAAAACATTTATTCTTCACTTGTAAACCAATTCAACATATCAGTTTTAAGAAACATCATACTTTATGAAACTATTTTAATATGAAATATTAACTCTAGTGTACATGTACACAGTGTACATATACTGGGTTCTCATGACCTAGTTGATACGAAATAAGATACAGATCCTTGGGTTTCAGTTTGCACTTCGGAATCTTACTGGCGTTGGTTATTGAGTGGTCTTTATTGATAGAACGTTGAAATTGTATCTAAAGTAAGTGGAATGCTGTAAATACGGATTTTTTCGCTATATTTTTTTTCGCGAATAGCGTTAAAAGACATATAAATTGGCAACGTTTAAAATTCGCAATTAAGGCATGATTTACCTATACATGTATCAGTAAACTACGGAGTGATTTCGCCATTTCGCGATGGTTTTATATTGACGAAACCTCGCATGAAGTTTCGCGAATATAAAACCTCGCGAAAATTTCCGAATTTACAGTAGTTTCTTCTTATTTAACCCTCTTTATACTAGAAAGTTAGAAACCCTTAACCCTTTCAGTATTTACTGGAAACCCCTAAACGGGTACTTTGGCAAACAGTGAAGACCGAGATGAAATGCAGGATTATGCTGCATTTCACCAGGGTCTGCACTGTTTGCTAATATTAAAACAACATTCAGAGACAGAAATACATCATTATATAGAAAGTTTTACCTGTGATCCCTTTAAGTAGGCAATGGGAAGTCCCATACCTGTTGTATAAATATGTATGGGAAAATCCATCAAAATAGAAAAAAAGACAATGAATTGTATTCACTCTTTCTCAAATTTTCGGCCTTGGGCCTTCTTCAGGATATTAGAAACAATTTTCACAGCTAAGATGTAGATGCTACTTAGCTGTGAAAATTGTTTCTAATATCCTGAAGAAGGCCCAAGGCCGAAAATTTGAGAAAGAGTGAATACAATTCATTGACTTTATTGTTATTATTCCCTCTGGAATTATTATATTGAATTATCTATTAGAAAAAAAAGAGTTAAATGGCTACTTTGGCCAACAGTGAACATAGACTAACAGATGAAATGCCGCGCTAGATACGGTTCTTGTCCAATTCATCTGCCTCTTCGAATTTCATTTAATGGCATAAATAATAATATATAATTATAGTTACACAAAAATGCCAAGAAACCAGTATGTTTTGACGCTAGATCTTACTTTAACATCTTTGCGTTCCAAACAGTTTTCGTCTGTGTCGATACGTTCTAAAATGAGGTTTAAAAGCTCATTGAGTAAAAAAAAATGTATGCTTAAAATTTAGTTATGACTCTGGCCTGCCATGCACTAGATAAAGTTGCTTCCTCATTGGTATCTGAGTATATCAAGCTTGCTCCATCTGGAAACTGATATGTGTCGTAATGCGAGGGGGGGGGGGGGTTCAATATGTCGTAATGGGAAGGGGTTTCAATATGTCGTAATGCGAAGGGGTTTCAATATGTCGTAATGCGAGGGGAATTCATGAGGAGAGTTCAATATGTCGTAATGCGAGGAGAACTCAATATTTCGTAATGCGAGGGGAATTCAATATGTCGTAATGCGAGTGGAAATCAATATGTTGTAATGCAACTCAACTGAGAACTCAAACCTAAGCATTGATCATGTTGACAAACAAACTCCTTATAATTCACAGACGATTTTCTTAAATACAGACAGTAACATGTTTACAAAGGCGCTGTATTTTATTTTGGACACAGTAAACATATTGCTTCATGCATTAACTATCGCCACGTCTCGAGCAAATCGTGGACAAAGCCCGAGGTTTTTAACATCTCTCGACTCCGAGCTAGGGACCTGGAGACCTTCGTTGTAATTTACATACTAAATGCAATCATTGTGCTAAATATGAACATCCTCCATCAAAAAATGAAAAAGGAATTGCCTTAATGAGCCGTAAGACATATTTTAAGCATACTTTGTATTTGATCTTGACCCCAAGATCATAGCAGTTATCTGGAACATTCGTTGTAATCTACACATATCGGCGAATCATTGTACCAAATATAAACACCCTCAGTCAAAAAATGAAAGCCAAGAAAGAACTAAGTTACGACCCGCAGACAGGTTTTAAGTATATTTTACCTTGACCTTTGAGAAATTGACTCCATGGTCATATCCTTATTTCAAGGCATTTGATGTTATCTACGCATATTGGCAAACGCCATGTCAAATATGGACACCCTCCATCAAAATATGAAAGACGAGTTCAGGTTAAGATTCAAGAATATTTGACTTTCGCCCCAAGGTTTTATCCGCATTTCGAGACATTAGTTGTAATCTACAAATAAAATGCATTCATATTTTGCTAAATATGAACATCCTCTTTCAAATAAATGAAAAAAAAATTCGCGTTATAAGAGGCAATACAGATTTTAATCATTTTTGACATTGAGCTCTCTATCTCTCTCTCTCTCTCTCTCTCTCTCTCTCTCTTAGGTCATAGCAGTGACTGCTGTAATCCGTACACCATAGGAAATCATTGTGCCAAATATGAACACCCTCGGTCAAAAAATGAAAGAGGAATTCGCATTAAGAGCTGTAAACAAATTTTAAGTGTGTGAACTTGACCTTTGACTCCAATGTCATATTATAGGCAATCTGAAACCTTTGTTTTAATCTACACATCATAACCAATCATTTTACTATATGAGCGCCGTCACGCAAAAATTATTAATATTATGAACCCCCTCCATCAAAAAGTGAAAAGGGAATTCACATTAAGAGTCGTAGACCTATTTTAAGTATATGTGACCTTGACATTTGACTTCAAGGTCATAGCACTGATCTAGAACGTTCGTTGTAATTTGCATACCAGAGGCAATCATTGTGCTACATATGAACACACTTCATCAAAAAATGAAGGAGAAATTCGAGTAACGATCTGATCTGTAAGACAGTTTTAAGCATATTTGACATTGGCCTTTAATTCCAAAGTCATACCACTGATTTGAAATTGTGTTGTTACCTACACAGCATAAGCAATCAGTGTGCCAAATATTAACATCCTTCTTCAAAAAATAAAAGAGGAGTTTGCATTTCAAACCGTAGACATGTTATATCCGTAGTTCGAGACATATCACGCTAGAGAACCACTGTACTAGAACAGCGCAGTCATCACGGGTTGGTTGCAGTCGACAAGGGCACAATCCATTTACCTTGGTCAAAAAATGAAAGAGGAATTAGTGTTACGAGCAGTAAAGGGCTTTAAGTATATGACCTTGACCTTTGACATCAACGTCAAATCAGTGATTCGTAAACTTCGTTTTAATCTGCACACCATAAGCAATCATTGTGCTAAATATGAACACCATCCACCACAAAAATGAAAGAGGGGTGCACGTTTCCAGGTTTGCGTTACGAGCCGCAAGATTTGACCTTGACCGTGTATTAAAAATAGTGACATATATCCATTTTTTTTTCAAAAAGTGCGGATATAAATAATCGATCATTTCTTGTAGCTTATTAAAGTAGTTTGATTTTTGTTGTTCTTTCAGCCAACTGTTCCAGAATGAAGTCCACGTTTCTGTCAGTTCTGTTCGTGGTATGCCTTCTTGCAATCCAGAATGATATGAGAACAGAAGCAGCCTTTGTTGGATCTATAAAACGATTATTTGCTGCATCATTAAAAATCGTTTGTTGCAAGAAGATCGGATGTGTTGGGAAGGATAAAATATGTGTTTCAGCCAATAAACAAGGAACTGCGTGCAGATGCTATAAAAGGAACTACGATTTCATGAACCAAATTTTCCGAGGCTCAGAATAGGCCTAGTTTGTGGGAAATGTCTTGCATGTTTATTATTTTGTTTGTTATTTATGAGCCATAAAAGAAACGAACGCTGATAGTGCAGAGAACTTAACATTACGGAATCATACGAAAGCTCAAAATTTGTTTTGGATACTTTGGCCCCAGGGGAGATACTCTCATTTTTTATTCATACGTATGCTCGGTTCCAGCATCTACCGTTCACCCCCCCCCTCCAAAAAAAAATACACAAAATCTACAAACCCCCCAAAATATTCGTTTTTCTGAAAACCCCCAAAATATTGAAATTCAAAATTTTTCACCCCTCCCCCCCAAAATGACCCGAGCCTACGTATGTATGAAAATATCAGAGTATCCCCCTGGGACTTTGACAAACAGTGCAGACCCAAATGAAATGACACAGAGCGCAGCATCGATCGGAGAAAGCATCTTTTGCTAATATAAAACAATAGTCAGGGACTGGTTGAAAATTCTAACCTGTGACCCCTTGATATATTCAATGAACCATCACAGTTTCTGTATCAAACTAGATGGAAGAATTTTTAGTATACATTTACAAAAGTTAAATGGCACGGTAACATTGAAAACTAGCGAATCTGAAATGCAAGCCCTTATTAAACCATACAATCTGCCACAAACCGAATCAAAATCAGATATAAATTAAGAAATGTATAGCAATCCGGAAATCAGAACTCTGACTTCTATTAAGCCAATGCATGGAGGCCACCATTTTGAATATTTAATTAACTTCCTGTAAAATTTGAAAAGCCAATAAAATTATCAATTTCATTGCAAAATGTACATATTATTTTCAAAATCAACCATTTACAAAAGGCGAATAAAAAAGCATAGTTAAAATGAATAGCAGGAAACTAGCTATTCAGTTTATGCATATTTAATTAGGGCGTTGTGACGTCACGAAGCCTAAAATGGCTGACACCCATAGCTATCAATTCTCTACTATACAAACATCTGTGTTTAACTTTCTTATTTTTCATTCAATTTTGCTCAGCTTTGTGGCAGATTACATCCCAGCAGGCACATGACGTCCAAACTACTGAAGAGACTGCATCAGTGCACCATGGGACAAATGTAATAAGAAATGAAGTGTGTGATCGCCATTTGACGAAGTTGCATGTATAAATAGGCACCCTACATGTTAATAAGAGTTTCGAAATAAACTTAAAATGTGTTGTAACTAACTTTCCTATCAGTCCATGCTATTTAACCAGGTGAAGCACTCGCTCACCTGACACTGAAAATATACTGACAAGCAAAATAAACACTACATGCAAAAATTCGATAAATTATCAGAAGGAAATAAAATAAGTGACAGCAGTTAAAATATTCATGTATATTAGCCGACCTGATAAGCAAATATCTATAATTTCAAATAGCCCCGATGCTTTACTCAAGGTGCTGGTCACGTTGAGCTCGTGTTTGTGCGACAACATTCTATTGTAGCGTTTCTTTTGCCCGTCAGTATACATGTACAGTGTTAACATATGCTGTCAAAAAAGTACAGTTTTGAATGCAAAGATATTAGTTTTTAGTCAAGTTTATTAAGTGAATTTATGATAAGAATGCTTTATCAAATTTAAACAGAAGCATAAAACACAATTGAATGATGATTTGAGTATAAACAGTTTGTTACGGTATTGACATATTGTTTTGTTTTCAGACAGGGCTTGTCAATACTGTAACGGTTTTGTCAAACCCATAACAATATTTTGAAATAAATGCAATCTACCATATATTCCAAAATTCTTTCTGTTCACATGTGTCAAGAGTATTAACATTGCAATCTGGTTAATAGTGCTCTACGCCAAATCTTAAACAGAAGAATTACGCTAGCATATGTTCTTTAAAGATCAATACCGTAACATTTTTGTCAAGTACCGTAACGGTGATATTTTGGGGGAAAAAGTATATCAGACAGAGACAACATGTAGATTTTAAGTACCCGATCAATTCCTTTGGTTGATTACAATCTTACCAAAGCATTGTAATTTTCTAGAAATGTGGTTTTAAAACAAAATACTGAGAAAATATTATGCAAAATCACTTGAAAGATAAAAAAATTGCATTTTACGTTTGCTCATTGTCATAAATAATCATTTTGTTCAAATTTTACCTTTCACACAATTAAACACATGATTTATTGAGCTTATCCAATGCAACAAAATAAATATCCATGACGAGATTTGAAGAAAAAACAGGAATTAAAGTTTGTTACGGTATTGACATTTTATCTGGTCATGTGATCTTTGAAACTTAATTATAAGGATCTGATTGGCTGTTAAGGTTTCTTCTTGCTTTTCATATTATTTTCAGAAACAACTTGTTACCTTCATGAAAAAAGAGTATCATTTTATTTAATTCATATTTTCCCTTTTACTTCTTTCAAAATTTGACGAATTTTGACATTGACTCATGTACACTGCATTCACTGCATATGAATGCAGTGAATAGTTACGCATGTGCTTATGATGATTGCAGTGTAACTGAATGGGTTACGCCTGGGTTTACGAGGGCTCATCCTTCATGTAAGAGATCACGAAAATAAAAAATATAAAAGCTCATGTCAGTACATTCACAGTAGACAGCATATCTACAACACACTCAAAGTAATTGTGACGGTGAATTGCGGTGAACTTATTCAAGGGGTTAGGTCTTAGAAAATTGTAAAGGTGGATTGCAGTGAATTTCTACAACACACTCTTAGTAATTGTGACGGTAAATTGTGGTGAATTAATTCAAGGGATTAGGTCTGAGAAAGTTGGACGGTGAATTGCGGTGTATTTCTACAACACACTCTAAGTTATTGTGACGGTGAATTGCGGTGAATTTCAACAACACACTCTAAGTAAATGTGACGGTGAATTGCGGTGAATTTCTGCAACACTTTCTTAGTAATTGTGACGGTGAAATGCATAGAATTTCTAGAACACACTCTACGTAATTGTGACGGTAAAAGAAGATTGAATTTCTAGAACACACTTTTAGTAATTGTGACGGTGAATTGTGGGGAATTTCTACAACACTCTCTTTGTAACTGTTGTGGTGAATTTGTAGACCACACTCTTAGAAATTTTGACGGTGAATTGCGGTGAATTTAATCAAGGCACTAGGTCTGAGAAAACTGAGCGGTGAATTGCGGTGAATTTCTATGACAAACTCTAAATGTGACGGTGAATTTCTGCAACACTCTCTTAGTAATTGTGAGGATGAATTGCAGTGAATTTCTGCAACACTCTCTTAGTAATTGTGACGGTGAATTGCGGTGAATTTCTACAACACACTATAAGTAAATGTGACGGTTAATTGCAGGGAATTTCTACAACACTCTCTCAGTAATTGTGACGGTGAATTGCGGTGAATTTCTGCAACACACTCTAAGTAATTGTGACGGTGAATTGCGGTGAATTTCTGCAACACACTCTTAGTAATTGTGACGGTGAATAACGGTGAATTTCTAAAAAACACTCTTAGAAATTGTGGCAGTGAATTTGCGGTGAATTTAATCAAGGCACTAGGTCTGAGAATATTGAACGGTAAATTTCTACAACACACTCTAAATGTGTTGGTGTATTGCAGTCAATTTCTGCAACACTCTTTTAGAAATTGTGACGGTGAATTGCTGTGAATTTCTACAACACACTATAAGTAAATCTGACGGTAGATTGCGGTGAATTTCTACAACACTCTCTTAGAATTTGTGACGGTGAATTGCGGTGAATTTCTACATAAGTACTTTTTCAAGTTACCTGTCTTAGCCTGAGCAGTTTGCCACTACAACACCAGCTTTGACATTGAAGGATTAACGCTAAAAAAACTCCATTGTGCCACCGCAAAGTTGGCTAAGCTTTGTCACAGAGGCCTGCGGCCCTGATCTATTAGGGGCCCTTTGGTCCCCTCTGGCTCCGCACTAATGTAGGATTAACATCAATACTTTTTCAAGTTACCTGTATTAGCCTGAGCAGTTTGCCACTACAACACCAGCTTTGTCAATGACAGATTAAAGCTTAAAAAAATCCTCCATTGTGCCACCGCAAAGATGGCTACTCCAAAGGGCCACCGCCTAGATATATTTGTCATAGGGGCCTGGGGCCCTGTTCTATCATGGGCCCTTTGGGCCCCCTCTGGCTCCGCACTAGTGTAGGATTAACATCAGTACTTTTTCAAGTTACCTGTCTTAGCCTGAGCAGTTTGCCACTACAACACCAGCTTTGTCATTGAAGGATTAAAGCTAAAAAAAACTCCATTGTGCCACCGCAAAGTTGGCTAAGCTTTGTCACAGAGGCCTGCGGCCCTGATCTATTAGGGGCCCTTTGGGCCCCCTCTGGCTCCGCACTAATGTAGGATTAACATCAATACTTTTTCAAGTTACCTGTATTAGCCTGAGCAGTTTGCCACTACAACACCAGCTTTGTCAATGACAGATTAAAGCTAAAAAAAATCCTCCAATGTGCCACCGCAAAGATGGCTACTCCAAAGGGCCATTGCCTAGATATTTTTATCACAGTGGCCTTCGGCCCTGATCTATCAGGGGCCCTCTGGGCCCCCTCTGGCTCCGCACTAGTATAGGGTTATCATCAGTACTTTTTCAAGTTACCTGTCTAAGCCTGAGCAGTTTGCCACTACAACACCAGCTTTGTCAATGACAGATTAAAGCTAAAAGAAAATTCCTCAATTGTGCCATCGCAAAGATGGCTACTCCAAAGGGCCACCGCCTAGATATATTTGTCACAGGGGCCTGCGGCCCTTTTCTATCAGGGGCCCCTCGGGCCCCTCTGGCTCAGCACTAGTGTAGGATTAACATCAGTACTTTTACAAGTTAGCTGTCTTAGCCTGAGCAGTTTACCACTAAAACACCAGCTTTGTCAATGACGGATTAAAGTTAGAAAATCCACCATTGTGCCACCGCAAAGATGGCTACTCCAAAGGGCCACCGCCTAGATATATTTGTCACAGGAGCCTGTGGACCTGTTCTATCAGGGGCCCTTCGGCCCCCCTCTGGCTCCACACTAGTGTAGGATTAACATCAGTAATTTTACAAGTTAGCTGTCTTAGCCTGAGCAGTTTGCCACTACATCACCAGCTTTGTCAATGACAGATTAAAGCTAAAAAAATCCTCCATTGTGCCACCGCAAAGATGGCTACTCCAAAGGGCCACCGCCTAGATATATTTGTCACAGGGGCCTGCGGCCCTGATTTTAGGCCACAGAAGGGGACCAAGTGGCCTATATAAAGCTTTGATGAAATCTATCACAATCTACTGTCTTAAGACTCTTCAATTTATCTGGACCTAATGACTTGATAAAATCTGCTGCAATCAGCCAATCCGACCTAAGCCCTCGATTAAATTCACCGCAATCTACCGTCGAATTACTAAGAGTGTGTTGTAGAAATTCACAGCAATTCACATTCACAATTACTAAGAGTGTGTTTTAGAAATTCACCATCACTATTTCTAAGAGTGTATTTTAGAAATTCACCGCAATTCACCGTCACAATTACTGAGAGTGTGTGTAGAAATTCACCACAATTCATCGTCACAATTACTAAGAGTGTGTTGTAGATTTCAGCGTCCAATTTCCTCAGACCTAATCCCTTGATTAAATTCATCGCAATCTACTATCACAATCACTAAGAGTGTGTTTAAGAAATTCACCGCAATTCACCGTCACAATAATTAAGAGAATGTGTAGAAATTCACCGCAATTCACCGTCACAATTACTAAGAGTGTGTTTAAGAAATTCACCGCAATTCACCATCACAATTACTAAGAAAGTGTGTAGAAATTCACCCCAGTTCACCATCACAATTACTAAGAGTGTGTTGTAGAATTTCACCGCAATTCACCGTCCAATTTTCTCAGACCTAATCCCTTGATGAAATTCACCGCAATCTACCGTCAAAATTACTAAGAGTGTGTTGCAGAAATTCAACCAAATTCACCGTCGAAATTACTTAGCGAGACCAAAGCCTTTTGAAGAAATTTAGGGAAAATAATGCATTCTTTTGATATAATATGAATATTCCTATCCACCCACCCTACTCTGAATTTTCGTGATCTCTTACATGAAGGATGAACCTTTACGAGGATGAAGCTAACCTTGATATACATGATAGGCAAGCAAACCATATCATCAATATCCAATGCAAGTTTGGTATGATCTCTCAAAAGGTTTTAGGAAAAATTCTGTATTAGATCAGGGCCTCTCTATACACATACATCTATATGTATTTAATTTATAGGCACTGAATAAACGAGGGAGTCACATATCTGATTTATTTTACGCATAATATGTGTGTCTTTCTTAATATTCAGATCAAATATAAACAACTGCTCGCTAGAGAACAACTGTACTTGACAGCGCAGTCATGGCGGGTTGGTTGGTCGAAGAGGGCACAAAATTGTATACCTGGCTGTTAATAGGCAATATTTTTGGTCAATATTTTACTTCTGAAAGTATTGCCACTTATATATCCTGCTGCGTATCTGCTTAACAAGATTTATGTGAGTTAAGCAGCTTCTGAGTTATGCCAAAAAGGCGATTTTTCTCCTTAACAAAAAGGATGAAAGGCATTTTTGTTGATGTCCTGGAATTTTGCTTACTTTAGATAAAATGCAAAATAGCAGAATTTTAATGTGTACGAAATTCGAAATCAGAGGACGGAGCATTTTAAAAGTTATTCAAATGTTTCATACGGTACGCATAGTTCTGGCCCAGTGATCAGGCCGTCGACTGCATACATGTTGACTTTATTTAGACCCCCCACTACCGGGCCAGAACATCCGATATATGGAAAGCTTGAATACCTTTCAAAATGATCTGTCCTCAGATAGAAACTAGGTCAGAGGTCAAGGTCACAGTGACCCAGGGATGGTTCGCGACAGTTCGTCATCCCAAGATGCATGCACACACCAAATTTGGAATCCCTACCTCAAATAATATAAGAGATATGCTCCGGACACGAATATTCTAAAAACTAGGTCAGAGGTCAAGGTCACAGTGACCTGAGAACGGTACGCGACACTCCGCCATCCACAGTTGTATCCACATACCAAATTTGGGATGCCTAGCTCAATGAATATAGGAGAAATGCTCCGGACAAGAAGCAGGACGGACGGACAGTGTGATTACTGTATGCCTCCCAAAGTTACTTTAGGGACATAAAAACTGGCTAGGGGAGGCTTGCCTAGAACAAATTACCCCCACCCCTTATGTGAAAATCCATAATATGATTCTAAAGGAAGGGGTGTGCCTACAAAAACATTCGTATCTAAGCACCAACTCATCCTAGACTACCGAACTTGTAACCAAATGTAAGCCCAGACATACTTCTTTTATTGCTGATATGCAAATTTTTGTTTATGCATATTTATGAGTATTAATAAAAAAAAATAGAAATTAAAGAAAATTCGCGATAAAAAATAGGGAGTGTACCTATACACATTACCCATATGTAAGTTGCTAGTTATCATAGATTATCAAACTGTGTACCAAATCAACGCCTAGACAAAGTACATTTACCCAATGGTATGATATGCAAATTATCTAATTTGAATATTCATGAAAATTTATGAAGAGAAAAATGGTAGAAAAAAAAGGGGAGGAGGTACGTACAGCACTACCTAAATGTCAGCTGCTAACTATCTTGTTGCCAATTAAAGTTGAGACATAACACTTTTACCCAATAGCATGATATACAATTATGTAATTTGCATATTCATGAATATTAATGAATACACTATAAATAAGAGAAAATGGTAGAAAATTTAAGGGGGTGTACGAACAACATAATACATATGTCAGCTGCTAACTATTCTAGACTTCCAAAACTGGTACCAAATGAAAGGTGAGTCATAGTACTTTAACACTATATTCTGATACAAAAATCTAATTTGCATATTTGTGAATATTAATGAAAACATTAAAATAAAATTAGAAAAATTGAGGAAAAAATAAAATGGGTATATCTACAAAATAACCTATCTCATCTGCTAGTTGTCCTAGATTAACGAATTTCTCTGTGACTTTTTTAATTTGGGATATCTCAGAATAATCGCGACGTCACGGCAACCATAAGCCACAGCGTTTCGATTTTCTTATTGAATGCAAGCTAAATGAAGGGACTTGTCAATTTTATTTTTCACATAATTAAAATATTACATTTTGACAATAAATTAGCATTTTAGCAGGTGGTGCGTTTCTAAAGTCCTTCAGTATAGTTGGAAGTGTAATATATTTTAAAAGTCGTATCAGATCTGTATAACAGCAACTGCATTTGTAATTCTGATAAATGGATATTTTCGAATCAAGCTGGATACGATAAGCTGTTTGGTTTAAACAGTATTTTGTTACGTACGTTTCAAATAACATAAAATATAAAGTATCAGGATTGAAGAACAATCTAAAACAGCTGTAAACTTTCCCTATGCTAACAACTTCGTAGACGAAATGAAAACATTACCCCAACTGTTGAATAGATGGAGCGTCCATATACGACAACTTCGTAGACGAAAAAAAAACTTCATCCCAACTACTGAATAAAGCGTCAATATACGATCACTAACTTAATTTGTACTGCAGTAGCAGTAGCTACTGTTATTGCTGCAATGTTCAATGCTATAACTTGCTCTGGAAGTCGATTCCATGAATTGATCACACGTTGACTGAAATAATTATATGCGTTGTTCAATCTTGATCGCGGCTTATTTAATTCTAGTGACCTAAGAAGCACTCAGTTCAAAAAAGACTATTCGAGGGAATGCCTTCTAATGCTTTTAAGTATTTTGAAAGTTTCAATAATGTCTCGTGATTTCCTACTACGCTCTAGAGTGGTAAGATTTAGGTGGGAGGTTCATGTTTTCAACTGTCTCGCCTTTCGTTCACTTGCCTTCTTTCGAAGTTTACCTACCCGAGTATGTGTGTGTGTGTGTGTGTGTGTGTGTGCGTGTGTGCGCGCGCATGTGTTATTTTATCTGCTATCTGGTTATTGATACTTTTTCTGGTTGTTGTTCGTTACTGAGGTGGTTTCTCGTTCCTACTGCGAGCATTACATGCAGTATAACGATTTTAACATTCCTAATGACAGCAGTGCATGAAGTATAACACAACACCGTTCCAGCAGTACGTATAGCTACGTGTAGTTACGTTTGCAGTACGATCGGACAGTAAATAAAACATGAGGCTGCAGCAATACTGCAGTATATAATGTTAAGCTGCTACTGCCAGCGGTACAGAAGTCTCGACAGAAGTATACTGATGCAACTGCTAACAGTACAATTGCACAATATTATTCAGCAGTTTGGAAAATGCTTTTATTTTGTCAACGAAAGTAAACAATTTATATTTAACTAGAATTCTGAGAATCGGATGTGTCGCGTCATAACTCAGTCAAAGTTTTGCCCATGACCTCCAAATTCGAACTTGACATGAATTTAACAATGCTTTATCCTTCTGTAAAATTTGAATGGAATTGATGCATCTCTTCAAAAGGTATTGATGGAAACCAATAGTGAGGCAAAACCTTAGTCAAAAAAGGGCCATAACTTAGTCAAAAGTTATTGATCGGAAACAAAAAGTGTGACACCACGGACGACCACGAAGTTGTAAGCCTAAAGTAAACAATTTATAATTAAAAAAAGTATCGTCTTTGTGAATCAAAACCAGTCTTAACTTGCGAAAATAGCCATTTATCAGGTTTACAAATGCAGTTGCAGTTATAAAGGTCTGAAACTACTGTTGATATATAACACACTTCCTACTGCCAATATTACAGCGACAGTAGTAGAAGGCAGTATACCGATCCTGCTACTGTCAGCAGTAGCTATACTGTTTCTGCTACTGCTACTTCCACCAGTACAGCAATTAAACGTATACAAGCACGCTATTCAGTAGTTGGGGAAACGTTTTCCTTTCATCTTGGAAGTTGTTAGCCTAAAGTAAATTATTTATAAGTAAGTAACGATCGTCTTTGTGAATCAAAACCCTTAATTGCCATTTATCAAGTGTTGATAAGTGCAGTTGCAGATATACAGATATCAGACAATTTGTTATAAATGTTTCGCTGTTCCTATAGCCTGGCTTTCAGGCCCTGAGTTTAAGGTAAACTACTCCTACTGAACCAAACTTTTCTCTGATATAATCTCCCTTCTGAGCTGTAACTGATAGCCTATCAGAGAAATATTAGAAAGTAGGACTCCAGTTATAAGTGGGTTTTTTAAGTTGCAGATTTTTTTTTAATTATCAGTTAGACGGGGGCCAGTCTACTGTTCCTACTGCCAACATTACACACGGCCTCCAATCCAGCTCCTTCATCGTAAACCGCAATGATAATAAATTCACGAGAGGGACTTCCTACAATGCAGAAGCGGGACTCGATTCATGTTAGAAACAGTGTGTTCTCTTGCTTTGTTATCAATTACTCACATTTTAAGAGGTGTTTCAAAAATCGGAGAATGCTATTCGATGGGCCAATATAAGAAAAAGGCTGATCAGCTGGCTTCCTCAGCTGATCTGGATCAACACTGTTTTCAAAAGAAATTACAGAATCTTCAAAATGCTATGCACACAGTGTGCTTAATAGGTCAAATAGGATAAATAACCCTTTCCTTCATGAATATTCATGTTAGGCTCCACCCACTATGAATAATTATATAATTAAACTCTCATGTTGATACATACTACATAGAACAAAGAAATACCTTGTCAGGTCCATTAATTAGTGTAGGATCAGATATATCATATTTCCATAAGCAAACAGAGTAGACCCTGATCAGGCAGCTCTTACAAGAGCTGCCTGATCCGGGTCTGCTTTGTTTGCAAAATCGTTAAAAGGTAAAGGGTTAACATGCACATGGTACATGATCACATCATATTATTAACTAATCCCTTATCATGCTGAAAATGTTTACGTACTTCACTCCTCCCCTATCTTTATATCTGGTTATTAACATATATTTACAAGAAGAGTGGAAAAAAGGGACATACATGTATATCTGAATTGGTTTAGCATGTCAAATTTCATTTCTTTTATGTCTTTTGGGCTTCTTTTTGAGAAAATCCGTCTTTGTTTTTTTTTTCAGATTATTTTGGGGTTTGTGACCAGGTAAGCTATTTTTTTTTTTTTAAGCTCAAAAGCTAAATCCAGCCTGGCCAGCTATAGAGACCAGATAGACTACTGAAATTTTGCTTGTACATTGGCCTAGCTCCCATTATGCATTTACACATGTGCGTAATAAAAATAGTAACATTCAAGGGAGGTCACATAATGTGGAAAAAGTGATTTCTCATACTATAAGGAACTCCCGAAGGAACTGCTCTTAAAAGAAAGAATTTGCTCCCTCTGGGAGCTAATTTTTTCCTTTAAGAGTTCCCATTTTGAAAAGGGACACAGTTGAAGAGAACCACTGCTTGATCCAGTAGTCTCCCTTTGATGTGTGAAGCCTTTTTAGAGTTCTGGCTACGCCATTGCATGATCAATGTAGCAAGTTTAGCTATTGCATTGTACGTGTTCTAGAAAGTGAATTACAAAGGTGCTGATCAGACCAGGTCTCCAGATAAGAGTGTGTACTGGAAATCTGTTTCCTTTATTTCTCATCCAAAACATAAGTTGTGGGTACTCAAAAGAACTGTCTCAATGAGACAGTTCTTTTGAGCACCCAAAACATATGTTTTAATTGATTGGTAAGAAAATAATTACAATTTTACGCTCATAAAATTTCTTTATCTGGATCTATGTCAGACTTTGCAGATGCATAGATTGACATGCACTTTGGTTGTTTAGGTCTTCTCAAATTCATGCATGGGCAGGTCCAAATCATCTTTATACCCCTTTCCCTTTACCCAGCCAAGCATTGATGCAATAGACTTTGGATGGGCCATTATGTATTTTGATCGATCACAGGCTATAGTGCAATTGTCAAATTACATTGTACATTGTATTTATGTACCTGAAGATATTTAATATCCTAGCCTAGTGATATTGCTGGCTCAGAATTGGTATGGGTCCAGACTTAACCATTGTCATGCTGAATAACTTGGGCCTCAACGTGAGAAAACCTGTCTTCGGGGATTTGTGAACCATACAGGCGCAGACCAGCCTGCGCATCCGCGCAGTCTGATAAGCGCCTTTGTTATTTGCTTTTTGAAAAGTATCATATGTAAACTTGCTACAGGTAAAATTTCAATTTTCTAGCTAGTCTCTGTAGCTGAGAAGACTGGTTTAAAACTCGCTTTGTCGGAAACCCCGAAGACAGGTTTTGTTGCAACGAGGCCCATTTTATGCACTACCCTCTTTCCCAAGCTTTATACTGATAACCTGTAGCATTCCAGTTGTAAGCATGTATTTTCAATCAGAGTTGAAAACAGTGTGGATCTTGATCAGATGGCTTCGTTAGAACCCATCTGATCTGGATCTATAGTGTTTCAAAAAAGGACAAATGAGCCGCGGCATGAGATTTTCAACAATGTGGTATGTGCGACCAGCAAAGCCTCAGATCAGCTTGCGCATACACGCAGTCTCATCAGAGCCTTTGCTAGTCGCTTGACTATTCTATGAGTGTTAAGCTAGTGACTGCACATCATTTGGAGTTTCTAAGTGTAAAAGGAGGCTGCACAGGCTTGTCTGAGTCTACACTTGTTAAAATGTCACATTGTTGGAAATCTTGTGTCGTGGCTCAAATCCTGTTTAGCAATGAGCAGGATAAGGGTTAATGGGTCAATGGGCCATTTCCCATTCAAATACATTAAAATTTATAAATTTTAATGGACAATTTGAAGCTTTGATGGGCTTTTAGATTACATGTATTTGATAGGCCTGAGAATGAACCCCCCTTTTGAGACAAAATTATTTCTTTTTCATGGAGATTTTTCAGATAATTCAGGAAAATAAATAATCAAGTTAAATTAACAAATCAAACCCCCCTTTGTAAATTTGAACCCCCTATCAAGAAATCCTTAGATCCGCCCTGATTTTACAATGTTGTTTTCTCACAATTTTTTCCCCATCCAAGCATTATCCCTGTAGCTAACTGTAACAGTGAAGATCCTGAAGAGTTGATGAGATGCTTCATTCTCTAATCCGGATCTACAATGTTTGTCAATGTGATTCCAGTCAGTAAATCATATCACAGATAAATGATCCTATACTGAGCAACTGGATAGTACATGTACATGAAATTAGCAAGCTGATATAGTTCTTCGTGAAATAATAAATTGATACAACACCTTGATCTAAGAAGTGCACTGTGTGTATAACTTTTTCAAAATGCTACTACAGGTTTAGATAAACCAAAAAATTCAGCGTAAAATTGTAAATATGTTCTTACCCATAATTTTTAGCATACAGTATGTTTTTGGGTGCTCAAAGTTTTGAGTACCCACAACATATGTTTTGGTTGAGAAATAAGAATATTATTTTTCTGTTATGCACTCTTAACTAAAGTCCTGCTATACCCTCTTTTGTCAAAAGTGACTTTAACAGAAACCAGCTGATCAGGATCCACACTTTTTACATCCAAGCAATTTATTCATAAGTTTATACCACTAGAAATGGGAAGTTAATAATTATAAGGATTTTATAAGGTCAGTGACTGTCTTCTGCAAGGTTGCGCGGTCAAAACCTAAATCATCAGACAACAAAAAGGCAAACCACATTACCCTGCAGCAAGGATATTCATAGAGTGTCCCTGCCTGCATGCAAAGAGTGTGTCTCTGAAGTGAGTCTTATTTTATATTGCAGTAAGATGTGAAACTGCTATCAAAACAAATGGTCCTTTATATAAACATCTTCAATTAAAGATAAACCAAAAGCTTTGAAGCATGACTCTATTTACAATATTGATAATTTGTTCTTGAAAAAAGGGTTTCAGGCGTTTATTTACATTTACTATAACAGCTTTGTTTGTTTGCTTGATTTAATTCTTTACGTCCCATCAACAGTCTTTCAGTTATATAGGGACGGTTCTTCCTGGGTTGAACCAGTACTAAGCTAGGATAAATGTGTCTTGCTCAAGGACCACAACGCAGTGACGCCGGTGAGGCTCGAACCCACGGCCCTTCGGTCTTGAGTCAAGCACTCTACCACTGAGCCACTGCGCTCCCTATAACAGCTTTGACATACACATATGTTCCAGTCGGACTATTTCATTTTAAGCATTCTGCATCAATCGTTTGAAAAAGAAAGACCCAAAGGTCATTGGTCAGAGGTCGTGGTACATCTGTAGGCGTTGGTCCTAATCTCTTAAAGGTGTTGAGTTTAAATTAACCATAGTCCTGCTGAGCACATATATGCAACATGTTGCTTCAGAATAAGCTAGCGGATCATGATCACAACAGTTTTAAATGTAGTCTGTGTATAATTTGTAACTAATGATATCATGCAACCAAACTGGTTGGAAATTAAGTTTTATTTTAAAATGACTCATTCACCAAAGTAACACAGTAGTACTTAGCATGCAGAAAACATTACTGTCATACATAGTAAATTTTGTACTGTCCTGCCAGCCAAGAGTAACAGTGATGTCATGTTTTGTTTACAAAGCTATCTTGGCCCTCGTTTTCGGTGTCTAACTGTGAGTTTGTCACTTTCCCATTGGTATCCTGGGTCACTCAGGTGTGGTACTTGATTGTATTGATTCCTGATCTTTGCACCCTTACTTACTTAGAACTGATAGATTACTTATGTATTAATCCTATCCTGTCCACAGGATAGGATTGATACACAAGTGATCTATCGTTTGGCGTTAGCTCAAGTGGAATGCACAAGTTAATGTTTTACTTAGCAATTGTAAACAAAATATTATGTCACTGTCACTCTTGGTTGGCACGACAGCTAGTAGGTTGATACAATTAACTCTTTGCAAGCTGGGAAATTTTGCATGCTTTTTTCTTTATGCCTGTGTATCTTTTCTAAAATTAACTTTTCAAAAAATATTTTGGAATACCATCAGTGTCAAACAATTTGGAATGTGGTCTCCCCGACGTTTTGACTGGCCTGATCTGGGTCCAAACTGTTAGAAAAAGTAATCAGCATGCTCCAGACGACATAATCTGTCACTAGTGGGTAAAAAGTTAAACCAGATCTGTTTGCAAACCAAGAGGACAGGACAGGTCTTCTTGTGACATGGTTCATCAAATGAACATTTCTATTTTCTCAACCAGAATCCAGGGCTTCAGATTTTTTTTCAACATTTATGGGCCCAAGTGACCAATGGAGCAAAAAATGGTGGGTCATTTTCTGAAATGATGGGCCCAAGCATATCAAACTAACCACAGTTGACATTTGGGTAGCAGGGACCAAGCTAGGGGGCGACTAGGGCGAAATAATCGCCCTAGGGGCCAAAATTTCGCCCTCAATGGAACCCAGGGAGAAGTGGGAGTCTCCCTAAAAAAAAAAAAAAAAAAATTTTTTTTTTTTTTTTTTTTAGGGAGACTCATTTTTATTCTGTCACCACACAAATGCAAGCTGTGGTGACGTTATCAGACAATCTTCTACCACTGCATTGTGTTTCTCCTTCCATTAAATGGCAAAAGTATGTGTAATGGCTAATTTGCTTCTAAATTGACAGAAAATGCTGTAATTTTGCGCTATAACTTCTCCCTATCTGACCGTCACTTCTCCCTAATTTTCCTGCAGGGAGAAGTCACTTCTCCCTAAAATTCTAGGCCAGCTTGGTCCCTGGGTAGTATACTTTACCTACACACTGACACAGACACTTGTATGCATATATGTATATTGACTGCTGATTTATCATTATACAGTAAAACCTGTCTTAAGCTGCCACTCAAAAGAGTAGACCATTTATCGCTTAATGCCCGTCAAAAGTATTGCAGAAGGGGAGCATTCTGCAATCCTTTTGACCTTCATTAAGCTACCATTTGTTATAAGATCTTTGTTTTGTCTTTTTGAGTGGCTGCTTATGACAGGTTTTACTGTATTGACAACCTACATGTATTTTCTGTTTCATGAAGTTTATAGACTTGCTGTAAGATGAATTATTTATTTAAGTGAGATTTTTTCACACGTAAAAAGGATGGGTCCACTTGGCCCACTGCCTTCAGAGCTCTCACTAGGATTTTGAAAACAGGAGTCCCAGAGCCCACTTTGCCAAAAAGTGGGAGTCCCACAATACAAAGGAATATAGCCTCCTTCAAAAAATAGGAGTCCCAGCACCAAAAATGGGAGTTCAGAACTGCAAATCGCCAGTTAGTGAGAGCTCTGGCCTTGGAAAGTGATGGGCCATATTTTGAAATCATGGGACAATGACCCAGGCCCACCATTAATCTGAAGGCCTGATCTGAATCAAATAAAAAGAAAGTTAACATTCTTATTTTATATTATACTTATATCGTAATTCTGTACTTTTCAAAAGCTGTTCAGACATAGAAACTGAAATGCATTCATCACATGTTTAGATAAACAAAAGATTTCAGCATAAATTTGTAAATATTTTCTTACCCATAATATTTAGCATATGGTTTGGGTGCTAAAAAGAACCGTCTCATTGAGAGGTTCTTTTGAGTACCCACAACATATGGTTTGGTTGAGAAATAAGAAAATTATATTTCTGTTACACACTCTTCTTTTAAGATGCCCAGTAAATATATGCTACATGCATAGTATGGTTTCCAAGCAATCTAGTTCCAAAACTTGATAATTATCATGAACTCACATGTTTTACAGAAATTATAGTGGATCCAGATCAGCTGCCTGCTTCTTTAGAAGCCAGCTGATCTGAATCTATACTGTTTTAAATAGAGTATATCTGATTTCACGCTGCTTTCAAAAGAGTTTAAATTATACATGTACATGTGGTTTTTCTTTGGAACAAGCAAAATTTTCTTTGGACATGTGCAAGTACATGTACAATTGTACATACTTTGTGGTCATTTACTTATCCCTAGAATATTTCCACAGGCCTTTAGTTAAGTGTACCAAAAAATTTATTTTCTTTTTTATAAACCAAACGTATGTTGCGGGTGCTCGAAAGAACCATCTCAATGAGACGGTACTCAAAAGAACCGTCTCAATGAGAAGGTTCTTTTGAGTACCCCAAAACATATGTTAAAACAGATTGCTAAGAAATTTTTAACAATTTTAAGCTCAAAATTGTTTTATCTAGACCTGTGTTTCCACACCCCTGTGCTTGTAGTAATGAATTATAAATAATGGTTCAAGAGCATTTATTGCAACAGTTGTCATAAATGTAAAGGTAGTGATATCTTCACTGGCCGAAACTTAAAATCCCAGTTTTTAAAATATTTTCACAATAGTTTCATTATTCATATATAGTCTTTCCAGTCCAGCACCATAGAAGTTGATTATATAGTCTGAACCATCTGATGGTTTCACAATTTGTGTTGCAATCAACAAAACATCGATCAGCTGCCCAAGGAAGAAAAACCCCAAAGTTGAGAATTTCAGTAAACCAATGGCAGGATAGCCAAGGTAGAATCTATCAATTCCAAACATCCCAAGAAATACTGATAGCAGTAAAGCAGTTTCAAAATCATAGCCATTTGTCCACTTGCATGACACGTCCTTGCGAAATCCAGCGAAGACTCGATGCCCATCCACAGTTTTCTCCAGTCCTTTCACAGATTCATCTGGAATGCATTCTATCTCAGGAGCTATATAACAAAGCACAGAAACAGTTCTGGATTCTTCTTTGCATCCACTTGCCTGCTGGGTGTAGTGATCAATCTTTGGTTCATCACAGCGATACTGTCCCATAAGTAAATTTCTGCATTGTATTTTTGATGTTTGATTTCCATTTCCAACTGCAGCATCCACAAACCAAGAAAAAAAGAGTGCCCTGAATATCCAAATGACGTTTTGAGAATTATCTGTTAATCTTAAATACATCTTAATTTCCTTCCATGAGTCTAGGTAGCGGTGGATAAATCTAAATCACCTGTCACAATAAAATAACAAGTAAGTTGCTTTTTTGTTTACATCCTGGATTGTAAAAGGAAGTGCATGGAGTGATTGCCCTTAAAAGAAGTTCTAGCGTACTTTTTTTTTGTTTGCCTTCCGTTCGATAATTTTTTGACTATTTTGGTTAATTTGAATAAACTAAAATTATCACTCAGACAAAATAATTATCAAGTTGTTATAATCATTAATGTTTAATTGAATTAATAAATAAAACATCTCGAACTACTTTTTCAAAACCGGAAATGCGCATATTTACAAGTGAGATGCTCTTAGGTCCCATGATACACGTGAAATGACAACAATATGAGGCCACAACTTCAGCCTGAAAGTAGCAATTTAACAATGAGTTCAAGCGATTCAAGCTCTGATAGTAATGCCTCATCCGACTCTGAGGCTGAAAGACTTGCAGTTCAGGCATTTGAATCGATCAAAGCTAAGTTAAATGTTTCAAAACGGAAAAACCCAGGCCCATCTAAACTCAATCCAGATATTTGTTCAAATTCGACGTCATTTCGAAAGAAAGTTTATGAAACGTTTACAACTGACAGTGAAAGCGAAGACGAGAAATATTCGGTCAAGTCTAGCAGAATTGACAACAACATCAATAGTGATAAACAAATGTTTTTCCTTGATAAAAATCCTGCCTCTAGATCTGACAGCCAGTTCATTATAGATTCAAGCCCTCAGAAAAATGATAATACCAACAGATCGGTAGCTTCAAAAACAGATACAGATAAAAATACATCAGCTCAAATTGAAACAACAGAAGTTATTGTGACTGATTTGTCAACTTTAATCACAGATAATGCCAATGAAGAGCCACAGGGTGTGAAAGCAAAGAAAAAGAAACCGCCACAAACTAAATCAAAAGACAGGTATACATGATATGCAGTTCATCAAATAACATGATATGCAGTTCATCAAATAAACAATACTTTCAATGCACTATTTCAAATAAGTAAACTAACGCATTACCTGCACGTTATCCGCGCGAGGGGGTGTTGCATAATCTAAAGGGAGAAACTCCCATGCCGTTTTTATCTTTAATAAATTAATAGTACATGTAAATTAGTAATGATCATTCGAAATATAATTATAAATGAAAATTAACCAAATGCTTAGAAATGGCTGCAGCAGTTATTAAATACACTACATTGGACACTGTAATGCATTGGGTAAATGTGGTCGAGGACAGATAAGTTTTAATAGCAGATATAGTGACTAGTGAGCAGTCTGGCATCTGTCGGTCCGTAGATGAAAGCTTTTACGCTCCATAACTTTCAAACCATTTCGAGATATTTTGATAATATTTGGCAGGCCTGAAGAATTTGTATTCCCTTCCAAACTATTCCACGTTGGAATAGTCTTTCTCCTTCTGCAGTTCTGCGGTCACTGCCCAGACCGCTGAAGAGTTTAGTGCTCTAATTTCATCAAAAGTATTGCCAAAAGTTTTTTGTTTGTTTTTTCTTCAAATTCAAGTTAGCACTTCCTGGCATTATGATTAGCTATTGATCAAAATCAGTATTGAAGATAGATAGATAGGGTTATATAAGATGGTGTGTCACATCATCACTCACATGCAAGATTGGTTGCATATCCATGCATCCTGTTTTAATTATCTCCCTTTAATTTTAAAGGGTAGACATTGACACTACATTAATATTAAGGGCATGGAATTTATGTAGTGTCAATGTCTACCCTTAAGGCTTTGTGATTTTTTAAGAAAATATGGCATGCTTATATATCTGGTTAATATAATGGTAAGTCATATATAGGAATGGTTGCTCTCCCTTGCTTCCTATATGAGTTATTTCTCTTGAATGAACATTAATTTCAAAAGATTGTGTTCTCCTTTATAACTTTCATACCCTTTTAATGCTATTTGGTAGAGTTGTACATGTATCATGTATGTATGTCAGGTAAGATGTTTTTTGTTTTAAAAAGGGTGGTTATTCTTCATTGCTTTACAATTTGAATTATTTCCCTTGAGCAGCGCCCGGTCCCATACTTTCGTGGAGATTGATCACGGTCATTCTCCTCCCTTCCGCTGATTCATTCAAGAAGGGTTGTTGTCAGTTACAAGCGAAAGTATGTGCACAAATTACTGGTTAACCGCTTGTTCAAGCCTGCCCAGGAAAAAGTGTGGTTAGGTGAACTGACCATCCCGCAATGACCATAGCTGTTGACTTGGGACGTAAAGCAACAAAACCAACCAAAAACCCTTGAGCAGCCTTTTAAAGGCAAATCTTTGCGTGAACCCTTTGTGATATTTTGATAATATTTGCTATCGTTATATCCCAGGTCAAATGGTGTGTTAAGTTAGAAACATTGCTGCAGTTTGCGTACTCAAAGTTACTGTTTGAGTTAATACAGACTATATTTTAAGACAAACCTTTTGCACTAACTTTCATACACCCTTGAGATATTTTGATATCATTTGGTGAGGTATATATTTATAGGTCTAGACAGGTCTTGTGCAAGAGTTGTTGCTCTCCCTTGATTTCTGTTTGAGTTATCTTCCTTGATGGAATTATAACGGCAAAGCCTTGTGCTGTCCATAACTTTCATTTACTTGGAGATATTGACATTTTGATAAAATTGGTAGGGTAAATATGGCATGTTTCGTAGGTTCAAGTTGAGCTTTTGCGATAATAGAATGTCTGTCGTCCGTCTTCCATCAGTCAGTCTGTACAGTGTACTCTGATCACACCCACAGGTACGTACTCCTTGTGCTACAAAGTATGGACAGTTTCAATGTATTCAAATGGACCCTTAAAATCTGGTGTTTATGTGGCTACAAAGCCTTTGTGTGGGTATAGTTTAGCCACATATCTTAATGTACACTTTTTACTATGATAGCCACTAAACTGTACATTCATGTAAAAGCCTGCTGTCATCTGTCAACAACATACTTTAAACAGCATCTCCTCCTAAAGTAAAACTACTTGATGGTATTTAATCAAACTTCCAGGAATGATCCCTGCGTGGTCCTCTTTCAAAGATTTCGATTCCATGCAAAAATTCTGGTTACAATGGCAACCAAAAGGAAAATCTTTAAAAAATCTTCTTGGTAAAAAAAAAAATACTGCCTCCAGGAGGCGGGGCATGTTATTATTCTGTATCCATGGAGAAAACATAAAAAATCTTCATGTCAAAAATTTTCTGCGCTGATTTGGCAATAACTTGGCAGATATGGTCCTTGAGTGTCTCTCAACCAAGATTGTTCAGATTAATTTGATCCTTTGAAAAACATGGCCACCAGGGGTTAGGGGACAATTTGGATGATATGGAAATAATACAGCACAAATGGTCCTTAGGTAACCCTCCACCAAGATTTCTCAAATTAATTTGATCCATCGAAAAACATAGCCACCAGGGATCTGTATCCAGTTAACCATTGATCAGATTTGAATCCCTTTTGGTTTAAATGATAATTTCCATTGAAGTGCTACAATCATTTTATTACCTCAACATTACTTTACTTTTTCCATGTTCGGTCCTATTGAAACTGCTGATCCATCAAAGTTTCATAGCTGGATGTTTGACAAATAATGCTTTCCTCTGACCTTGAAAACAGTCATTCTTAAGTGAGGGACAAAGGGCCCGAGGGCTCTCTTGTTACTTCTTAACATGGATTCTCTGTAAGAATCAAAAAATTCCCATAGGGGTCCGGCACGCTACGTCTGGGATTTTTCTCATTCTTTGTGTGTGAAGCAGGTATGACCCCCAAACAGCAAAACAAGCCTTAAAATTTCAAAATGACATCTGGTTACCAAGGTAACCAGGGTTTTTTATGTCAAGCTGAGCTTTGCAGAAAATGCAAAGAAAAAAGTGAAAAATAGGCATACTTGGCTGACCATTCCTTCAAAATGTGTTCATCAAATTTCTAAAACTAACATACTTATATACTGTACCGACTTTGCTCTATATGAGAGGATAAGAAAACATAAGGTATGTGACCCACGTGAGTAGCACGTGACTGTTAAAATATGCAGATTTTGACTATTTCCAAAATGTGGAAAAAATGGGAATTTTACATATTTTGAAGCAGTTTTTGATAACTTTTGCAACGAGGTACAAGAAAACCACTGATATGAATATAACAAGCCGTATGTCTTCTAATGGAAACAATAAAAAACTGGATGGTGAAATTCTTTATTTAAGGTCAAGGTCATAAAAACTCCAGTTTATGATTTTTTAAAATTTGGTATTTTCACATGTTTTGGACCAATATCAGGATGGGTAAATCAAAGTAAATAAGAAAGCAAGTGTTACATTCACTAAGAACAACATATAAGTGACCAAACACGATAATAAAATGTATGAATTTATTTGAAGGTGAAAGTCGAGGTCAAGGTCACAAAATGTAGAATTTCAAAATACGGAAAATTTGGTTTTCTTCATTTTTTGGCACAATATTAAGATGGGTAAATAAAAGAAAGAAAGAAAGCAACTAGTCTATGCATTAAGAACAACACATCAGTTATTAAAAGCAATTATCATATGGATTAAAATATTTTAATGTAAAGGTCAAAGTCAAGGTCATTAAATGTAGAAATATAAAATGTAGAAAAACTGTGATTTTCACATGTTTTTGATATTAAAAACACTCAGATGGGAATATGAAAGCAATAAGAAAGCCACTGATGTCTACATTAAGAACAACACATCAGTTAACAAAAGCAATACTATAATGGATGAATATATATTCATTTCAAGGTCAAGGTCATTAATGTAGAAATTTTAAATGTTGAAAAACATAGTTTGCTGCAAGTTTTAGAACATTATTTAGATGGGTAAATGAAGGAAAGTAAGAAAAAAGGTAGTATATGCATTACTAAAAACACATCAGTTAAAAAATAACCTAATGAATGAAAATAATCGAATGTGAAGGTCAATGTCAAGGTCATCAAATATAGTACGTCTGAATTACAATTTTGAAATATTCGATTTTCGCATGTTTTGGAACAATATTAAGATGGGTACATGAAATTAGGTAAGAAAGATACCAGTCCTTCCATTAAGAACAATTCATCAGTTAACAAAAGCAGTAATAAAAAAAAGAATTTATTTGCATGTAAAGGTCAAGGTCATTCAATGTTAAAATTCAAAATATGTGTAAAAAACTGTTTTTTTTTTCACATGTTTTGAAACAATATTTAGATTGGTAAATGAAAGAACGCAAGAAAGCAACTAAACTATGCATTAAGAACAATACATCAGTAACTAAAAGCAATCAACAAAATTGATGAATCTATTTGAATATGGAGGTCAATGTCAAGGATACCAAATGTAGTCCAAATTCAAAATGTGGAAAGACTGCAATTTTCACATGTTTTATACCATATTTAAATGGGTATTTGGGATTAGTCTTCGCTTATTGATGCTTTAACTGCTGATATCTCAAGTATTCTTCAGGCTATACAGAACAATTCAGCTTCTTCAATGTTTTCTATAGAGTCTATATCTGATTTTATACTCTTTTCAAAAGAGTTTGTATATGATATAGCACATTAGAAGTGATCATAGTTATCCATTCTTTGAATCAAGTAAAAGTTTGCTATTTCCACACCCACTGAACTATGTCTTATAAAGAGGATCTTACAAGAGTGATAATTTCATTTGAAATTTATTAAACAAGCCTTTGAACGAATCTATTTATCATTCATAAGACATACTAAATGCAATTTTAACACCTTCAAACTTTGTTTATTTCAATGAAACATTGCATTATGTGTCTGTCAACCAGCAGGAGAAAAGAAAATAAAAAAAATCAGTAAATCCTGACAATTTTATTTCCTAATTTTTCCTTGAGATATGATTAAGAAAATGAATACCCACACTTTGTTTTGTTTAAGAAAGTACTCGTAGTGATTTGTTGCTTAATATATCACTGGCTGGAAGCCAATCATTAAAGTGAATAAATCACGAGCATTAAGCGCGAGTGATTTATCCACTAAATACTGCGATATATTAACAGGCCCCAAATTAAGGGTGCGAAACGTAAAAATATTTTTCTTATTTCTCAATCAAAACATATGCTGTGTCACTGAGACGGTTCTTTTGAGCACCCAAAACACATGTTTAAACCACAGGAACTTGTCACAAACTTTTTTTTATGAAAAAGTAGGCGTAGGTATCTGTAAACATAGATAAAAGTTAATATAGGCCTACTTTTTTCTATTCTTAGGGTTGTTGACTAGTTCCTGTGGTTTAAACTGAGGGATAAGAAGATAATAACAATTTTATACTGAAAATATTTGCTTAACTGGCCTATTGTATTAAGCAACAAATCACTGTGAGCATGAATCTATTTCGAATAGATTCACACACAAAATTAAAAAAATATGATTGAATCCTTCAGAGTCTATAACTATTTCACCATCTCAAACAAAGTGTAAGAATTTCCCATAACTTGTTTGGACAGAAATGCGTATTTTTGTTGTTTGGAATGAATATACAATTATTTTCATTGAGTGGAGTGAAAAAAGAAATTTTTTTTAATCTTCATCTACGTCCATTATTGAAGTTCCGTAATTGTAAAAATGACGTTTCGCGATTTTCTGTCACCGTTTCAAGGCCTTACATGATAGATGACGTCATGAGGATCAAAATGGCTATCCAATGACGTCAGGCCAGTCTGTACCCAGTTTGTCCAGTGGTTTATCAACCAATTTATCACTGAATTCAACCATTGGTTACATAGGTGATAAGTTTTAGAATTAAGAAATAGATTTGCACTCACAGTGATTTGTTGCTCAATGTATCGATTGCTAGAGGTCAGCAGTTAAAGTGAATAAATCACGAGCACAAAGCGTTACCGAATTACTTTGCATGAGCTCGTAAAACACTTCTGACACCATTTAAGCAATTCGAAAGGGAAAAATCTTTGGGTCCGCCAGGATTCGAACCCAGAACTCCTGCGTGATAGTCGACCACTCTAACCATGTCGCTAAAGAGTTAACCCAACAGCGAGGCAGTTAGGAATGTCACTGTCACTACAAAACATCTTGACGTAAACCAGATCCTGTATGATCTCCAGCATGGATTTCGCTCAAAAAGGTCCTGCGAAACACAATTGACCATGCTTATTGAAGAAATCCATAGGAACCTAAAAGAAGGTAAGCAGACCGACATTATTTTGCTCGATTTCAGCAAAGCTTTCGATAAGGTGAACCACGCAAAGCTTATCCTTAAACTCCACAACTACGGAATCAGAGGTAGGACCTTATCTTGGATCAGCGCATTCCTAAATGGTAGGTCACAGACTGTGGTTCTGGAGGGGGATTGTTCCGAGGAAGTACCAGTAACATCAGGGGTCCCACAGGGATCTGTCCTTGGGCCAATCCTCTTCTTGATCTACATAAATGACCTGCCAGACAAGGTTAAATCGCAGGTAAGACTTTTTGCTGATGATACAGCAGCCTACCTAGCCATATCCAAACTAGCTGACTCTGTGCAATTACAGGCCGGCTTAGACATCCTCCAGGAATGGGAAATCAGATGGGATATGCAATTCAACCCCAGCAAATGCCAGGTAATACACATAACCAGGTCACGTTCTCCCCTCCCAACAACATACACACTACATGGTGAAACCCTGGAGGCGGTAGCTAGTGCCAGATATCTGGGTGTTGACATTGCAAATGACTTAGCTTGGAAGACCCACGTCAGCAGAATTACCAACAATGCAAATAAATCACTGGGCTTCCTAAGGAGGAACCTTAAAACAAAAAACACCTCACTAAGGGAAAATGCATATAAGGCTATTGTCAGACCTCAGCTGGAGTATGCTTCTCCAGTATGGGACCCTCACACTAAGGATGACATACAAAAAATTGAGAGTGTCCAGAGACGAGCAGCTCGATGGATTCTTGGGGATTATTCGCCCTACTCAAGCGTCACAGACATGATAGGAAAACTTGGATGGCATACCCTTGAGCAGCGGCGTACTGATTCAAGACTGATCTTCTTCTGCAAGATCATATATGGCTATGTAGCCACACCTCTCCCTTCATATGTCATACCACTCCCACGTGCTTCCCGTACCTCGCATCCATTGGCTTACAGACAAATATCCACCAGGACCGATTACTATAAATACTCATTCTACCCTCTCACAGTCGTTCAGTGGAATAGTCTCCCGGCATCTATCGCAACCCTGACTGATCTAGACAGCTTCAAACGAGCTGTCTGTCAGGTGTGCCACTCAAAACCATAAATTTACAATACTGCTGTTTTTATCCTCACTTTACTTTCTCACTGTATAATACACTAACACTATGCACTTTTAATTCATTCCTACTGTCAGCTGTTTTTTTAGCTTCTTTACTTTTAACGCATGTCGCGGGAACCCGGCACGTAATACTCATTTGAGGGTGTATGCCATATGAAGAGATAGATAGATAGGTCTTTTTTGCAAAGGGCTTACATAACAATAAGCATACACCCACATTATCTTACAATTGGAAAAATGCTGTCTTTGACCTTGACTATCCATTCTTATATCCATTCTTATATCATATGCTTATTTTTTGCTATTGCTTACATCTATGATGGTGTCCTTTATGACTGTACAAGAAGATTTCATAGGGTTTTAAACCCACAAACAACCCGGGAAATCCGAGTTACAAAATGAGCAAATCCCGTTTTTTCAAGTTGAATTTTTATGTTCTGTGACCTTGAACTTGACCATCACATTTAGATATGTTATCCTTTTAACTTTGGCTTTTGTTTCTTGATGTTTTGATCTAAATATAGTAGCTGTGGCTTTTTCAGAAACGCTTTTAAACCAAACCAAAAACTGTTAACAAATAGATGAAAATCGCCATAATTCAACATTTGGATATAGAAGAATTTCTGACCTTGAACGAGGGGTGATCAGAAAGTTCGCGGAAAAGTGCTATTAAATCACATTGCTTTTATCAATTACAATGAAAATTCACAGACATAAACTACCATTCATTGCAAGTTGACTGAAATTGAATTTTATAAAATGTGACGTCAAACGTATGAGCACGAGGCGCCGCTGTGACGTCACTTCGCTGGAAGTGGCCCAAATGTACCCCTGGGTTGCTTCTCGGGGCTAAAACTCGTAGTTGTGTTTGAATTGATTTGTGTTTTTAACGGAAAGTAATATTCCGCCATTTTTTAACATAATATGAGTTTTTTTTTATCTTATTCCGCTGCGCTATGTTATGATTCAAATTAAATGGTTTCAGTCGAAGGGCAGGCCTAAAATGCGTTCAATTTTTCGATTTTTTTTTAAATTTTAAATAAAAAACTTATTTTCTTGTCAGCGTTCGTCACAATAATTATAATATCGGACTTAACTATCGATATTAGATCTACTGTCCTGAAAAAGGGTGTTTTACGAAGTGTTAATAGTTTATTGTTTAGATCTGACATGCCATGGGTTCATAGAAGTTGAATGTTTTGCCTTTTTGACAGTACTGTTATTCGATTCGATTTAGAACACCATCTGTTAGATATAGATCTTTGAAAGTGTGCATAGAAGAGGAAATATGTCGTTGAATATACATGGAACGCAATATTAGCTATCACAGCATAATACATTTTTACAAAACGTTGAAGTTTAATTGGTTGTGAAGTAAAATGTCAAAATACAACGTAAAATGGGCCGCTTCGAGCTATATAGCGTTGCCTTGACAACAGCTGTAACGCACGTAGACAACTAACATCAAGCATGTTGCAACCGATCAACTACATATGTGTTGTAGTATTATGTGCTGTAATTCCAGCTCTATTGATCAAACGATGTAGAAATGGCAACTATTTTCCGCGAACTTTCTGATCACCCCTCGATATTTATATCGTTCCACCAGTTTGATATAATTTAAATAGTTGCTGTTATTATTTGTATTACTATAGCAAAGGATTTATATACATATATTCTGGACACATTACAATTTTTTATGAACTATGACTAAATTACTGTTTTTTCTCCTTTTTTGAAAATGTTCCATTTGTGACCTTGACACTGACCTTCATATTCATATTCATCATCTGTTTAGGCTTTGATATCGATAAAATATACCTTTTTCTTTATAACCATATTAGTTTTTTATTACTATCTTCAGCTACACAAAGGGTTTAAATTAGTGAAAAATCCCTTTTTTCTTCTTTTTGAAATTAGACAATTTATGACATTGACCTTGACCTTCATACATCAATTTCTCCAACCGGTTTGATATTATTTTAGATAGTAGCTATTATTATTTTTGTGAATATATCAAAGGGTTTATAAATATATTCTGGAAACGTTACAAAATTTTGTTTCAAAATATTACTAAATAACTGTTTTTTCGCCTTTTTTGAAAATGTACCATTTGTGACCTTGACCTTCACATTTATATTCATCATCTGTTTAGGTATTATTATCGATAATATAAACCTTTTTCTTTATAACCGTATAAGTTTGTTTCTTACCATCTTCAGCTACCCTTCACAAAAAGGGTTTAAATTAGTGAAAAGTCCCTTTTTTCTTCATTTTCATAGTAGATATTTTATGATCTTGACCTTCATATATCAATTTCTCCAACCGGTTTGATATAACTTTCAATAGGTACGATTATTATCCTTGTGTATATATCAAATGGTTTATAAATATATTCTGGAAACATTACAAAATTTTGTATCAAAATATGACTAAATTACTGATTTTTCGCCTTTTTTGAAAATGTACATTTGTGACCATGACATTGACCTTCACATTTATATTCATCATCTGTTAAGGCTTTGGTGTCAATAAAAGATACGTTTTTCTTCATTGCCATATTAGTTTTTTGTATTACCATCTTTTAAGCGTTTAAATTAGTTAAAAAAAATCCCTTTTTTCTTCATTTTGAAATTAGACAATTTATGACCTTAGCTTGGCCTTCATACATCAATTTCTCCAACCGGTTTGATATAATTTTCGATAATTGCTATTATTATATTTGTGAATATATCAAAGGATTTATAAATATATTCTGGAAACATTACAATTTTTTTCCAAAATATGATTAAATTACTATTTTATTTTCGCCTTTTTTGAAAATGTACCATTTGTGACCTTGATATTGACCTTCACATTTATATTCATCATCTGTTTAGGTTTTGGTGTCAATGAAAGATACTTTTTTCTTCATTACCATCTTAGTTTTGTCTAACCATCTTCAGCTATCCTTCAAAAAAAGGGTTTAAATTAGTGAAAAATCCCTTTTTTCTTCATTTTGAAATTCGACAATTTATGACTTTGACCTTGACCTTCATGCATCAATTTCTCCAACCGGTTGGATATATATTAAGATAGTTGCTATTATTATCTTTGTGAATATATCAAAGGATTTATTAATATATTCTGGAAACATTACAAAATTTTGTTCCAAAATATGACTAAATTACTGTTTTTCGCCTTTTGGAAAATGTACCATTTGTGACCTTGACATTGACCTTCACATTTATTTTCATCATCTGTTTAGGTTTTGTTGTCAATAAAAGATACTTTTTTCTTCATTACCATATTAGTTTTTTTCTTACCATCGGCAGCTACCCTTCATAAAAAGGGTTTAAATAAGTGAAAAATCCCTTTTTTCCTCTTTTTGAAATTAGACAATTTATGACCTTAACCTTCATACATCAATTACTCCAACTGGTTTGATATAATTTTCGATAGTTGCTATTATTATCTTTGTGAATATATCAAAGGATTCATAAATATATTCTAGAAACATTACAAAATTTTGTTCCAAAATATGACTAAATTACTGTTTTTCGCCTTTTTTGAAAATGTACCATTTGTGACCTTGATATTGACCTTCACATCTATATTTATCATCCGTTTAGGTTTTAGTGTCAATAAAAGATACCTTTTTCTTCATTACCATTTTATTTTTTTCTTACCATCTTCAGCTACCCTTCATAAAAAAGGGCTTAAATTAGTGAAAAATCCCTTTTTCTTCATTTTGAAATTTGACAATTTATGACCTTGACCTTCATACATCAATTTCTCTAACCGGTTTGATATAATTTTCGATAGTGTCTGTTATAATCTTTGTTAATATATCAAAGGATTTGTGAATATATTCTGGAAACATTACAATTTTTTCCAAAATATGACTAAATTACTATTTTATTTTCGCCTTTTTTGAAAATGTACCATTTGTGACCTTGACATTGACCTTCACATATATATTCATCATCTGTTTAGGTTTTGGTGTCAATGAAAGATACTTTTTACTTCATTACCATATTAGTTTGTTTCTTACCATCTTCAGCTACCCTTCAAAAAAAGGGTTTAAATTAGTGAAAATCCCTTTTTTCTTCATTTCGAAATTCGACAATTTATGACCTTGACCTTCATGCATCAATTTTTCCAACCGGTTTGATATAATTTTAGATAGTTGCTATTATTATCTTTGTGAATATATCAAAGGATTTATAAATATATTCTGGAAACATTACCAAATTTTGTTCCAAAATATGACTAAATTACTGTTTTTTTCTCCTTTTTGAAAATGTACCATTTGTGACCTTGACATTGACCTTCACATTTATATTCATCATCTGTTTAGGTTTTGGTGTCAATAAAAGATATTATTTTCTTCATAACCATATTAGTTTTTCTTACCATCTTCAGCTACCCTTCATAAAAAGGGTTTAAATTAGTGAAAAATCCCTTTTTTTCTTCTTTTTGAAATTAGACAATTTATGACATTGACCTTGACCTTCATACATTAATTTCTCCAACCGGTTTGATATAATTTTCGATAGTTGTTATTATTATCTTTGTGAATATATCAAAGGATTCATAAATATATTCTAGAAACATTACAAAATTTTGTTCCAAAATATGACTAAATTACTGTTTTTTCGCCTTTTTTGAAAATGTACCATTTGTGACCTTGACATTCACATCTATATCAATAATCCGTTTAGGTTTTGGTGTCAATAAAAGATACTTTTTTCTTCATTACCCTATTAGTTTTTTTTTCTTACCATCTTCAGCTACCCTTCTTAAAAAAGGGTTTAAATTAGTGAAAATCCCTTTTTTCTTCATTTTGAAATTGAACAATTTATGACCTTGACCTTGACCTTTATTCGTCAATTTCTCCAACCAGTTTTTTTCTAAGTTCAATAGTTCAGATGTCGCTCTGTATATACACGTGATTGGTTTTCATGATGGCCGTTGCAAAAGTGTTCATAATAATAGCTAAATATGTGTAATTTTGCGATTTTCACATATTTGGCATTTTGCCAAATTTCCCCATATTTGGGCCCCTTATATGAGGAATTTGTAGGAGATAATGGTTTTATTCTTGTATCATTCTGTCCTTCCAATTTAGTAGCCCCAATCTCACGTAAAAAACTTTTTGTAAAGAATTATATAATGACAAGAAAACAACAGCACAATTGGGCAGGGTCAGGAATTTTTCCTGTCAATTTCTGCTGCATTTTCACAGGATCAAATAATCTCCGTTTCCATGGCAACAAACACTAAATCGAAAAGTTTGGCACCAGTTATGTAGGTTTTGGGTCACACCCAACATATACACAAAAAATTATGATAATCCCAGACATAGTGTGGCCAACATTTTTTGATTCTTACAGAGAATCCATGTTATGTTCTTGGGCTATATCCCATCACTGAAATTTTAAGGTAAGACCTAGTTGTCATACCCTTTGAGATGGTTTGATATTCGGTACTGATACATATCTCATAATCATGAGATTGTGTTGGATGCAAGAATAGTTGCTTTGTCATGCCTTTTTAGCTGAAATTAGCTCACCTGAGCCGAAGGCTCATGGGTGAGCTAAAAGTATACCAATGACGCTGGCGTCTATCTGTCTTCAGACAGCTCTAAAATCACTGGGCCAATCCAACTCAAATTTCATATGGAGACTCCTTAGGATGAGGGAACAAATGGTCCTGGTCACATGACCAAGATGGCCAACATGCCCATATATGGTACGAACCCTTTAAAAATCGTCTCAGAACCAGAAGGCTGACGACCTTGGGATTTGGTATGCATGGCTTACTAAATTTGTTCAAAATGATGATCCTAGGTTGACCTTGACCTACTTAATGTCAAGGTCAAATTTTCTTTCCTAGTGCATTTTAAATAGGAAACTTTTTTGAAAATTGATTTTTTGAAAACTGTTGAAGCCAAAGTCATTATTCCCATTTGATATGTTTAACCTCATGAAACAATGGCTATAAATAAGTTCCATAGGTCAAGGTTGACCAATGACCTTTCAGCCAAGGTCGCTCATATTGGGAGTCCCATCAATGAAACCATCAATATTTAAAACACAGTTATCTCAGAAACCACTAAGCCAATTGAACTTAAACTTCTTATGTCGACTCCTTACAATAAGTTAGCCAAAATTTGTACATATTCTCTTTGTCTCATGACCAACATGGCCGCCACATCCATATATGGTAAAGGCCCATTGAATATTTCTTCTCCAGGCCCAGAAGGCCGATGACTTTGGGAATCGGTATGTAGCTTTGAGGATGGTTGGTCTTCTAAGTTTGTTCAAATAATGGTCATCCTAGGTTACTCTTGACCTACTTAATTTCAAGGTCAAAATTTGCTTCCTAATGTATTCAAATGGAGTTGATTTTTTGAAATCTGTTGAGGCCAGTCATTACTCTTATTTGATAGGTTTAACCATATGAGATATTGACTATAAATAAGTTCCAAAGGTCAAGGTTGACCTTTCAGCCAAAGTCACTCATATTTGAGTCCCATCATTATATCAAAACTTAGTTTTCTAAAGAAACCACTAGGCCAATTGAACACTGTTTCATATGAAGACAGCTGATGATATGTTAGCCAAAATTTATTAATATTGTTCTGGTTACATGACCAAATGGCTGCCACGACCATATATGGTAAAACAAAATATGTTTAAATAATAAGCATAAGTTGACCTTGACATATTTTAACATTATTAAGGAGATCAGTCTGATCAGGTGAGCGCTTCAGGCCCTCTAGTTTGACTTACCTCCCTTTAATGAATTTAGTGGGCAATACATTTTTTTAGATCCATATGCAATTTTGCTTTATTCCATATTATTTTCATTACTATTACAGACTGCAGTGAGCACTCAATATTATCTCATCTAACATTTTATGGGCCTCAACGCGAGAAAACCTGTCTTGGGGGGGTTTGCAAACAACATCCGTGCAGTCTGATCAATGCCTATGTTAGGCTTAAATGAAATATATGTGTGGTTCCTGTTGCCTACCTACCCTATTTTTTTTAACCCTACCCTAAACATTAAAATGGTCTTTGGAGAAAAAATACCTAAAATGGGCACTTTTTCAGATTTTTTCACTATTTTCTTTGTTAAATGTTACAACAAAATTTAATAATTTCCCTACCTACCTACCCTAAATTTTGTTGGTATGCAACAGGAACCACACATATATTTCATTTAGGCCTTATTCACGTTTTGTAGAGAACCGTATCTAAGCTTGCTACAAGCGAAATTTCATTTTTCAAGCTAGTCTCTGTAGCTGAGCAGGCTGGTTTGAATCTCACTTTGTCGGAAACCCCAAAGACAGGTTTTGTCGCTACGAGGCCTATATGGGCATTGTCTTCGGGGTCTGTGACAAGTTAAATCTCAAACCAGTCTGCTCAGCTAGCCAGCTACACAGATTCGCTAGAATATTGAAATTTTGCAAGTACAAAGGTAGCAAGTTTAGGGGATAACAAAGGTGCTGATCAGGATGTGTGGATGGACAGGCTGGTCTGCACCTTTGTTGTTAGCATGCAGCACAGACAGGGTCCCCCCCCCCCCCCCCCCCCCCCCCCCCCCCCCCCCCCCCCCGGCTTGTTCAGTTTCTAATACTTTCTTATAGCCTATTCTTATAGCCTATCATTTACCTTTTGGTCAGGGTATTGGCCATCTTCTCTGATGGCTATTTTTAACCAATCACAGCTGCAGCAGACGACAAATTTTCTGAAAGTGAAACTAAAAGTAAACAAAAAAATCAGACTACAATAACCAGTAGTTTTTCCAACATATTTTTTTATATATTCACAGGTCAAGACAGAATTTAGCATCAACATTAGAAAGTGGAGTTAAAAATAGGGATTCACACTTCTACATCAATGTAGACCCTGAAAAGGACCCTCTTGCTCAAAGAAAGATTGTTAGTGATCAGCCAAAGGAATTAGAGGTACTGTAATACTATAGCATAGCTTAATAATTGACTTTGGGTTGTTTATTTGAAATCTTTTCTATAAAATAACAGGGTGGATGTACTGAATTTGAGGTTCTGGATGAAGCTTAAAGACTTAAAATATTCAGACAGAGGGATTTAGCAACAAGCACCTGGAGTTTGGTGTTTAAACCCTGTAAAAAGCTGTCAGATAGTGCATTTTAGCGATAGTGACATCGTGAGTTTTGAGTTTTGAGGCCAAATGAAAAAATAAGTGTGTTTCAGGTAACGGGTCTGAAAATTTTAGGTAGGGTAGGCACATACTTTTTGCAATTAATTTTTTTCTGGAAAAAAATATGATTTTATCCATTTTGAAAGGCATTTCGCCTTTCAAAATGCATAAAATAATATTTTTTCCAGAATACCTGAAAAAATTTCTAGGTTTCACCAGTAAATTTAGGTAGGGTCAGGTAACCCAAAACACAGGTATTTTTTTATTTGGCCTAAGGACCAATCTTCAAGCTCCTGTTGATCTAGCAAATAGTTTTATCTCAGATTACTGCATGAGCAGTCGGATTATGTCTTCCCTGTTTGCTTCCCTCACAGTATTTTAGACACCTCACTCTTTCTCTTCATACTAAAGCCAAATTGTGTATCTGAGATTCTGAGCTTAAGATTAAAAGTTTCATTGTATGAGTCAGCTGTTGAGATTTTGGTGCTACATGTATAATATATGGGAGCAGGTTATTCTTAACATCCATGCATGCTCGCCAGAGCCTTCACTGCTCACATACACAAAGGAGGGGCAAAAATGAAGGGCACTAACTCCACTAGATAGTGTGTACCCAAAAAATATTTTTCTTATTTCTCGACCAAAACATATGTTGTAGGTACTCAAAAGAGACGGTTCTTTTGAGCACCCAAAACATATGTTAAAAAATGATGGGTAAGAAAATATTTACTGTTTGACGCACAAAATGTTTGTTTATCTAAACCTGTGAGATAGCATTGCAAGCATGTTCAAAGAATGGCTTTATGCAAATGCAATACGTAAGTACCAAATCTCATCAAAACTGGCTTTAACCTTTTGTATACTCGAATCCCCTAAATGGGTACTTTTGCAAACAGTGAAGATTCAGATGAGATACTGCATTATGCTGCATTTCATCAGGGTCTGCATTGTTTGCTAGATCAAAACAACCTTTAGGGATAGAAATACATCCTACGGTAAATGTTCTAAAATTACGAACACTAAAAAATAATTATTTTTTCCGTTGTTCGTAATTTTAGAAATTATGTTTGCTAAAATTACGTTTGTGAAAAAATGCAAGTGTTCGTAATTTTAGAATGTGGGCTTTATCATGAGCAAAAACGGTATATATGCATGTCAAAATGTGGTAGAAACGTGGTGAAAACACGGCGATATGATTCTGTGCCATCTCCTCTTTTTTTCTTTTCTTTAATCTTATTAAAACCACCGCTAAATTCATGCGGAATGAGTCAGTAAAATGTCCAGCGCGTGCGGTATTCGCCAAGTCGAGAGCCAGACACGTGCATATTATGTCACTCAATTTACTTACAAGTCATAAAAGTCCACTGATTTAAAATATTCGATAAGCCGGGTCTCCTATGTTCACTCGTCTCGGACTACCGATGAATCACTACACTATTTCGTTCTTCCACGCTTTCGCTCGCTCTGCCGACTTCGAATTCCAGCTAATATTGTACCCCGGACCCAGTAATTTTGGGGCCGAGATTGTACTCAACAATTGATACCGCTAGACATATCGTACGATCAGATTTTTTGCAAAGATCGACACAAAACTTTGAAATACATAGACGAGTTTCCAGAGTAAAAAAAACAAACTGACGAAATTCAAAAAGAACACACACATCTCTCTCTCTCTCTCTATCTCTCTCTCTCTCTCTACTTGTCGATCCGTCGATGCAATGTTTACTTTGACGTGCCTGCACCAGTGTCTCTCTCTCTCTCTTTGCAAACACGGTTTGGATCCAGATCAGACTCGAAGGGTATTCAGGATAGAATGTTTCGTCAATTTAAAAACGTGTGCATGTGATAAAGTACACAAAGCTTTAATACATGGAATGTCCGACTTTGCCGTACAAAAGCCAATGCGCACGATAAGTTTGGGTTTTGGGTCCTCATGGGAAGATTGATTGACTGACCCAAACATTATGTTTCGATATTCTAAGAAACCAAGCCAAAACAAAAGATTCGTGTGCAAACACCGTGCAGTCTCCCTCTCTCTCTCTCTCTCTCTCTCTACTTTTACAACCTGCTATCAAAGTTTGCAAACGAAGATCGTCCGACGTGCCTGATCAGGGACAAACAAGCATACCAAGAGTTATAATCTAGTCCGACTTTGCGTCCGATGATCACGGAACATTTCATACAAGTAGCTTCTTTCAGATGCATGCCATGGGCGGATCCAGAGGGGGGACAGGGGGTCCGCCCCCCCCCCCCCCCCCCCCCCTGAAAAATCACAGAAATATAGGGTTTCCTTGCAATATTGATCCGGATCCCCTAAAAATCACAAAGCTACCAAGCCAGCATTCAATGGTGGGCCATTGACACGCCAGCAAAACGCCATTTTAAAGGCGCTTCGCTGATGGGCCGATGGTGGTCCATTTTTAGTGGCATTTCGGTCCTCTCTCACTACCCCCGCTGACAAAAAGTTCTGGATCCGCGCATGCATGCAGTGCGTGTGAACCGGCTCGATTGAAATTAAACTGTCGACGGACATAATTTCATGATATTTTAGTACTTACAACGTGCGACAAAGGCTTAGACGAGCCTGCGCAAGTCTGCATTCTCAAGTCAAGCATTGATGGCTCTGGTATGTCAAGCATCACCACTTTTATGTTGAATGGATTAATTGTGTCTCACGACTCAAACCACAACTTGGAAAAAGGCCCTTTGTATATAAGTTTGTGCAGCAAACTAACTTAGTAAATTTATTCAGTTGTTTAACGCTGTGGTTTGCACGTTTTTTTTTTTAAAGTAGTAACATCTACTGTTACTTTCAAATGTTCAATTTTGACGACCAGGCAGCGTATGATCTAAGTCCTTCATGGTGAACATAAGCTTAGATGGGAGTTTTCTCGCGGTAAATGTAACTCCTAATCCTTGCCCGAGGCATGTCTGTTTAATGTCTGTGACCATGTTAATGACCATTGCTGATCGAATGCTACTTATTGTAGCCTATAGATAAGTTAAAAGTGACGTAAAGAGCGTACCAACACTTGAAGGTAATACAGGTTATACCGTTATTAACGGTAAAAAATTACATTAATACCTGACAAAGGTTTTTAAAATACAGAAATATTATACCAAGCCGTCATAGCTCAGTCAGTTGAGCCGAGGCAAATATTTGTATCTATATCTATTAACGAGAGATTTAAAGCGGAGGAGGGTTCAAATCCCACACGATTGAATTTTTTTTTTAAATATCATTATTGCTTAAACAAGACTTTTTATCATATTTTTGTTATATTTTAAATGTTTTACTATTGTAGTATTCTTTGAGTGTTTTTTCCCAAAACACGAGCTAGCAAATATAAAATTACTCTCCTTATAGCATATTTGAGAAGCAGACTTTGGGTTTATCGCCTTTTTTAGTAACACCCATTTTAGACAACTGACCTTTTCGAAGGTAAAATGATTATCAATGTTTCTATGATTAATAGAAAACCAACTGCTGCAAAGCTCAAATTTGTAAGTGGGTGGTAAACGACAAGCCTTTTTGTAAAACAGCTGTTTCTAAAAAATGTATAAGGAGAGTAGACTTACATGTATTACAAAACATGTCATCAGGTCATCTCCTTCTTTCCGCTTTTTGTTTTCTGTCATATCAAATAAAAATAATAAAGGTCATCATTCACAAACATAAAATATCAAAAGCAAAGATAAAAAAATATGCCGTGATTGGGGTTCCAACCTTCAATTGCAAAACTTCGGGACAGAGGTCTATGATCTTACCACCGCGCCAGCCCAACTGTGACAAATATTAATGATAAAAGAATATCATCTACAAAGTTAGCGAAACCGTTTTACCTATTTACATCAATGGACTATGTCCAATTATCAAAACATGCTCTGACGTCACTTTGAACTTATCTAGTAAGGACAGTATAGGTAAACATTTTAAAAATATTTGAGCCTGCACTGTTTTCCGTCGATACTAAATGAACTTTTTTGTCATGTTCAAGTAGAAAAGTCCGTGCTTTTAATGCGCTCTTGCCTTTGATCTTATCTGAAAGCATGTATCGCACAATTAGCAGACAAAAAAGTATAGTCTTGTGCTCGGCATGCGAAAAAGAAGGTCACATGCCAGATTACCCATTTAAGTAAAATGGAACCTTCCAAATGTCGCTGTACGGTATAAGTAAACCGAGCATAAACGGACATCGATTTTCCGCCGAAAATAACTTGTATTCGTAATTTTAGAAAATCACTTTTCCAAAAAAGGTCAGTGTTCGATTTTTTTAAGATGTTTTGAAAAATATTTTCGGCGATAATTTTAGGTGTTCGTAATTTTAGAGTGTCCGAAATTTTAGAACATTTACCGTAATTTATGACTCCTTAAAGTACGAAATGGGCAATCCCATACTTATTGTAACAATCTACATGTATGGGAAAATCCAAAGGGTTAATATGTTTATTCAGATGTATAAGAAACAGGCCACAGATTAAAAAATAATTTTCCTATTTCTCAACTTTAACTTATGTGGTGGGTACTCAAATGAACCATCTCAATGAGATGGTTCTTTTGAGCACCCAAATCATATGATAAAACTGATGGGTAATTTTTTTTTACAATTTTATGCTTAAAACTTTTGTTTATCTTGACCTATGAGAAAGAATCAAAATCTTACCTCTCATCACATATACATGTATTTGCTTATTTTGACCTACAAGTATGCATCTTCTAAAACCGATTTAGTGTGGGAGCGCAGTGGTTCAAAGGTAGAGTGCTTGACTCGAGACCAAAGGGCCGCGGGTTCAAGCCTCGTTGGCGTCACTGCGTTGTGTCCTTGAGCAAGACACATTAATCCTTGCTTAGTACTGGTTCAACCTAGGAAGACCTGTCCCGACGTAACTGAAAGATTGTTGACTGGACGTAAAGAATGAAATCAAACAAAGAATCAAAAAAAAAATTAGATTTCTGGGATGTTTTGTCTGTTCATGAGATCTTGGTACTTATCACATGTTTTTGAAGACTCTCATTAAATGTGTATGTGCAGCTATCCAGTTAAGCTACCGAATAGTAGTGGTGGGATATCAGTTGGAAATCATAATCGATCATCGGTTGGAATCGGTTGCTGCTGTCGATGCGATTTTCTGAATATAATCTGTTCCTAATGAGTTTGCTTTTGCATGCATACTTCACTGTTAATCCTTGAAAATCCATGTATCCATGATAATCATTGACTAAAAATAGCTGCTTTTTTATTATGACACTCCCAGTGCCTTCCATATAATTATTTTATAGCGTAGTGTCTTAATATGTAGTTTGGCAACTTTCTTAAGTTTTATCAAAGTATCTTTTACAATCTTGTTTGGAAATGCTGACAATAATTTTATAGTCTTAATGGTATTCTAAAGACTCATTTTACAGGCCTTTCTCAAAAAATGTTACAGCTTTCCAGTTATTAGCTGTTATTTATTTCTGTTTAGAAACTAAATGTGTCGAGTCACATACAAGAAAAGAAACATCAACAAACAGTGCTTGTCCCTGATAAAAAATTTGTTGTCATGCATGTATCAAAGCTACATGAGAAAGATTTTAACAGTTGAACTCAGAAACATCCTAGATGTCATTCTATGACTAAAGAATATGAGAAATAAGTTTAAATCTTAGCTGAACTTAACCCATAATATTTTAACCGATCATCGATTATGACAAAACATAATCGATCATTGCATCAGTTGACCTCTAACGATTAGTTAATCGATTATTGTTGATTATCGATACATCACTACCGGATAGTGGCCTTAAGTTTGACCAGAGTCCTCATCTATGTCCCATCTTAGTTTGTGCAAGCAGGGAAGTCTCTAGAAAGACTGTGCTGGTGCACAAGCTGGGCTGAGCTTTTATTGCTTGGCGATGCAAAACTTACCAAAACCTCATGCACTATTACTGTATTTATTATAGGTAATGAAGAAGTGTGTTATAGCAGATGATTTTGAGAAACAAGACTCACTAACACCATTCCAGAGTGTAAGACAACAAAAGAAAGACAGAAGGGTAATTATCAAATTTATGAAACCACTTTTTTGAGGAGGTTTACCAAGGGAATAGCATAGACTAAGGTCTAGTTTATGAATATTTTTGAGCGTAAAATTGTAACTATTTTCTTGTATTGCCCAACATTTTAAACATGTGTTTGGGTGCTCAAAAGAACCGTCTCATTGAGACGGTTCTTTTGAGTACCCACAACAAATGTTGGATTGAGAAATTAGAAAAATAATTTTCAAATATGCATTCTTATCTGGAGAACTGGGGATAGGGTAGGGGTAACTTGACAGGTTCATCCTGTTATGATTGTGCAGGTCAGAAGTTTAACCCTTAAAGTGCCAAGAAAGAAATGCATCTGAAAATGTCGTCTGCTGAAGTCCTCTGCTGCAAATAATTGCCTAAAATTACTGACGAATTAAGTATAGAAGCAAATAGCGTGGACCCAGATAATTAAAACAGTTTCCATAGGTTCAAGTTGTGTATGTAGACATGTAATGTTTGTAATACTATGGGAGTCAACAGAAGGCTATTTTAACCCTAAAGCCCCAATCGCAACAAAAGTCATCTGCTTTCTCGTCTGCTGAAATGTTTAAGAAGCCTCTATGGCAAACAGTGTGGTCTCAGATCAGACTGCTCCTATCTGGGTCCATCCTGTTTGCTTCTATACATAAATTCGTCAGTAATGTTGGCAATTATTTGCAGCAGGCGACTTCAGTAGACAACATTTTCAGATGCATTTTTTCTTGGTGCTTAAAGGGCTAATATATTTAGGAAAATAAAAGCCATTACTTGTGTTTCTTCCGTCTAAGATTTTATGTTTAGTTTTGTTTTGAATTTGTTTAATAGATTCATCATTGTTGTCTTCTTTCATGGCTACTGCTGGGGATACATTTAAGAAATGAATTCAATTTTTGAAATGTTCATGGAATCATGAATACTTCGGGACTCTTGCAAAGTTAATGTGAAGCCGGAATCATGAATACTTCAGGTCTCTTGCAAAGTAAGTGAAGCCCAAAGGGCTTCACATTAACTTTGCAAGAGACCAGAAGTATTCATGATTCCATGAACATACCAAAAATTAAATTTATTACTATATTTACATTTTATTATAAATAGCTAATATATAGAAATTATTTATAATTTAGGAGATAAAGAATTTTGTATTTAATATTTGATCGTATTAACAGTTTTGATAGAGTGCAAAACAGAAAAGCTGAACAGCCAGTGTGAACACGGACAGCCAATGGAGCAAACAAGAAGCTTGTTTTACATGTGCAACTCAGATGTGGCTCGCTGCAATCACAACACCAGTGTCACATCTGGCGAAAGAATTTGATGTTCGAAGCAAATTGCGTGGGCAAGTGAGCTTCTCAGCTGTCAATCAAAGTTTGTGTCATTCATGAGGCTATGAACGGTTGCAAAAATTTAAAGATTCATTATAGGCTTGCTTTTAAAATGTAAATATTGAGGAAAATAAAAGCAAGACTTGTGTTTCTTCCGCCTAAGATTTTATGTGTTTAGTTTTGTTTTGTGTTTATTTAATAGATTTAGCATTGTTGTCTTCTTTCATGGCTACTGCTTGGGATACATGTACTTGTAAGCTCCTGCTCACTTCCTGCTGTATTTATTTGTAGATTGAGAGAGCGAAGACAAAGGGAGATAAGTGGTTCAATATGCCTGCCCCAGAAATCACAGAAGAAAGAAAACATGATTTAGAAGTGTTGAGTATGAGAAAGGTCCTTGATCCAAAAAGATTTTACAAGGCAGCAGACACAAAGGGACCACCAAAATATTTCCAAGTAAGTATATTATACTCCAAGAAGGGAAAGCATAATATCACTGGTTTGTCCATACATTTCATAAACTCTTTTCCCTCTTGGAAATTTTTCATGCTTTTTTATCGTCTTCTCATTTTTTTTCAAAATTCTTTCAGGAATACTATCTCAGTGTCAAACAGATTGGATCCAGATCAGGCCAGAAGTTTTGTCGGGCCTGATCTTGGTCCAAACTGTTTGCAAAGGTTATCAGCAGATGACACGCAGTAGGCAGAGTTAATCTTGCTAGGATTTTATAGCTTTTACCTCAACTTGTTTAATAAATTCAATAATACATGAGCACCCACTTGAGATCTTATAGTTGTTTCAGTTTTATCACTAATAAAACTGTATTTACCTGATATTTGGATACCTCAACTCATCATATTAGTTCTAATATGATTCAATCTACAATAAAACCTGTGTAAAATGGCCACTCTCAAAAATACCAAAATTTTGTCCTTAAGACCAATTATCGCTTAATGCAGATCAAAAGTATAGCAGAATGCTCCAAGGGGAGCATTCTGCAATACTTTTGACCTTCTGGCAATAATGTACTTTTCCAGAGAAAATTTTACTTGTCTCAATGAAATAATTAATCCCCAAAGAACTTAGCTTATCCATTTCTGTGCTGAAACTTATTCATGGATTTGAGGACTTTGATTTCTCTAAATTAGTAAATTTCAATGATAGCACCACTCGTCAGGCATTCACTAAAACTGATTATCCAAGATGTATGAAAACGTTAAGATTAAATGGAGAAAACCTGTCTTCCGGTTTGTGAACAACAAAGGCTCAAACCTGCCTGCGCATCTGCGCAGTCTGATCAGTGCCTTTGTTATTCATGTATCGGAAAGCTACAAACGAAATTTCAATTTTCAAGCTAGTCTCTGAAAATGAGGAGGCTGGATTGAGTCTCGTTTTGTCAGAAACCCTGAAGACAGGCTTTGTCGCATTAAGGCTCATATATTTAATCCAAAAGCAGAAGTGTCAGGAGAAAAAAATTCTAGTGGAGGAATAAGAGTCTACAAGTCTCATTGAGATCCAGTAAGAAATCCAGTAAGAAAACAATAATTGAGCCACGACATGTGATTTCCAACAATGTGGCATTTTGACAAGTGTAGACTGAGATGAGCCTCTGCAGCCTCCTTTTAAGCTTAGAAACTACAAATAATGTTCGGTCAGTAGCTTAACAGTCATAGAATATTCAAGCAACTAGCAAAGGCTCTGATCAGATATATGCGCAGATCTGAGCGTTTGCTGGTGGCAACTACCACATTGTTGGAAATCTCATGTTGTGGCTCATATTTATATTCAAATTGTTGAAAACAGTATGAAAGCAGATATATTAGCTCTATTGAAAACAGTGTAGATCCAGATCAGCTGGCTGATCAGTTTACACTGTATTCATGCAACATGCGAGTTCATTATAATTTACTAAACTATGAAATACAGAATTGTATTACCCCTTAAAGCCCAATCACTACTGCAGCAGACGACAAATTTTGAATTATCTTTCCTAATTTTCGAAAGAAATAAGGAATGATATTTCATGACAATCCTCTGCCAGCAGACGATTCTCATGAAATATCATGCCTTATTTGTTATTTTTGAAAAAGCGGCTAAATTTGAAAATGTCGTCTGCTGCAAATTATGGGTGGCGCTTTAAGGATTAATATTTTTGACCATTCTTGTCCAAAGCCAAGTAAATAGAATTTCTAACTTGTCCTGAATGAAATACTACCAGATATGTCACTCTGATGAATTGGACATGCTATTTCCACATCCCTGTGAAGCACATAAAAAGTTGTGATGAATCTCAAATTGTGTAAACCCTGATCAGACTGGTCCTTCAGTTGTCTGAATTAAGTTTACAATATTTGGTCAGGCCTACCTGCCTGGATACTTATGGCAGGCCTCCGATTGAAAATTATTTTTCTTGTTTCTCAACCAGAACATATGTTGTGGGTACTCATTGAGATGGTTCTTATGAGCATCCAATACACATGTTTAAACTGATGAGTAAGAAAATAATAACAATTTTACGCTCAAAATTGTTTGCTTTATATCTGGACCCATGCTTATGATGAATACAGAAAGCACTCTAATTGACAATAATTTTACAGTTTGGCCGTGTTGTTGAAACAGCCGCAGATTTTTATACCTCTCGTATTCCGAAGAAACAACGCAAGAGTACTATGGTGGAAGAATTACTTGCAGATGCACAGTTTAGAAGGTAGGTTATTTATAGATACAATTTCGACATTATGCAGTGCAGTGTTATATGTTTGGAGTCCATGCGGTTATGGATCGTGTCATAAGTGAGATGTGTTCAAATGTGACAATTTTACAAAGGAATTATAGGAAAATGACCTTGAATCCTATAATACTTTTGTAACATTCCATGGTAAAAAAACTTCTGATGCCATAACATGATATATGGGCCTCGATGCGAGAAACCTGTCTTTGGTGTTAGCCAACAGCAAAGGTGCTGACCAGCCTGCGCATCCGCGCAATCTGACCAGCACCTTTGCTATTCGCTTATTGAAAAGTATCACATCTAAACTCACTATATGTGTAATGCTAGTCTCTGTATCTGAGAAGACTTGTTTGAGTCTCCCATTGTAGGAAACTGGGAAGACAGGGTTTTTTTCGTGATGAGGCCCATATCTAAATCCATGTAATAATGAGGTATGTTGTAAAGGGACTGCACTGTACATTGAAATTTGGTAGATGCATGTTTGTTTTGTTATCCAATGCAGAGAATTTGAAGAACTATCCGTGGAAATTTTCCTGGAGTATGTGATCTTACATGAAACATATCAACCAGTTGCTATTCTGACAAGCATTTTGTGAATTCCAGACCTGATAACCAACATTCATTTGAGAACAAAAAGAGAAAAGTGATCAAAATTTTAGAACACTTACCATATATTAATTCATCATATAGTATAGGTCAAGCTCTGTATTGGTTACAATCACCAATTACTATGGGATTTACGTATAACCACTTATACCTGACTTTTGGGAAAAATGGAGGTTTTTGGGCGATATCTGTTGAAAGGTTTAGTGAATTGTATTTATATTTAAACATAGATATATTATGAAATACATGTGACACTTTTATTTTGATTATAAACAAAAAATTAATACGGGCGAAATGCACAATTATGATGCCCTTTAAACTGAAATATGTTCAAGCTGGAGCACTGGTCTCAAACTGACACTTCTCTAGTTATTTTAAATAGTTTTGTGGCATACGCCCTGAGTATAATTTGAACTATACTGACGGGCTTTAAAATGCTACACTAAGATAGCAGCTTTAATGTATGTCTCAAAAAAGAATGCAAAGCTATCAATTTGATTGTATATTGAAGAGTGTGCATTTATGAGTAACCATGAAAAATTTGTCCACTTTAAATTAATTTAAAGCATTTAAAATGTAAATACATTATACTTTGTGCTAGGTGTCAACTCTTTCATTTGACAAAATTTTATCAGTGAACGATCCACAATTTCTTTATATCAAGAAAAACAAGCAGCATCAAATGTGTGTCATGAACTTTGTAAGTCATCGAGGAATGTCTTTCATTTTGATTGGCAGGTCTGTGATACAACAGGTCTGCTTTTTTAACGTTAATCTGTGTGTACCCGTTCATTCGATGACTTAAAAACTCTGCTTCTAAAGAAATGTTTCAGTGGCGAAAACTTTACTAAGCAATAACGTCGTCAAGTTTAGTTGTGCAATTAAAACTTAAGTAATGACTGAAGAAGCCACTTCATAATGACATCATTGATGAAGCAAAGAAAGCTTACATTAACCGTCTTTTGTAAGATATAGCAGGAAGTTAGTGTAGCGTTTTTAAAGCCCGTCAATATATAAACAAGGTCCTGTTGAAATTATTATACCGTTCAGAGGTTATGGCAGACCTACACTGAATAAGATAACAATCAAAAGGAATGATCCACTGTTTATGTACTGTTTTCAATTTATTTTCATGTTTCTTTTTTGTTACCAGCTTCAACAAACGGAAATATGAGGAGATTCAGGACATGAAAAGACTAGGAAAAGGACCCTATGAGCGCTTGAAGAGAATTCGCAAAAAGAAGAGGAAGAAACAGAAATAGACTATATTTTATGCAGTAAATGGGCCTGAACAGGAGATTTTGGATCACTAAAGCCACCTTTAACTCTTTCCTTCATGAATAATCAATGCTAAGCTCCACCCACTATGATAATTAAATAAATAAACTTTCATGTTTATACATAGAACAAAGAAATTACTTGTCAGGTCCACTTGAGTAGGATCATATCTAATATTTCCATTAGCAAACAGAGAAACCTCTGATCAGGCAGCTCTTACAAGAGCTGCCTGATCTGGGTCTGCTCTCTGTTTGGAAAAGTCTTAAAAGGCGTCTCTATGAGGTAAGGGGTTAAACACGGATGCTAAAGTATCCAGCAGAGATAGAGGTCTGAATTTTAATCTAGAGTCCTCATCTGCACCCATACTTTGTGTATGCAAGTAGTAAAAGCTCTGGTAGAGTGCTTGACTCGAGACAGAGGAATGGCTGGTTTGAACCTCACCGGCATCCTTGAGCAAGACACATTAATCTTTGTAGTACTGGTTCAACCCAGGATGACCCGTCCCGACTTAACTGAAAAATTGTTGACTTGGACATAAAGAATCAAAACAAACAAATAAAACCAGAGCCGTCATTACTTGAAAATGCAAGAAGTAGTAAAATCTCATGAGCTGACCAAAATACTTTCTCAACATAACACTTTCTATACTCGAAACCTTTAAAGGGTATTTTTACAGTGCCATTCCATATTTTGTTCCTATAAAATATGGTAATAGTTGAAGATTAGCACCAAAAGCTAGATGTTGAGCCCTACAGGATGGTTGGTTATGCACATGAAAGAATGACTTTCTGAATGTGTGATAATGACCCATGTGCTGACTGCTGAGCAAAATGAAAATGACAGAAATGCCAATCATAGCCTACAAATGGAACCAGTTGACAGAGTGCAAGGGCCAAATTTATCAGACATGATTAGCATATAATAAAAAAGTCCTCTAGGAGCAGGCTGATCTGAGACTGTTTGTTTACTTTCTTGTAGTGCTGAGTTTCTAAATTGGAATCTGCCAGTTGATATTCTGGGCTAGTCCATACTAATTATCCATAAATAATTTGCTTAAGTAAGCAAACAAGTAGATTGCTCCTCTGGAAGCAGTCTGATCTGGTGATTTTTTTTTAATTTTGTACATGCTTTTCCTGTCAAAATGATATCGGCCCTTTTCGCAAAAAAAACAACAACTGATTTTGTTGCATGCAAACAACAAAGGTGCAGACCAGCCTGCACATCCAGGCCGTCTGGTTAGTGCCTTCAGGGATATAGAATAATTTTTCTTTGCCAGGATTAAGCTGGGCCCCTTAAACAAAATGATTGGGGGCCCAGCTTAAAACTAAGGGGCCTCAAGATTTTTTTTTGGGGGGGGGGGGGGGGGGGGGGTGGGGGGGGGGGGTGGGGGGGGGGGAGGAATTAAATTCATTTTAACACCATTGCAAAGCATTTGCTTAAATAATAATTGAAGCCAGGGTCCCTCAAAATCTGTATTCCTCTAATTATTTACCATATTAAGTGTATTTGGAATCAGCTGAATGAAGATTTGTAAATTTCCAACAGCTAGTGTCAGATTTGATAAGACTTCATAACTTTACATACTACCCTTTTTTCAGGGGAAAGCTGGGCACCTAAACATTTAGGGGCACTGGGCTACTGGGCCCCTGTTAGCCTTTTTCCCTGGCCTTTGTTATTCGCTCTATGATAAGCTTGCCACATACAAAATTTCACTTAAAAAGCTAGTCTCTGCAGCTGAGCAAGCTGGTTTTAGCATCCCCATAGGTTTTCTCACGTTGAGACCAATATGTTTCAGGCACTCACTTTAACTCTTTCCTTGCAGGACTTTTTTCGTTTGCTGATTAACTTTGCATATAATTTTGAACCAGACCCAGGTCGACGTTATGTTAGTCTTGACCTGCATCCAAACCATTTGACACTCTGATACTGCTCCTGAAGGATTTTTTTTGAAAAACTTAATTTTGAAAAGTCAGCAGACAAAAAAAAAAGTCAAGGCTTTATGTCTTGTGTGAATCATCTGCTGGCAGACGATTTACATCAAATATCAAGACCATTAGTCATCAAAAGAAACCATTATTTTTTTCAAATGATGTCTACTGTGTACTTAAGATGTTGCATTAAGGTTAAAAGTTCAATTTACAAAAAAAACAAATATGGTAATAAAAATAACATCAGCTCTTCCTTATTTATAAGATCAAAGTTGGAAACAAAGCAAAATACCAAACCAGGACCTGTCACAAGATTCTTGATAGAAGAAAGTTTTTGTTTTAACAACAGATTGATTTTAATTTGCATGCAAACAGTGTTGACCAAGAACAGAATTCTCCATGTGGATTTAGTCTAACTGGGTCCACACTATTTGTTTTAGGACTTCCAAAAAACAACAGCAAACATTTTATGTTGCTGAATTGCAGTGAAAGTTGCTAAAAAGACAATTATAGCAGATCCACACTGTTTTCATCCCCTCAGAAGGCATTTAGATATGAGCCTCGACATGAGATTTCCAACAATGTCTGACCAGCAAAGGCTCAGATCAGCCTGCGCATACACAGTCTGATCAGAGCCTTTGCTAGTCGCTTGAATATTCTATGACTGTTAAGCTACTGACTGATCATTTGGAGTTTCTAAGCTGATATAAAGGAGGCTGCACAGGCTCGTCTGAGTCTCCACTTGTCAAAATGCCACACTGTTGGAAATCTCATCTCATGGACATATAGTATTGGTGTTGTCAGTGTCTCTCTGCAGTCCTTGACATAGTGAGAATAGGTCATTGTAGAAGGTCTGATCTGAGCCTCTAATGTTTGTTTTTTGTTATAAAATGGACAGTTTATTTAGCTCACCTGAGCCAATGCCCCACAAGATGAGCTTATAGTATAGGCTTGATCCAGTGTTATCCATTTGCACACCCACGCTTTCAAATTCTAATATTCCTAAATTAGTTTGCCAATCTTTATCAAATTTATGTGTAGCATTAATGGGTTGGGGCATTGGCTCCATAAAGTTTCTAGACAGATCTTATCAAATCTGGTTACCATGGCAACAAAAATGGCTTCAGTTATGATCAGATCTCCTTTAAATTTGCAGGTATCCAGGATATGCATAAAATCTCAATCAAGTTCAATTTGAGCCAGGTTGGATCATTCCCTTCAGTTACTTGCCCTTACACATCCAGAAATTTTCTCATAAATTTGTAATTGGAAAAATGTTGTGGGGGGCATAACAACTTCATTTCTTATAGAAACTTAATGATAAAAAGGACATGTATAAATCTCAGTTTGGCCATACTATGAAATTAGTCTTACTTACTTGCCATGTAAGCTTTATTGTACAATTTACGAGTGTATACACAAATATTTGCTCTTGTAGGCGGGATGAGTCGAAGACGAGTTTCCCGCTACAAGAGCGAATATTTGTATATTAACGAGTATTTGTACAATAAAATTCTTGTATCATGGCCAATAAAACAACCACCTTTTAATTTATTCATCAGATATTCAAGTCATTTATAAGCTCCACCCTTGACAGGGTCTTGTGGAAATTATTGAAGGAAAGGCGGCAAAGTCATCATACAATGAGTGTTAAAAAATCTCATATTTGACCTTGTCCCTGACAGAACAGATTTTTTTATATTGTGGTCAACTTAAAATTTTCATGTTAAAATTTTGATCAGTTTTTTAAGCGTTTATTACTTTCAAACCATACGATTGATGATTTAGTTTATATTTGCAATGTTGATAGATCAGTCCCATTCCCACCCATAGCAATGACCTTGAGATCAGTCATAGAACTTAGAATTTCACGTTAAAGCTTTATTTTTAATTTTTCTAATAGCTCATTTCTTCCAAACCTTATGAAGGTTCAGTGTTTGTTTGTATGATGTACATACTGATCACAAAACACAATTTCAGGCAAGCTATCCTGTCTGGTGACAGGTCTTATATATTTATGTAACATATGACTTGGGGCTGATGGGATTAGAGTTTACCAGAGTGTGCATTCCTTACAAACACCATTTCTGTTACAACTTTGTTGACATTGAACAGGATTTCATTTTCCATCCCAAGCTTGAGATTGATGGTGTGGTCTTGGGCCAAAATTGGAATGTGAAAACTTGTCATGAAATCAAACATTGCTTCTGATGAAGCCAGCTGATTAGAATCCACATTGTTTTCATTCACACAATGTATCAATGTCAATAATGAAATTGCACCATTGGTATGGCGTGAAATAAGAAGTTGATATAGCATTTACAACTCAAGAAAAGAAACCTGTGTGTGCTTACAAGAGCATGTGTGCTTAGTAGGTCCAATACAGTCAGCATAATTAATTGGCTATAATTAGCTCACCTGAGCTGAAAGCTCAAGTGAGGTATTAGCATGGCAATGGTCCTGTGTCCGTCCACACTTTCAAAGTGTATATCGATAAAGTCAGTGTTGGCCAATTTTGATCAAATTTCTTGTAGAGCATCATCAGGCAAGGGGAAAGGCTGCATAAGGTTTTTGGGCTGACTTTAAAAATCTTCTCTGAAACCATGAGGCACACAGCTGATATATTTGATATGTAGCAATGTGTAGTGGTCCCCTACATAAATAATGCCAATCAAACCCCTGGGGCTTAAACTGGCCCCGCCCTGGGGATCAAGAGTTTCCATAGACTTGTAAAGAAAAACCTAAAAAAAATATTCTCTAAAACAATGAGGCCTACAGCTTATATATTTAGTATGTAGCAATGTCTAGTAGCCCCCTACAAAAATCCAGGCCAATCAAGCGCCTGAGGCCCAAACTGGCCCAGCCCCAGGGATCGAGAGTTTCCATAGACTTATAATAGGAAAAACTTTAAAAACCTTGTTCTCTGAAACCACGAGGCCAACAGCTTATATATTTAGTATGTAGCAATGTCTAGTAGTCCCCTACATAAAACCTTCCGATTAAGCCCCTGGGGTCCAAACTGGCCCCACCCCTGGGATCAAGTTTCCATAGACTTATAATTGGAAAAACTTTATGAATCTGCTCTGAAACCATGAGGCCCACAGCTTATATATTCAGTATGTAACAATGTCTGGTGGTCCCCCACATAAATCCTGCCAACAATACCCCTGGGTCCAAATTGGCCACGTCCCTGTGGTCGTTAGCTCCCATAGACTTATGGAGAAAACTTTAAAAATTCTTTTCTCTGAAGCCATGAGGCCCTCAGGGACTCGATTTGATAATTTTGGAGCGCTACGAGTACTCCAGAACCTCCACCTGAAATAAGTAAACATGGTATGCTTTGGAGAACTCTGGTGTAAATCAAGTGATTGATGTTTGAATGGTGAAAATATTACACAATACGATTAACAAGAAGAAGAAAAAAAACGTGTGGTTTTAATCTCTTTTGCTAATGAGATTATTTTGTTAATGAATGATTATCAGAATCTATTGATAGACAGAAAAAATATCTCAGTACATGCAGGCAGTTTTTAGAACAGGTCACACGACTGTTTTGTCTACACCACCTTGGAAGACTGAGTACGCCGGAGTACTCTAGCACAGCTGTTCCAGTGCACTTGATTTCTGTTCTGCCTGTTCAAAGTAAAATGATTAAAGAGAACAGCTTATATATTTAGTATGTTGCAATGCTTAAGTGTCCTCCTTTGTAAACCCTGCCACCCTTGGGGTCCAAAGTAGCCACTACATGGGGGTCATTTGCTCCCATAAGTTGCAATAGAAAAAACTTTTAAAAAATCTTCTTTGAAACCATGAGACCAACAACTCAGGTGAGTGGTATAGGCTCATTGAGCCTCTTGGTTCATTTTAATTTTTTTTATCCATAATCAGGCCTCCAGATAAGACAGCACAATTGAAAATCAATTTCCTTTTTTCTCAACCAAAATATATATGTTGTAGGTCTCAATGAGACTGTTATTTTAAGCATCTAGAACACATTTAAACTGATGGCTAAGAAAACAAGCCCATGTATCACTATGTAATACACCAGTCCCCTACCTGATTAAAAATGAACTTCACCAAAAACGTCTATAGTATAGATGACAATAGTATATGCATGACCCACCTGAATGGTATTTATAACAATCATAAGCTATTAATAGTATACCAAAACTGTTTCGTAAATGTGGGAGATGTGGGCAAGATACAGAAGTCTTTATTAATCTGATGCTGACCTACTTTCATGCCAAAAAGTGACCCTGACCTTGAGTTTAAATGACCAGGTATTGTGCATGATGAAACTTTATGCTATAGGTAATAAATGGTGTAGTTGACCATGGTATATGACCAACCTGAATGCTATTTGTAAAAAACTTAAGCTATTAACAGTATACCAAAACTACTTCACAAATGTGTATCTGATACAGAATTCTTTATTAAACTGATGCTGACCTACTTTCATGCTAGATGACCAGGTATTGTGAGGTTTAAATGACCAGGTATTGTGCATTACAGCCCTTCATGCTACAGGTAATAATCCTTTGATGTTAGCGATAAAACACAAATGTAAGACAAATGATCCAGACACAAAAGCAAGTTTGAGTCGTTCATGACCTTGGGAGTTGGTGGCTAAGATTTGTATAGGACACACCTCTTTGTTATGGGTAATAATGATGTAGTTATGATGAATTAGGCCAACTCTTGTAGGAGATATGGCCTGGACACCAAATTCTGAGTGTAACAGCTTCTGACCAAGTTAAAGCTGTGACCTTGACCTTTAGAGTTCGTGGCTAAGCATTGTGAGTGACATGCCTCCATGCTATGAGTAATAACTGTGTAAAGTTGAAATGTCTTTGGCATACCTTGGTTGGGGGCGCAGTGGTAGAGTGCTCGACTCGAGATCAAGGTGTTGCAGGTTTCAAGCCTCACATGCGGTAATGCCTTGTGTCCTTAAGCAAGACACTTTGTCCCCTGCTTAGAACTGGTTTAATCTAGGAAGACCCGTCCTGAAAATTATAATGAATTAGGCCAATCCTTGTAGGAGATATGGCCCAGACACAAAATCCAGGATTAGCTCTAGCTCCTTCATCTTTGATTGGATCTTCTTCATTCTTGCAGGCAACAAGGAAACCCATAATATCTCAGATGGGTTCGAAATTCAGTAAGATCTGACCAGGGACTTATGAGTTACCTGCCCTTGAGGGTTTGGAAAAATCCCCATAGACTTATAATGGGAGAAATGTTGTGACCACTCTAGTGCTTTCAATTTTGAATGGATCTTCTTCATTCTTGCATACAATTAGGACAACAATTAACTATTTTTTTATTAGTTCCTGTCACTGTTTCAAGTTCAGAGTTACCTGCCTTTGAGCATCATCAATTATGGTATCTCCAAACATTATGCTGGCTCCCAGGTGAGCGATCGTCGCCCATTGGGCTACCTGTTGTGATTTTTCAGGGGGAGGGGGGTCGGGACCCCTCGTCCCCCCACCTTTGGATCCGCACATGCAACCAGCTGTCTCTTCATCAGTAAGACGTTGCCAAACAAGGTAGAACACAAAGGACTATATCACAAAACCAGGACCATACACAAAAAACACACAATGGTTTGTTTTGATTGTTTGATTTGATTCTTTACATCCCAGTCAACAAAGAACTTCTAGCGATAAGGCGTATATTTTCCCTAGTTGACATGATTACAAACACCAAATTTTCAAATTGCACTAATGTTTTTAAAATTGGTGTAGTTTGGCAGTAAAATATGCATAGTAGGCAACAAAATAAGTTTCAAAGCGATTCACCATTTACAATACCGTGTAAATGGGCACTTTCTACCCCTACCCCTCATTTAACGCTTTTATACTGGGCGCCGTTTAGACCAGATTTTCAGCAAATGCATTGCGAATTTAAAAAAAAAATAAAGTGCTAAAAAGTAAAGGATATAAGTGCTCTTCATTTCCAAAACCTTACCCTATTCCTTCTGCGCATGCGTACGAAATACACCTAAAATTGTGACGTTTGTCTTTGGAAAGATGAAACTGGTCTCTTTCAGTTTATTTTTAGATGCTTTGCCCCCCTAGACCCAAGATGCCCTTGACGTATGTTGTAAATGTTTATAGTGACATGTCGTTGTCCAAAGGGCATCTTGGGTCTAGGGGGGCAAAGCATCTAAAAATAAACTGAAAGACACCAATTTCATCTTTCCAATGACAAATGTCACAATTTTAGGTGTATTTCGTACGCATGCGCAGGAGGAATACAGTAAGGTTTTGGAAATGAAGAGCACGTATATCCTTAACATTTTAGCACTTTTATTTTTTTAAAATTCGCAATGCATTTACTCAAAATCTGGTCTAAACGGCACCCAGTATAAAGGCGTTAAATGAGGGGTGGGGGTAGAAAGTGCACGTTTACACGGTATTTTAAATGGTTAATCGCTTTGAATCGTATTTTGTTGCCTACTATGCATATTTTACTGCCAAACTACACCAATTTAAAAAACATTAGGGCAATTTGAAAAGTTGGTGTTTGTAATCATGCCAACTAGGGAAAATATACGCCTTATCGCTAGAAGTTCTTTTCAGTTATGTTGGGACGGGTCTTCCTGGGTTGAACCTGTACTAAGCAAGGATTAATGTCTGCTCAAGGACACAACGCAGTGAGGCTAGAACCAGCAACCCTTCGATCTTGAGCTAAGCATGGAGTCGCTAGCCATGCTCCCCCACACACAATGGGAGCAAGAACAAGTCTGCAGTGACCTCGCTGAAAATTGAAAGTGAATGATTATTTAATAAAAAAGGATAAATGATTTTAAACAGGTGCACACATTAAAAACTAGAAACCATTGATTATGTCTATATTTTATTACCTGAGTCAATTCTTTTTTTATTAATAATAATCACAGACTAGAAAATCACAGTTTATATAAGAATATTAGATACTATGTGTACAATGGACTTCAGATGCTGTATATATGAGTCAGTTCTTGAGATTTTGGCACTTATCACCTAGCCCTTTGTAGACTAATTGACTTTTCCATTAAGTTTGATACAGCCAAGTAAGGTTTATCTTTTGTACATTGTATATATACTTAAAGCCAAAAGTAACTTTACACTGTTATTATATATGCCTTCTCTGGGCATTGGTGAGTGGTATTTTAAATGTGTTTCATTCATATTAAAGTTCAATTATTTATCCATATGACATTTGAATTTCATGCTTTTACTGTCATAAATGCAACCACAATGCCCTAATGAAAGAGGCAAGGGTGGCAAAATAAACTTTTCCAAAACACATAACTTTTAATGTGTTACTGTAGCTTTGCGATTGGGCAATTTTTAACTTTAAAGAACCAGTCTGAAAAACAGGCTATTGTATTGTTGTTTAAAGTTCAAATCAGCCCGGATCACCCTTCGAGTAACACAAATTTGAGTTGTGTTTTTACGTACATACCCCTTTTGTGAACTTAACTGTGCTTTCAATGTAATTTCCCGTAAGAAATTGTTTGCCGTTTTTCTTTCAAACCGATGGGATTTTTTATCAGATTATCTTGTCACATACTCAGGGCAGATGTCCCAACAAATCGCTGAATTAAAACTTTAAATGTCATCTGAGATAAAGCTTTTAGCAGGGACTAAAGTTTACTATTGTTTTAAATCAAAGGGAGATAATTTCAAAGTGACCAACTTTAAGCTGCTGCAAAAAACTAACTATACGTCAGATACTAAATGTCTTGCAGTATTTTTAATGGGCAATCAATTGCACTCCAAATAGCGTGTTCAAATCCTAGGTTTACTTTGGAATTTGCTAGGAAATGCCGATTTAGTGATTTTAATGTAAGCACAGATAACTCGAATGAAGATTAATTTACCTAAGTTGTTTTTCATGAATTAGGTTAGGGCGGGCGCCAGCAACTTATTGCAATATTTAATTTGATTAAAATCAAATACAGTAAAAATATATTTGGTAGTTCAAAGTGTAAAGTTACTTTTGGCTTTAAGTAGATTTAGGGGTCACAATTCCCAAAAAATATTGTATTTTATTCTCTGACGATCAATTATGATTTTGCCTTAGCATACAGTGCAGACACTGATGAAATGCCACATTTTGTGGCTTTTCATCTGGGTTTTCAGTTTGCAAAAGTACATGTTTAGGGGTTTCCAGTCTAAAAAGGTTTAAGCATGCATGCACAGTTATCTATTTAAATGGGGTAATAGGCCTAAAATTTGTCCTGAACATTCATCTACATTCCTGCTGTGTGTGTGTGTGAGCAGTGAAGGCTCAGGCGTGATCGCTCATTTTGTGCAGGCTCACCTTAGCCTTCACTGCTAAGTACATGTACCAAAATCTCTGTGCTGGCTCATATATTGCATTTTATTTACACACCTACCAGTGTTATTCATTTCTTGGCATCTAAAAACTGACATTTCAGACCTCCAGATAAGAGTGTGAGAGTGCGTAATCTAATATTATTTTTATTATTTCTCAACCAAAACATATGTGGCGGGTACTCAAAAGAACCGTCTCAATGAGACGGTTCTTTTGAATGAGACGGTCCTTTTGAGCACCCAAAACATAATTTTAAACTGATGGGAAAGAAAATAATTAAAATTTTACACTAAAAAAATGTGCTCATCTTGACCAAAGACATTTTTGATATGGTATTCATCAGTTGTGGGGTAGTCCTTGGGGACATTGAATGATTTGTACCTAGTTTGACAGTGGACAATTCAGATCTTGGACGATTCAGATCAAATTCTGACCTAGGCCTGCAAGTGGATTCTGCCACATTACATTTTAACTGCAGTTGCCATAAAAGAATAAAAATTATCATGTTATAGCTTTATGCATTTCACAAAGAAAAAGAGCCTATGATGAAGGCTGCACCTAATGATCAGAGCAGAATAATGTTAGCCAATACCATTTGTTGTTACTGATGTTTGCATGACATTCACATATTGTCATGAAATTAACCCACAAAGGGTCACCCTTAAATTTTTCATTTTCAAATTTTGACACCACAATAAGAAACAAAATAGATACAAAAGTTGTGACTGTTGAGCTAAGGGTTAAACATACTTGTTCTGAATTTTCTTGAAAACCAGCATCAGTGTATAAACCAGTGTTAACATTTGTAAACTGTAAGAATCAGCTTTCCCATAAGATAATCAATCAATACTAATCCCATAGGTGTTAACCTTTAGCCTGCCAGTCACAACTTTTGTCATCTACTCTTTCATCTGCTTATGTTCTTAGGTAGCCAATATTGCAACAATATGGACCCAGATCAGACTGCAGTCTGATCAGGGTTCATAGTGTTTGCTTACATGATATTTTTTCATAATCTAGTCTGAAGCGCACTTGAATATAAGCAACAGACGTAAACAGCAAATATTTTCAAGACAAAACATAGTGGTGGGATATGGATTAATTCATTCCTGTCAACAGTTTGAATAGATGCCCTACTTTTGTTGTGTCATCGCATCTATACCTTAACTTGCAAAAGGAACATGGACCATTCTGGTGAGGCTGTGTATATGCACAGGCTTGCCAGAGCTTTCACTGGTTAATTAAGCAATAAGTTTCAAAATCTCATTGGTGTATATGGGCCTCGTCACAAGAAAACCTGATTTTGTTACATGTGAACAAAGGCACTGACCAGCCTGCACATCCATACAGTCTGATCAGTACCTTTGTTATTCATTTCCGGAACGACTTTGGTAGCTACCTGTTATATGCAAATTTTAATTGTCTAGATAGTCTCTGTGGCTGAGTAAGCTGTATTGAGCCTTACCTAGTCACAAATTCTGCTGACCGATTTTGTTGCCATGAGGTTACTATAATGGTGTCTTAACTCTTTCCTTGCTAGCAGTGAGCCTCACCGACGTCACTGTGTTGTGGTCCTTGAGCAAGACACATTTATCCTAGCTTAGTACTGGTTCAACCCAGGAAGATCCGTCCCTGTTTAACTGAAATATTGTTGATGGGACGTAAAGAATCAAATCAAATCAAATCAAAACTTTCCTCACCGTCATCTGCTGATAACCTTTGCAAACTGTTTGGACCCAGATCTAGACCAACAGAATGACTTTTTCAAAAAAATATTCAACTATACTGTCAGTCTCAAACAGTTTGGATCCAGATCAGGCCTGACCTTTTGTCAGGCCTGATCTAGGTCCAAAATGTTTGCAAAAGTAATAAGCAAACGACAAAAAATGCTACTAGCCGGTGAAGAGTGAAACCAGGCCCCAAGGTTATAAAACTTTTTTCATGCTCATCTCTTTATGAGCAGTTGGCTCAAAACTAAAGTACCGACAAATAAAGAAGTTTCTTGCTTTAAGTCTCTCAGATGTTGTATTTATCATGCTCATAAATGTTAAAATGCCAACAATTGTTGGCATTTTAACATTTATGAGCAGGATAAATTTCGTGCTCAGCTGAGTTAAGCATGAATTTTTTTTTATAACCTCGGGGCCTGATCTGGTTGCAAACCTAGAGGACAGGCTTTTTTGTGATCAGCTTCATTAACTTAAGACCATTGTGGGTGGAAAGGCCAACATTTCTCTCAAGATCAGCAAAGTCCATTCTATTCTCATCTCAAGATCAGCAAAGTCCATTCTATTCTCATCTCAAGATCAGCAAAGTCCATTCTATTCTCATCTCAAGATCAGCAATGTCCATTCTATTCTCATCTCAAGATCAGCAATGTCCATTCTATTCTCATCTCAAGATCAGCAAAGTCCATTTTATTCTCATCTAAAAATCAGCAAAGTCTGTTCTATTCCCATCTCAAGTCAGCAAAGTCCATTCTATTCCCATCTCAAGATCAGCAATGTCCATTCTATTCTCATCTCAAGATCAGCAATGTCCTTTCTATTCTCATCTCAAGATCAGCAATGTCCTTTCTATTCTCATCTCAAGATCAGCAAAGTCCTTTCTATTCTCATCTGGAGATCAGCTAAATCCATTCTATTCTCATCTCAAGATAAGGCAAAGTCCATTCTATTCTCACATTAGCAATCCACCTAAAACATGACAAATACGACAGAATGAAAGATAAATAGGCCAACAGTGAGATAATAGTACTTATATCAGATTAACGTTGGCAATGAGTGGATCCATAATACGAAAGAGCAGATTTGCACAGTTCCGAGGGAGCTGTTTGAAGACCAGGCCAAAAGGCTGAGTGTTCAAACATCTACCACGGGATCTTGGCAAGTGTTTAATCATTTGTGATCATTACTCTAGCAATTATCTAATCAGTGCTCCAGATAGTTTTGACTACCATCAGTAAAGGTACTGGTCCAAATGAAACTTGATCCGTACCAGCTATTTTCAATTCATATATGTATTAATTTTGGCCATGCCAATTATTTTATGAAAGCTTATACTTGTATTTAAAACGGGTCTCGTTGTTGCTGTTTTCATGTAGTTTGATCTCCCATCAATCAAAACAGCGATGTCCCTATATAAATGCATGTAGGCAAGAATATTGAAAAAGGGATGATTGTTTTTTTGCCATCTGTAAACCCGCTGCACTTATATAAATCCGAGAAATTCCTATTTTCAGTTTCTACCTTGACTGATTCACACGAAATTACAAAGACCAACCTGATAGCAAACTCCCCGAGAGTGGTCTCCACGCACATTTTATTCTGAAAACATGTGTTCTTCAAGGAAGACATGGTAAGGGGACGCAACTACACATTGGGGAGTTCCTACTGAGGCAAAATTAAAACATCGATAGGCAGTCCAGCAAGTTGATTCTGGATTTCATAACGCATAAAGTTTGATAGATTCACAAATCAGTTAAAATATCAAGTGTCTTCTGATTCCAAATGGATGAAAACTACGGCTTACCAGTAAATGCATACCGTGCAGGCAAAAACACTCCCGTATTCGGTACGTATCAATTTTCAACTCTGTATTTTATGGAAATTAACGTCTGTACGAATGCTATCTGGAGTGCTGCTAATTCAAGCTAAAATTGCGCCCAAATCCTCTTTCTGAAATCAATTCAGAATTTGGCATTTTAGGGAAGAAAAGTAGGAATAGTAGGAGTTTTCTGAAGAAATGTAGGAGGTTAAAAAAAAGAAGGAAAAAGTAGGGCTACTTGTAAGCCTGTAAATGTCATGTAAATAAGGGCTCACTTTAAGGATTTTCAAGCAGAATTTGAACCTCCTGGTTTGAACATGGATTTTTGTTCATTTGACAATGGCTCCAAACCATTCTGTGTTTATCCATTCTTACCTGTGACTTCAAGTGCAATGCCTGTCACATAGCTACTTCTGTCTGACGCCAAGTACAAACAAGCTTCGGCTATCTCTGTAATGATGGGAAATACTTTAAGCTTTAAACAGCACCTTTATAACTCTTTGCATGCTGGGTAAATTTGCATGCTTTTTTGTAGTCTGTTGATTTTTTTCAAAATTAACATTTTCAAATAGTTCTTTCAGAAATACCATCAAAAATGTTAAACAGTGTGAATCAAGATCAGGCCAACATTTTGTCGGGCCTGATCTGGGTCTCAACTGTTTGCAAAGGTTACATATCAGCAGGCGACAAAAGTTGCCACCAGCAAAGAGTTAATGAAAATAGATGATTAAAACTTTTGAAAAAGAAGTACAATTGTACAAAATTCAAACAAATCAGTACATACAGAATTCAAAACTTGCAGTTTTGACCTAAAAAGTTCATATGCTCTTATAAGCACACTCTGAGTACTATATGCATGGGTAAACAATTTCAGGATTAATACTGAATTCACGATTTTGAGGCTGATTATAATTTACATACAGTCAGTCTAAAGGCAACTGATCATTTAAACTTGAAATTGTGAATATTTAGTGGTCAAACGGCATGTTTTAAGATTGGAGTTTCAAAAGTTCAGGATTTTGGAAATTTTGAACTTTCACCCTTGTATATGAGTTATTTAGTGCTTACGCTATATGAACTTCTGATTAACAGCTAATCCAGTGTTGACTTGATCCTGAGTTGGGTGTCCCTGACATTGGTCAGTGGTGTTATTTAATTATGCTTTCTTCGCTTGTTGAAAAAAAGTGTGGATCCTTATCAAATGGATTTATCAGGAGCCACCTGATCTGAATCTACACTGTTTGCAAAAGAGGGTACAGAATTCTTTTTAAAAAAGCTAAATGCAAAGAGCACTTAATAGGTTGAATATGGTATTCCAATTAACAGTATCCTCTTTGGAAAATATTGGAGCAGTATAATCTGGGTCAATATTGTTGGAATATTGACTTAACAAAGTACATCAGCAGATGAGAAACAGACATAATTTGTCATGTATGGCAGGTAAAGGATTAACCATTTTCTTGTCATCAACAACAAATGCCATCTGCTTGCTCTGCTGATGTACTTTTGCAGCTTAGTCACCAAACAAGCAGTTAGAACATTCTTCAGGGTGTGCAGTGGCTCAGTGGTAGAGTGCTTGACTCGAGACCAAGGGGCCGAGGGTTCAAGCCTCACCAGCATCGCTGCCTTGTGTCCTTGGGCAAGACACATTAATCCTAGCTAAGTACTGGTTCTACCCAGGAAGACCCGTCCCTTTATAACTGAAAGATTGTTGATAGGAAATAAATAATCAAGACAAACAAAGAACATTCATCACCATTTTTGCTTGCAGAACAAAAAACTAACACAACAAGAAAAGGATCATTGACACTTGCTATTTGGGTAAATGCCTATGGTTTTCAGAAAAATTAAAAGTTTGTCAATTGTCCCTTTCTTCACGTTGAAGCTACCCTGACCTGAGTATGCTTGCTTCCTGTCAATTCAACCCTTCCTGTCAGTTCGAGCATCATGGTGAATCGGAATTTTAGCTTGTGACGAGTATTGGAATGTCCGAAAATCCGGGCACATGGAAGGTAGAGTTCATAAAGTAAAGACAAAATGCGGGAAAAGCTGGATCTATTTGCAATTTCATTCACGAAATAATAATTTATATCTAAAATTTCCAAAATACCTTCTCAAAAAAAGTTTTTAGCCCAATAAAATTGGTATATTCGTTTTGAAATTGCCCTTTTTAGCTGACTAATTCTTTATTGATTATGGAGACGCTTGTTCGACCTAATTATGTTTTTTTTCTGAAAATTACAGTGCAGTTCACTTGGTAAATTCTGTTACCTTTATCAATCTTTTGTCTCTACTTTTTGAATGAAAAAAATCGATTTTGAACTTTTTTTCAAGCATATCCCAAGTGGTTAGACAGGAAATAGCGGGACTACAATCCAATAACTAAGACCACAGACATTTCTATGAAGTAATATACATTTTTGGTACGTTTTTGGTGTCTCCTGACCCATTTAACTGATGGTGAGCTATTGCTATCATGGAATGTCAATCCTACAGTTGTAAGTTTGTCTCGTTATTTTTTTAGTGACCCTATCGTTTGTAGCCTTTTAAAAAAATAATAAAAAAGTGAAAATCTGCACTAGAGTTTAGGAATCATTCGGAAGAAACATATTATTTGAACTGGACTGTAGATTCATATATCACGCTTGACCTTGGTGGTTTTATCAACCGACCAATCAGAGCAATCGATTTAACAGGAAGCATTTAAGTGATCCAGAGCGATGACATCATGTTGATGAAAGACCGCTGTTTACAAATTTTGTGTTGCGGCTATGTTAAGTTCATTTTTTTCTTTGTTACAAATGTTTAGTTAATATTTTTTGCTTAGATAAAAAATATAGGGAGTAGAAATAACGCGCATGAAATAAAGGTGTGATAAGGTGGTCCAATGCACAGCAAACCAGGCTACTTTCAACTCAGTACTGGCAGTGAAATTCATTTTCGATATTAAATGCTTCAAAGATGTAAAATTTTGGGTAGAACAATCAGTTTTATATTAAAATATATAGAACTCACAAAACATTTTTTAAAATGAAAAATTTTGGGTAGAACAATCAGTTTTACATTAAAATATATAGAAATCAGAAAACATTTTTTTTAAAATATCCCCCCCCCAAAAAAAAAAAACAAAAAAAAAAAACAGGGCCTAAGCCCATAAAATCCCTTTTCTACCAAATAAGAAATTAATGACAGTAATCCAGTTCTCTAGAACCAATCTCCTAAAATTGCTTTGTATTCTGTACTAATTTAATATAAAGAACATAAAGATTAAAAGTAGAATTAGCAAGGTTTATGCATTTTTTCATAAGAAAAATCTCACTGTTACTTAATGACACATTCTTTTGCAAATTTCTTGTACTTATCTATTTGCATGTTTTTATTTTCGCCTCCTGACTTTCTTCAAAATTAAGTTTTTACAATAAACCACCCAGGACCACCATCGGAGTGTCAAACAGTTTGGATCCAGGTCAAGACCGACATTCATTTGGTCTTCATCTGGGTTCAAACTGTTTGCAAAGGGCTATTGGCAGACAAAATTATCCACTGGCATGCAAAGAGTTATAACAGGTAAATACTTTAGTGTTCAATATATTGTCTGATATCTATGGTTTTGGGTCGTTTCGGACGCGAGTCGTTTCGGCCGTGGGTCGTTTCGGCCTGATTTTAGGGCGAGTCGTTTCGGCCTATTTTGGTGGGTCGTTTCGGCCAGATATACGCCGACCCCACCCACCCCACATTTTACAATATAAATGAGACAGCTCACAATGATAAGTAATGATTCGGCTGGGTCATTTCGGCCTGGGTCCTTTCGGCCAGATTTTAGGGTGGGTCGTTTCGGCCAAATATACCCCGACCCCACCCCACCCCACATTTTACATTATAAATGAGACAGCTCACAATGATAAGTTATGATTCGGCCGGGTCATTTCGGCCTTGGTTGTTTCGGCCTGATTTTAGGGCGGGTCGTTTCGGCCTATTTTGGTGGGTCGTTTCGGCCAAATATACCCCGACCCCACCCCACCTCACGTTTTACATTATAAATGAGACAGCTCACAATGATATGTAATGATAAGTTCTCTTTATGACGTCTCATACTAACATGTGTAGCGCTGCAGTCTCAAAGAATCCTTCACAGTTGAAAAAAAGATGATGATACATACCCAAACCCTTTGCTGCTTTTAAGTACAACAGTAGGTAAACAGACTTTATGGGTCCGCCATGGCCCCATTTGATGGCTGCACATTAATGTATAAAGGATGACTTACTTGCACCACATGTGGGAAAAGTCACATGGGATGGCCCTGTCCCAGAGGGGGTACTCTGATATTTTCATACATACGTAGGCTCGAGTCATTTTTTGGGGTTCAAAATTTTGAATTTCAATATTTTTTGAGTTTTTCAGAAAAATTGATATTTCTTTGGGTATGAAGATTTTGTGGATATTTTTTTCGGACATCACAAAATTGGACTATATATAGTGGTCATATCTATGGATTTTAGGGTCTTTTTTTAAGGTCAAGGTACAGAATGTGGGATATCTTTTCGGTTGCCAAAATTTCAAATATTTTTTGGGGTGCTTGAAATTCCTGATATTTTTTTTGGTGAACGGTAGATAATGGGCCCGAGCCTACGTATGCAGAATAAAATGAGAGTACCCCCCTGGGGGCCCTGTCCCAAATGATATAATGTTTAAAAGTCTTACGGTACATGTACATGTCATACTGCTGTGTATAAACGAACAGCAAATGCTTAGTTGAGCCTGGGCAAACGTGCAATCTTTTCAGAGCCATTGCTGTCTGCCAAACAAAGCAGAAAGCAGGGACTTGGGATAATGTGGGCCAAAATCTTGGCATCCGGTCCCACTTTACGGCTGCCTATGCATGGTTAAATGATTACATCAGGCATGTGCGTTAAACAACATGAGATGGCCCAAATTATTGGTCGAAACATCGGGGGTGGGGGGGAGGGGTTTGTACTCCGATATTTTAATACAAAAACATGTGGCTTGGACTATTTTTGGGGTTCAAAATTTTGAAATTCAATATTTTGGGGGTTTTCAGAAAAAGAATATTTTTTGGGGTAATGAAGAAATTGTAGATATTTTTGGGGTCATTAAATTATTGGACTGACTTGGGGTGGGGGGTCATTTTTATACATTTTAGGGCCTTTTCTTAAGGCAATATACAAAATGGGAATCTTTTTTTTGGGTCACAGAATTTCAAATATTGGGGTCACAGAATTTCAAATATTTATAACGGAATGCCTGATATTCCTGATATTTTTATTGGGTAAACAGTAGATGCTGGGTCCAAACCTACGTATGCAGAAAATTTTAAAGTACCCCCACCTCTGGCCGAAAGGACCCACGGCCGAAACAACTAGTGGCGGAAATGACCCACCAAAATAGGCCGAATCGACTCACCCCAAAATTTGGCCGAAACAACCCAGGCCAAAACAACCCGGCCGAAAGGATCCACGGCCAAAACGAACCGGCCGAAACGACCCGGATTCTTATCTATAGGTAGCTTTCAGCTTGGATATACATGTATATGTATACCATAATATTCGGGCACTTTGAATACATTTGACATGCTATGCCCTTTAAACAAAGCAAAAGTAAAATTCAAAGGATCTAGTTAGAATCAGTTTTACTTTCCAATGCTATTAAAATTGGAAACTTTTATTCCTTCAAAAGTATTTATTTCTTTTGTTGAGCTTTCAGTTTTGTATTATTTACGGTACATGTAGTCAAAAATGTACAGGTAACTTCTAAATTATCTCCCCAAAATCATTTTATTACAAAACATATTTTGTTTTTAAAACAATTTCATCAATTATCGTGATTCGTTAATACTCTGCATAGGATATGTTCAATAGATGTCAACATGCCTACCAAATAAATCAAGAAAACGTGCAGAAATCTCTTTTTAAAGCACTTTTTATTGTCATGAAATTTCAGACCCCCTCCCCTTTCTACCCGCCACGACTTTTGAGTGCTTAGAAATTTTGAAAATATTTTGCTAGCTGGCTCTTGCCATTAGATTCAACTATTGCACTGATACTGCATGAACCACACCAGAAGCTGAAAAGCAGCATTCTGGGAATCAGAAAAATAGGTGAATAAAGCCAAAACCGTCAATGATCCTTAGCTATGTTGCTTCATGAGTTTAGATTTTATTGCACATTTTGCATTGTACAGTGAAATTTTAACCCAAATCATTTTTTGGCAGATGTGTTTTTAAAGCTGCATACTCTGTAACTATGAACATTTTTCAAAAAAATTGATTTTCTTTTTAAATCATTTGTAAAAGTTGAATTAAGTTATGTTTTCACAATAAATCTGTTCACTAGAGCGGAAAACTGCACGGAAAAGTGAATTATCTTATAAAACAGGTGTGTTTTACTCGTGTCGATAATTATTTGCGTCCCTCCAATAATTATAGACAGTTAATTTTAACATAAATTCTGTTGTTTCGATACTGATAATTTGTTAAGATTTACGAAATTGGTAAAATGTATACCTGAATTTTAGATTTTTTACTGTGTTCTTGAAAAATAGAAACATTAGTTCAAAAATTAAAAGATCAAAAGTTACAGACTATGCAGCTTTAAATGCAGATTTTAAAGAAATTGAAACAAAAGCAAATAAAAACTGACCCATATTACTTTGAGACAATGGTTGAAGTTTTAAAAAACCCCACATAAAACAGTTAAAAAAATATTTCAATTCTTTAAAAAGATACATCGGTTTGTTGGTGATGCCTTGGTAACTTGTACCAAATTTTAAATGTAATTTTATTTGGCACCCCACTTGAAGGGATTATTTTGAAATGAATTACTCAACAAAAATACAAAATATTCTTACTTAATATAGGCAAGGGATTGCTTTTTGAGTTTGGGTTTTAAAATTATGAAACCACACTGGCATCTTTTTGTAAAACAGTGACAACATTAAGTGCACCGTTTACTGGGTTAGGAAGCATATATGCAGGCTATGCAGCAGACATAATAACTAGATGACATTTTTAGGACAGTAAAATATTGGCAGAATAAGTGTTCCCCTTTTGTCACTTGTGATAGTACCTTCTGGCTTTCCTAGCCTGCCTTGTGGTATCAAGAATTTCACTTTCTCAATGATTTTTTCGGGGATGACATCTGTCATAGGTGTCTCTATAAAACCTGGTAATACTGCATTCACTCGGATACCATACCTGAAACAAAAAAGCAATAACCGTCATGACATGTGCGGATCTAGAAAGTATCGTCAGGGGGGTCCAAGTCTTTAGTTTTGACGTTTTTTTTTAATTTATTTTATTTTAGTGATCAACATATTTTATCTACCGGTATACAAAATAAACAAAGCAGGCCACCATTGGCCCGCCAGTAAAACGCCACTTAAATGCTGTTTCACGAACAGGCTGATGTTGGTCACACACTGAATATTGGTGTTCTCCAGGGCGTCCATACCACTATCATTTTAAATGAAACCTACAGTTTTGTGATTTTCCTTGGGTGGGGGCTGGGGGGGTCTGGAGACTCAGCCCCCCCACCCCCCTGGAAAATCATGATTCATTCTTTCATGACCTCAAATGATTATCGATTATTTGTGGCAGAAGGAAAACAATCGATAGTGACTGGATATAGTACTTTTAATGCTCAAACTCATACAAGCAATTTAGTATGACAAAACTGTGTTTATTCCAAAATTGCAATACTTACCCTGCTAGTTCTTTGGCGGCTGTTTTTGTGAAACCAATCACTCCTGACTTTGTTGCTGCATAATTTGCTTGCCCTATATTGCCTGCCTAAAGTTAGATAAGTGGAAACAATTAGTAAAATATAGTAAAACCTGTGTAAAGCGACCACTCTCAAAAAGACAGAAAATTGGTTTTCAAGACCAATTATTGCTTAATGCAGGTCAAAAGTAATGCAGAATGCTCCAAGGGGAGTATTCTGCACTACTTTTGACCTTCATTAAGCTACAATTTGTCATTACAACCTTTGTTTTGTCTATTTTTGAGTGACCATTTTACGCAGGTTTTACTGTAATACATATTCTAAACTGTCTTCTTTAAACTGTACTTTGGTTGCCTGCTTTATAGCAAACAATATGGACCTGTTAATATGATCAGTCTGATCTGGGCTCATAGTGTTTGCTTTAATGATATTTTTAACCTGGAGTGCATTTGAATAAGTTATAAACAGACTAAGCAGGCAACATATTCTGAACCCCAAATTTTTTTGGGCAGGATAAAGGTCAATAGATAGTAAATTTCAAGGATGATAAATGTCTAGGTTGGACTTATATCATAATGGATACTATGCTAAATGATTTGTGATATCTACATCATAACAGATAGTGCTTTTTTTTTTTATCTCATCCTTCCACCTCACAGTGGTGAGCAGGGGGCGATAGGTTTAACATTGAATGTACCATTGCTGACAAAGCTACATTGTATATGTTTGACAAATGGAAATCTCCAAAAGCATGTTAAACAGGTCATAACAAATTAAAGTGTACTGTTATCTTTTAACGGTGTTTAAAAATATACTCAAATGATATGGGAAAAGATGCTCAAATGAAGGAATAAAAGTGTGGAAAAGATATATGCAAAGTCCCCCTAAATTAGCTCACCTTTCCAACTATACTAGATATATTTACTAAGGATCCATTGTTTATCTTGGCACCGATTATAGCTCGGCTCACTGCTTGGTTTAACAAAAAAGTACCCTGTAAAAAAGGGAAATCATTTTGGAAACAACACATAAATGAGTTTACGCAAAAGAAAAGCCATACATATCGGTATCCTCGCTATAGGTCAGTATAGGACAAGCCCCCAGATAAGGGTGCGTAACCGAAATTTATTTTTCTTATTTCTTAACCCAAACATATGTTGTGGGTACCCAATAGAACCGTCTTACTGAGACGGTTCTTTTGAGCACCCAAAACACATGTTTGAACTGATGGATAGGAAAATAATCGAAATTTTATGCTGAATTTTTTTGCTTAACTGGTCCTATGTTTAAGATGAGGTTTTCTCTTCTTAATCATTAGGTTTTTGATAGATATTGCTTTCAGTGTGGATCCTGAAAACTGACCACTGGCAGGATTCACACTTCCTGTTCCGGAGGGGGAGGGGGCACAGATTTAATGCAATAATTTCTCTTAATACATGTTCTAGGACTGATTCTCTAGCTGAGATAAAGTCTTACAGTTATAAACCTATGGCAGCTATAACTAGTCTTTAAAGTGTATGAAATTGAGCTAGATAATTTCACCATATGATAACTAGCAACTAGAAATTAGATGTCTTTGCTTTGAGTGTCTCAATTTAACTTGTGGAAATTACCACAATAAAATTCAGCAAAGATTCTGTCATGCAGATTTGTCATAACTTTTTTTTTACTCTTTTATTATTAATTAATCAAGCTTATCTAAAACTTTTAGACTTGAAAGGCTGACATTTGTTGCTTGCCAAGTTTAAGATCAAACAACCTGTGAATGTATCTCAAAATTAATCCAAAAGTGTTTTTTTTCTTTGGCTTGAACTGATTTCTCAACTTGATTAGGTGTCAACACATTAAATATTTCTAAATACAAAACAAGGGAAAACTGTTTGTACATGAAGCTCTTTAATTGAGTTCACCTGCCAGATGTGAGATTATCATATTTTCAGTTTAACTGCGAAATTTTGCTTTTGATGGCCAAAAATAATCAAGTTTTATGAAGTTTGAAAAAAAACAGGAAAATAGGGTGAAGTGCCTTATTTCTCATAAATTGCACTAAATGTAATTTTCATCAAGGGAAACAATACACCTATATTATAAGCAATTTGTAACTAAATTACACACTGTCACAGATAACCTCCTTACCTATATCTGAAGCCAGCTGACCAGGATCCACACTGTTTTCCCCACAACACGAATTTGTCATAATTGTCAAATAGGAAATAGAGAATTGTATTGACTTTCTTTAAACTTGTCGTAGGAAAAGTAAATAGAAGTTTCTAACATGTCCTGAATAAAGTAGGACCAGGTCAGACAAGTCAGGCATGGTATTTCCACAGCCCTGCCAATGGCTACGAGAAATGCGTAAAAGTAAAAAATTGTATATTCACCTTTAAGTTAACATTTACAACTTTATCAAAGTTCTCTTCACTCATTTTCACCATCATGGCATCCCTGGTAATGCCAGCTGAGTTGACGGCTATAGTCGGAACCTCTTTGAATGCTGACTGGACATTCTGCATTAGTTCATTAATAGAACTTGATGAAGAAATATCCGCACAAAAAGCATGGTGCAACCTGTCTCCTACAACAATAAACAGAGGATCTTTTTATGAGTACAGAGCAAACAAGAGGGGGTGGGGGTTCAAGGTAATTTATGTTTTGAAAACCTATTATAACCCTTACCATGCTGGATATTTTATGTACTAAACTCCTCTTCAATTTTTATCTATATAATTAACGCTTTGTATTCCATATATGATAGATCATTTATAGGCAGAATGGAAAACAGTGTGGATTCTGATCAGAAGCCAGCAGAGTTGTATCTACATACACATGCAGTACTCAAACAGAATATGCCCCAGATTTAGCATGATAAGGGTTAAACAAGAATTAAATTGAAAAATAAACTTGAAAACAAAAATTTTAAAAATGATTTTGAATTTCAATAGAACAGCATATTACATAACAGTAACCTTGGGGCACTGTTGGATTAACCCTTTATACACTAGTGACTCCTAAATGTGTTCTTTGGCAAATTGTGAAGACCCAGATGAAATGCCGAATAATGCGGCATTTCATCACAGGGTACACTGTTTGCTATGACAAAAACAATTTTCAGCGAAAGAAATACATTTTTTATGTGGAAATTACAACCTGTGACTCCTCAGTATATACAATGGACCATCCCAAGTTTATTGCATCAAGCCAAAAGGAAGAATCCATCAGGGCTTAAAGGCACAGAAATCACACTGCTTCCTTGTAAAGAAAAGACATTTAGCTTTAAAAAAAATTGCTAGAGCAAACACATGATTTATTGCATTGGTGAGGCCAAATATAAAAGTATGTGTGGTTCAGGTTACACACTGAACAAAAATTAGGGTAGGTAGGTAGGATACCTTTTTTTTATTGGAATATTCAGACCTGCTTGGAAATGTATCAAAAACTGATATGAAGGTTTATTTTTGAAGATATACCTCCTGTAACCTTGCTTTAATCCTTTTACTTCCAATGCATAGACATTTTTTCATATGTATTTTTTCTCCAAATTCTGAAGTTGGAAGAGAATAGCAGAACAAAATAATTTTGTTCTGGTTTTCTCTCCCAACTTCAGAATTTGGAGAAAAAAGTTTAGGGTAGAGGGTAAAAATTTAGAATAGGTCGGGTAACCTGAACCACCCATATTTTTTTTCTTGGCCTGAGCAGCAAAAGCTCAGACAAGCCTGCTCAAATGCAGTCTTGCCAGAACCTTCCCTGGGAACCTTCACACATGGAAGTTCAAGTAGATGAATTCATACATTGTATTCTGATGGATTTTCCCATACAGGTAAATACAATGAGGATGAGATTGTCCGTTATATACTTGAAGGGGTCCCAGGTAAAACTTTCCAAAATAATTAATTATGAGCTTCAGTCCCTGAAGATATTATTTATCTTAGCGAACAGTGAAGACTCTGATGAAATGCCCCGTATTGCGGCATTTCATCTGGGTCCTCACTGTTTGCAAAAGTACCCCAGAATACAATGGGTTGAGTCTCAATTCAAAAAATATGATTAGACCCATTGTATACACGGGTGGTAAACCTAGGAACTACCACGAAATTGTGTTAACGCAAATTTGTTCCCAAGCCACATCCGGGACACGTCGTGGTAGTTTCCAGGCCGAAAATTGGATAAAGAAAGGTTGGTGTCACGTTCATTTTTGTTTTATCTTACAACTAAGAACAAACAATGGTGAAATCCGACAATGCAGTTCCGTGTAAATATGTTTCAGCGTCCCTTCTAGCCCAAAATTTTGTATGGAAAGTTATTTTCTTACTTTTGATTCGTGTTTCCCCACTGAGCATCGGACCAACTTTCCTAAAAGTTCGAAATATTTTAGCCCATATCTGTCAAATTAGATGGAATTTGATACCATTTGACGATGAAAATGATTAAAAGACCCTCAATAAACATTCCTACACAGAAAAAAACATCTGAGTATTTACTCCTAAACGATTCATGCCCAGTTCGTCCTGTGTGGTAGTTTCCAGCTCATCGTGGTAGTTAAAATGCTATTGTGGTAGTTTCGAAGAGTTTGTAGGATACGTTTCTGAAGTGGTACAAAACATTTTAGTGGTTGCTTGTTTTGCATGACAACCCTCGAATTCGGCAATTAATTGCCACGGTAAACAATTAAATCACATTTTAACTCCATGAAGAAGCAAAGCTGAAGACTCAACATATTCGATGTAATGCGTGACAGGTGGAGATCATGTCCTGGACTACCAAACAACATCTCTTGAAATTAAAGCAAAAGAAGGTCATCAGTTGAGTCCCGAGGGGACCAAGCAACAGACAAAAAAATGATATTAATTATTTCGTCACTCGCTACGTTGTTCCATGTTCAGTCAACTTTAAGATAAAATGGCAGGCTAAGACTACTGGCTCAGAGTATCGTTAGTACTTGTGCTTCAGAAAAAAGAGGAATATCCTTGGGTTGGGTCACTTTTGATATACATGTGAGTGCGACTATGAACGGGCATGTTATTTGATGATTAAAAAGCATAGTTATTAAAAAACAAAATATGTGAATATCCCTTCTTTTCATTCTTCTCATCATTCAATAGCCCACTAAATTTAAAATTCAGGCAGTCGACATTTGTTATCTGACAAAAGGTTGTTTGAAAAGGTCTCCGTAGGAATAAGAGGGGTATTCAAGGTTCAATCCGCACACCCTGTCTTTAAAAAATGAAGTAGCCCCTGAATAGAAAACATCTGCTGATGCGAACTACTACTAAATTCTTACAAAGTCTTGGAAACTACCACAATAGCATTTTAACTACCACGATGAGCTGGAAACTACCACGCAGGACGAGCGGGGCATAAATTGTTTTCGAGTAAATGCTCAGATGTTTTTTTTTCTGTGTAGGAACGTTTATTGAGAGTCTTTTTATCATTTTCATCGTCAAATGATATCAAATTCCATTTAATTTGACAGATATAGGCTAAAATATTTCGAACTTTTGGGAAAGTTGGTCCGATGCTCAGTGGGGAAACACGAATCAAAAGAAAGAAAATAACTTTTCATGCAAAATTTTGGGCTAGAGGGGACGCTGAAACATATTTACACGGAACTGCATTGTCGGATTTCACCATTGTTTGTTCTTAGTTGTAAGATAAAACAAAAATGAACGTGACACCAACCTTTCTTTATCCAATTTTCGGCCTGGAAACTACAACGACGTGTCCCGGATGTGGCTTGGGAACAAATTTGCGTTAACACAATTTCGTGGTAGTTCCTAGGTTTACCACCCGTGGTATAGCTGTTCAGATTTAAAGAATGACTGTGCATGTGTATGGAGAGTACAATTCTGTCATGGGCTAGCCAACCAGTTTTCTTACAAAATATGGCTAGAATAGGCAAGTACATGAGAATTTGTTACTATAGACTTGTATGGAGCCTACTTTTTGTCACCTTACATTTTATAGAATATTACCCTATAGGTGTAAGATTACGCCTCCGAATGTCATTTTTGGTTTTGACACATTCTACGGCGTAATATTTATGTGCACATTCTGTTCAAAATTCTAATTGATAAGAGTGGACTCAATTTTCATTTCAGTTTATGACGTAACCTTATAAAACTTATATAGAAATGTTCCTTAGATACTTATCTTTACGCCGCTATGAATGTTTTTTGGAAAAACCTCACCTGATCGGTTTTATTCAACCTCAATCATATGTTTACACATTCTATGAACGTTTTGAATGGCCGGCCATGATTTTGAGAAAGAGGTTGTTAGGGATATACTAAATACCGAAATTGTTCTTCCACGAATTTTCAAAGGGCTGCATAACCCAAACTACCTACCTACCTACCTACCTACCTACGGGCCTTACTACCAACAGGTCTACCTTCCTATTTACCTACAGGTCTATGTACAAACCTATCTATCTGTACCTTCTTACCTATCTATCTATTCACCTACGTACCTGGAGGTCTACCTATCTACCTACAGTAATATTTACCTTCCTACATACAGATCTACCCACCTACATGCAGGTCTAGATACCTTCTTACAGGTCAACATACCTACCTACCCATTCACCCATCCACCTACCTATATACCCACCCACCACCTACCTACCTACCAAATAAGGCATATGGAAATATAATATTATGCTGCTTGCTCTGTTATATGACTGACATCTGTTACCATTCCATACCTAGCCATCCCTTCTTTATTTATTGCCATGCGTGTTTTAGAAACATCATTTGTTACTTACAAGCACTCAGGTGTGTAAGTAATAGTATATCTGCATAAATAGGTATTTGATTGCAGCTAAAGGAAAGGTAAAGAATTATCCAAAGATCAGATAGATACAATCAAGTACCACACCTGACGGAGATAAAAAGCACTCCAGACCACAGCTAATGCAATACTTACTATATAAGTTATGTAATTTAATAATGTATGTACAGATTGCGTTAAAATTGGGAATAAGCATGATACATACCTGGCATAAATTTATTTTCAATCGATTCAATGATAAATTCAAATCATAGACAATATAAATATCACGCCATAAGTGAAAGTCACAAAATCACATAATGGCGCCAATTTTCAAAAGAATATCACAGACAGGCACTGGTACAGTTGCAGAATAGTCATCGGCTACCATGGACAAAGACACCTGACATTAGTGCTATTGAATATTTATAGAATGAGATAAACCGAAGCTCGGCATAACCAACAACAGCTGCAGCAGTCCTTCATTCAGGAATGGAGAAACATCCTACAGACATTCATACTGACCTACGTTCTGTCAATGAGATAGAGGTGTCAGCAAGTCATTGGAGCTAGAGCGTGTCGCACCAGATATAAGTTAATCAAAGCTGAATCCTGAAGATGGATCAATGGATTCTTAGGTAACATGTGATAAAATATCGTTATCATATGATATCGTTTCACTTCTGCTGTGATATTCTTTTGAAAAGTGCCGACGTTACGTGATATGGCAACTTTATTTATGATTTTATTACTGCACGTTCCAAGGTGGTAATTCTTTTGTGCATCATTTGTGTTATTTCTGTCTTGTGTTTGTTATGCTTTCGCGGGCGTCTTTTTATTGATGCCTTGTTGTCCCCTGCTGGGAAAGGGCTGACCTCTTGGCCCTTGTTTGTGATGTCTAATTGTGTGTTTGTCACTTTTCCATGTGGTATCCTGCGACAGGTCTGGTACTTGATTGTATTGAATCCTGATCTTCGCCCTCTTTCTTACTATGAAACATAAATAACAAACATGATACACAAAGAAGCACCGCCTAGGAACGGTCAGTAAAATACCTTTACTGGTGGGCTTAAAGTAGTTTCACTGTACCAACCTCAACCTTCGTTCAGATGTGGATCAAGATGCAAAAATGTTTTGTTTCTCATTTTACCGGGGGCAAATCTTTGCCCAAGACTCTGTTGTCATTAAAACTAAATTGTTTACTTTGCATGGAGTCTTTTTAGGGAATGCAATGTATCATCACAGAGAAACAATCGAATAAATCAAAGTAAGTGAGAATGGTCAGGAAATACCATAATCACAAACTGCAGACAAATCCTTTATAGTGCCTTCAAGTACCAGCTGCATTAGTTGCCTTTCTATGGACACCTAATACATACAATAATATCAAATCAACATACTTAGATGAAACAAAGTAAAAAGCTCTTAAGTCCCATTCTGCCAGAGCCAAAGAAACCTCCTAGTTTAACCACGGTAAGTACAACCAACTAAAACACCAGGCTCTAACCCACCCATGAAAGTTTTATGCCACAATCGTCATTATAAAGGCCTGACCAACTGTAAAGACGATATAAGAAAATGCAGCCAAAACCACTATATAAAAGCCAAAGAAGCAATAACAACACAAATAAACCTGCATACTCCCTTGTACATATAATAAGGACACATTATACTATCTGTCTGTATCAGTTGAATTTTGGAACGCCTGGAATCGAGAGATTCCCACTGGAGAAGCTTGAGAATTGATGGCAGGCTGCTGGTGTTCCTGTTTCGGTTTGTTGTGTACCAGGCAGCTGTTCTTTGATTTATCTCTAATTTCCGAATATGACACTTCTTGTGCTGGGTCCAAACAAACGAGCAGTATTCAAAGTTCAAGCGGACTATGCTGAAGTAGGTGTTTGCTTTTTAATCCTCACCACAAGACCTGCGTCTGCGTCTTAAGATCCTGGGCATGCTGTTGGGCTTATTGGAGATAATTTCTATGTGTGTCTTCCAAGAAACGGTAGCCTTGAGGTTGACACCCAGGTACTTTGTTGCATCTTCAGTATTCATGATGTGTCCTATTAGCTTGTGGGAGGGGGTCTGAAGGGGGTCTGGATCTTGATACACTCAGGACACTGCATTTCTGAGGATGGAATTCACCACCCGACTTGGATTCCCACTCTGCTAAAGCATCAAGGTCTTGCTGTAGGAGGACATAATCACGGTCCATACATTATGCAGTCATCTGCAAACAAACATGTCTGGAGATGAGATTGTCTTGAGGTCGTTAATGACACTAATCATCTATCATCAATCATTCACACATAATATCATCTAGAATTTTTAGTCGTGTCAGTCTCACAGCATGCCATCCCCCCTTTCCAACAATAATTAATTATAGTTCTAAATACAGTTAAAATTCCAAAATTTACGTTTTGTCAATTCATTTACACATCTTTCTTGATTGTCCTTTTCATGTTATATTCTGATTATTTTGACTAAAAATTCATAGCCATTTCAGTGTGCACTCCATGTAATAGTAAATACTCTCCTAGAGGTGTTTGGAGTATCTGGCACATACAGAATAAATTGCAAAAATAACAAGGGCCCCAGTACTGACACATACAGGACCCCCCCCCCCCCTTAAGACGGGCACGCTTTCTGAAGAACAACCCTCAACAGCCACACTGGGTTCTGCCAAAAAGGAAGTATGTGATCTACTGTTGGGTATCCCCTGATGCCATCGTGGTGTAGCCTCCCGAGTAAACTGAATTGTTGGAACTCTGTCAAAAGCCTTAGAAAATTCCAAGACAATCGTGTCTGCCTGTACGCCGCTGTCCAATGTGGAGGTTAAGTCATGCTGAAGAGTAACAAGGAGCATTCTTCCGCGAAAGGAACGTTCCTTCCGGTGTTTAGTTATACCCCAATACCTGTCAAGTTTGGTACCCTGCCTCCTATACTGACGCTGATGACACTGAGAACCACACGCCATGATGTAGGACAACAACATCTCTCTGTTTACAAAACACTTTTGTTTTTTCACTCTTTAACACATCGTAAGTGTCAATATACGACATACTTATTGTATTTCAAATATTTCAACATTTTTCTTCATGACTACTAATTGCCAGAAGTGCACAGCAGTACACGCAAGCTGGAATTGCATGGATTAAAATACATGACTTAATTTTCATTCTATCGTGCATAAAAACCATAACGTAGTTTGAGCCTAGAACAAACTTACAAACTATGTTATGGTCCCAGAACTAATTACCCTATATCTGACATGCAAAATTTTATGTAATGAGAACATGAATAGACTTAACAAATAATACCTAAATTGGAGGGTTTTAAATAATCACCCAAATACAGATTTCTAAATCATTGGATGTAAAGGTGAAATTCACTATATATATATATATATATATATATATATATATATATATATATATATATATATATATATATATATATATATATATATATATATATATATATATATATATATATATATATATATATATATATATATATATATATATATATATATATATATATATATATATATATTGTAGCACCCCTGGCTAGCCTGCGCATTGTGCTTTGGACCATATTTCGCTAATTGTTTGATGATTGCATCGAGGCAGCGACGACATAATTTCGGTAACTGGGTCAAATATGACAGCCGTAAAACATCTCGTTTAGGCTGAATATTTCCTACCAGTTACCATCTAAGACCTGGTTCGATTCCTTATTACATATATTTCATGATTCTATCAAGAAATATCTATGGAATACCTTTGTTTTCTCGTAAAACGCATTTGTTTCGCATCGCTGTCTCGTGTTTGTATCTTGTCAATTTCATTTCAATATATTCGGAATACTTCGGTTCTCTATACGGGCGCATTCGATTTCGATCGCGGGTTACCCCGGTTCAACTATAGTAACTGGAGTTCATTTGTATTGGTCATCGCGATAAGATCCGAGAACATCCGAATTCGCCTTTTCGCTTACGTCATATGTGACGATTACCGGGCACGCGCTAGAAGGCTATATAAGAGAGCGAGACAGGGTCTCTGGTTGGTCATTGTCTTACGATAGTAGACACGGCCGCTGTAGTTTTGTTTACCTGGTAAACAAAAAGCTTTAACCCGTTAACCAGACTCTTAGTATTATATTAACCTGAAGCATTTAACCTGAAGCATTTAACCTATCTTACTAGATATGTCAGCATACAGATTATTTGGCGAGGTTAATACTATTTTTCTCTTTTAACCTGGAACATTCATCTTGGAAATTGGCTAACTTTAACCTGAATCCAAGGTTAATGTTCCCCACCCACTATTTCCCAGCCAGAGTTCTGTGACTTCGCTCGCTTATATATCCTATCTATTTTATCTCTTGAACATCATTTATTTTCCTTGGTGAAAGCTAGTCAGGTTAATACCTGGGTAGATGCAGATTAGACTCTGGAATTAGCTGAGTAGTTTCTGCATTTGCCTGGTTAAGACTTGAACCTTTAACCAGGAACCTACTGTTGTTACAAGCGTTAAGTCCAAATTAATATCAAACTATTTTCATTTATATCCATGTATTTCTTTGGTTAAAGAACACCAGGTTATCACCTGCACAGATACAGATTTATATTCCAGTTATTAACTGGGGATTTTCTGTATCTGTCTAGATTAAGATTTGTCCTTTAACCAGAGATTTCATGTCTCCATCTAAATTAAACTAAAATGTTTTGTAGTTGACATATATGCACTTTTGATTTGGATAAACCAAGATAACTTGATTTGGCTAGTTTCTCTCATTTCAATTCCCTAGTCAAACTCTAAAACGAACCCACAACATTTGTGACCCTCAATTTAGACCACATTTAGCCACTCAGCCACATTAGATCCTGACAAATCTACGGCATATATCCTGACAAACATATGGCATAGATCCTGACAAAATCAACGCCGAGAGGGTTACAAACTGGTGTCAGAACCAGGGATTAGTTTTATTTTAGAGCAAGTTTAGTATATCCGTATCAAAGTGCAGGCCCGTCTGGGACAATAATAAGTTGAGTAGATTTTAATTATTTATTGAGCATATAATACATTAAAATTTCAATATTTCACAAAGCTGTTGACTCTACAAAGGCTCTAATCTGAAAGTAGAAAGATTACTATTCTTGTACTTGGAAGAAACCATAGTTCATCTAAGTGACAATTATTCATAGTAATTATTTCAACCATGGCACAAGCAAATGAGCCTGATAGTGATAATCATTCCTTGCATGCTCAAGATGATGATTATAGTGATGATGAGTCTGTACATGCTGCTAGAAGCCAGCATAATTTGTCCCAGATAGAAATAGATATCAGGGAAGAAATGTCTGGCATAGCAACACAAGTACGTGATAGTATTTTGGGGCTGCAAGAGCAAATGCAAAATAAATTTAAAGAACTTGAGTGTCAAATTGTAAAGTTAGAAACACAAGTTAAGGATAAGACACCTTCCCAGTCTGTTGGTCAGAGTAAAGGTAGCAACCTAGACCAGACTAATGAAAATGCTAACAATTTACAGAATAGTGAATCTTCCATCCAGACAATTCACATTTCAGCTGAATCATCAGCAGACACTATATCTCATGAAACACATTCATTAGTAGATGACAGTCAATCTAAGGGAGATAACCTTTCCATTATTAATAGGCAGTCAAAGGGAGATAATAGCATTAGGCTTAAACCTCAAAATTATTCAGGCACTGAAGATTTTGAAGATTTTCTGGCTCAATTTGAAATAACCACTGAGATAAATGGTTGGGACTATAGAGCCAAGTCTCTATATTTGGCAAACAGTTTAATTGGATCTGCCAGATCTTTGCTCAATGAACTCACGTCAGAACAACGTCGTGATTATAGTAGTTTAGTACAAAAGCTCACTGCACGTTATGGCTCTGAAAATCGTGCTGAAGTCTTTAGAGCTCAGCTCAAGTCTCGAATTAAGCAAAAGGCTGAGACTATCCCTGAATTAGCTCAGGCAATCAAGAAATTGACCCGTCAGGCCTACCCAAAAGCTGGCCTTGACGTCATAGAAGCTTTGGCTTTAGACCATTTTATAGATGGCCTGCCAGAACCAGAAATACGTCTACGCCTTAGGGAGGTAGGACCAAAATCTTTGTCTGAAGCTGAGACTATTGCTGTGCGCATGGAAGCACACAGAATAGCTGACAAGCAACGGACACGTTTTGTAGGTAAAGTTGAGCAAGTTAATTCTGACAATTCTGTGAGCCAGAAAACCTTAGAAAATCAATTGTCTGAGTTAAGCAAAAACTTTGAGTCATTGCAAAAGAAAGTTGAAAGCTTTTCGCAACAATCTTCTAGGCCCTTTAGGACTCATAACAATAGGCCTCAACATAATAATGCCAATAACCACTTCTATTCAAATAGGCACCCAAATGGCAGACAAAATCAATACAGGAATGATAACTCTTACATGACACAACCCAGGGGCGGTAATCAAAATTATCAAAATAACCAACATGCCAATTTTCAGTCAAATCAGACTAGGAGACAGGAAAACTTCAATCAGTCGCACCAGGGGTCCGGGTCCAGACTGAATTAGATAATGGACCTAAATTAGTAGCCATGAGGCAAAACTGGTGCATAGAAGAAGGCTATTTTGTTTGTAGTAAAATTGAAAATGTACCTGTTTCTTTTCTGATTGACACGGGGTCCAATGTAACTATTCTCAGCAAGAAGCTTCTGTCTAGATTTCCTCAGGAGTTCTGCCAGACTATCATACCTACAAATATGAAATTACTGTCAGTTACAGGGGAAGTGACTCCGTTTCATGGAAAAACTGAAGTTATCATTGAAATTGGGTCACAAAAGGTTCCCCATACTATTTTGATAGCAGACATTGAAAATGAGGGAATTTTGGGTATGGATTTTCTTGCTGATAACCAGTGTGACATAATGTTGTCCAGACAATTTTTGAAAATTAATGGTGAGAAAATAAGATGTTTTGCAAATAGCCGTGAAGCTCAAGCTAGATGTTGTAGGATAGCGGTTTCAGAGTTTACTGTAATACCACCGCAGACCGAGATTGTAGTAGAGGGGTTTCCTACTAGTACTATTGACAGAAGAGCAACAGGCTTACTTGAAACAGACTCCAAATTCTTGCATAAAAAGGGTCTGCTGGTGGCAAAAGCTTTAGTTTGCCCTGAAACCGGCACCGTCCCTGTACGCATTGCTAATCTGTACGACCAGAAACTTGAATTAAACAAGCATACAATTGTTGCTACTTTTGAACCTTTAGAGCCTGAAGAGCTTCTGTCAGTAAATACTGCTAAAACCGTCTCAAACAGTGATAGCACATACTCTGAAACTGATATTCCTGAGCATTTGCAAGACTTATATTCTAATAGTTTTGAGCATTTGTCTGAGCATGAGAAATCCCAACTTAAGCAATTGTTAATCAAATATCAAAACTCTTTCTCCAAATCATCACATGATTTAGGACGGACCTCTATAATAGAACATACCATCAATCTTGTCCCAGATACCAGACCTATAAAACAGCCTCCTTACCGATTACCACTTGCTAAGCGACAAGAGGCAGAAAATGAAATTAAGGCCATGGCAGAAATGGACTTAATTGAACCTTCTACAAGCCCTTGGTCAGCACCAGCAATAATGGTCCCCAAGAAAAATGGCAAGCTTAGACTGTGTGTTGACTATAGACGTCTGAACAAGAAAACCATTCCAGACAGTCAACCTTTACCACACATTGGTGATTCCCTTGATGCTTTAGGGGGTGCAAAGTGGTTTTCAACTTTGGATTTAAAAATGGGTTTTCACCAGGTCAGTGTAGCCGAGCAAGATAGGCCGAAAACTGCTTTTAGTATACCAGGCAGTGGCCTATGGCAATTCAAAGTTATGCCTTTTCGGTGCCACCAACAGTCCTGCAGTTTTCGAAAGGCTTATGGAAAGGATATTTGCAGGTTTAACATATGTTACCCTTTTGATTTATTTAGATGACATCATAGTTTTTGGGAAAACATTTGAAGTGCATTTGAAGAATTTAGAAGAGGTTTTCCTACGTCTGAAAGAGGCTAACCTTAAAATAAATGCTGAAAAATGTTTATTTTTCCAAAAACAGACAATTTTTCTTGGACATTTAGTTACGGACAAAGGCATTTGTTCGGATCCAACAAAAACAAAGAGTGTACAAGAATGGCCCATTCCCAGGACTGTTACTGAAGTACGGTCCTTTGTAGGTCTTTGTTCCTATCTTAGAAAGTTCATACCAAACTTTAGCACTGTGTGTAAACCATTACATGTGTTAACAGAGAAAGGTCGTAGTTTTAATTGGAGTGAAGAGTGTCAGATTGCATTTAATACGCTCAAGTCTGCACTCATTTCTGCACCAATACTAGCATTTCCGCAAGGAAGTGGTGAATTTATTTTGGACTGTGATGCATCTAATGTTGCTCTAGGTGCTGTGCTATCTCAGATTCAGGATGGAGAAGAAAGAGTGATTGCATACTATAGTAAGTGCTTCTCCAGAACTGAACGTAATTATTGCACAACGCGGAGGGAGCTTCTAGCCGTCGTCAGTTCAATAAAATATTTCCACCACTATCTTTATGGAAGACATTTTACAGTTAGAAGTGACCATGGTTCATTACGCTGGTTAATGAATTTTAAGAATATAGAAGGTCAGATAGCACGATGGCTTGAGACGCTTGCTTCCTATGATTTTGAGATTGTTCACAGGAGTGGACGTTTACATTCAAATGCGGACAGTTTAAGCCGTAGACCCTGTCTACAGGATAATTGTAAGTACTGCAGTAATGTTGATAGTAGATATGCTACCGAAGACCCTGGAGTGGCCACCCGGGCTTCATGGATTGTAGGAGAGAGTACAAATATGGGGGAATGCATAGAGAAAGATGGTACGATAAGAATGCAGTTAGAGATTGATGGGCTTGCACCACCAGACAAATGGACTATAAAAGGCAAGAGCTCTGTTTCTGCAGATGTGCACCTACAGAAACTGACCTCTGAAAATAGTATACCTGAATGTTTTAATACTTGGGGGATCCGAAAGAGTACTTCTCTACCTACCATTTTGAGCCAAGATTGTTCTATAAGTAGGGAAATCAGCTTCAGAAATGAAGATGATTTCAATGTTAGTGTAAGCAACGTTACCCACTGCACTGAAAAGTCAGGCACTGGATTTTATGGACCGAGGAGGGGCTCTTTAAGTGATATAAACCTCTGCACTGGACAGCCAGGCATTGGTGAGAATTTATTAGTTAGTAGTGATGGTGATATGAAGACGTCTGCTGTCCGAAACATCGATATTGAATGTATGACTCCTGAGAACATAAGACTTGAACAGGACCAAGACCCTGTTATCAAACAGATTAAACAATGGAAGCTAGCGGGCTCAAGACCAGTTTGGACTGATGTTGCCGAGCATGGCATTGAACTTAAAGTTTACTGGAATCAATGGAAAGCTTTGCTAATCATTGATGACCTGTTGTATAAGAAAAATTTAGAGGGAAGTAACTCTGGCGATAATGAAAACCAGATTGTCCTTCCTAGTAGTTTAAGGAAAACAGCTTTTGTATTGTTGCATGAAACTGCCACTTCTGGTCATTTAGGGCAGCAAAAGACATATACCAGGATAAAACAAAGGTTTTACTGGTATCACTGTAAGGAGGATATCGAGTATTGGTGTAGAGCATGTGATGTTTGTGCTTCAAGAAAGCAACCTTATAGAAAGGCAAAAGCTCCCATGAAACAGTACAATGTAGGCTACCCCCTTGAAAGAATTGCTATCGACATTATGGGTCCTTTACCCATCACTAGCAACAAGGCAAGGTACCTACTAGTAGTATCTTGTTATTTTACTAAATGGTTAGATGCAATACCAATTAGTACCATAGATGCAAAGACTGTGGCCACTAAATTAATAGAGAAGTTCATCTCTGTCTTTGGAGTGCCAATGCAACTGCATTCTGATCAGGGATCGAATTTTGAATCTCAGGTGTTTCAAGAAGTATGTAATATTCTGGGTATTCAGAAAACACGTACAACACCGGGAAGACCTCAGTCCGACGGGATGATTGAAAGAGCATGCAGAAGCATACAAGCAATGCTCTCCGCATTTGTATCTCAGAACCAGAAGGATTGGGACACTCATATACCTTTGCTTATGATGGCCTACAGATCCTCTGTGCATGATACTACTAAATGCACTCCTTCCGCCATGATGTTGGGTCGTGAAATAAGACTACCCATCGACTTGGCCTTAGGATTACCTGAAAAGAGACAAAGCAAGTGCGAAACAGATTATGCATATGAACTGGAAAAGCATTTGGTAGAAACACACAATTTTGCACGTAAACACATGCAAGTATCAAGTGACGGTATGAAAACTTACTATGATAAGTCAGCAAATTTTACAGAATTTTCTGTTGGAGACATAGTATGGTTTCATAACCCTGTTAGAAAACCAGGATTGAGTCTTAAATTACAGCGTCCCTGGAAAGGTCCCTATGTTATAGTAGAAAAGATGAATGAGGTGCTGTATAAAATTAAAGACAATCCCAGGGGTAAACCAAAACTCGTTCACTATGATAGGTTGAAGGTCTACCAAGGAGAAAATAAGCCGACCTGGTTTATTAATGAAAATTAAGATAATAATTAAAGAATAAAATACTTAATCTTAACCTGCCCCTCTATTTATAGTAAACAATTATTAAAACTATTAAATAAAAGGCAGAATTAGCTTGTTTAATGCAATTGTTTGTTTAAGGCAGGGTCTTTCCATTTAGAAGGGAAAATTAGCAAAGAAGTCATAAACAATTCATAAGTTACCCACTTAAAAGCGAGTCACAGAATTTTAGTCTGGCTGGTATTGTACAGTAATTTGTTGTGTGTCTTTTTGTCACACAAGTATATGTAATTAGTTAATGTTGCCTAATGACAAAGGAATGCATGAGTTGTATTCCTAATATATAGGCATATAGTAAAGACCATTTTGAGCAGGCACAAGAGATAGGTTGAAAATTTAACCTAAGATAAGTGTTTGCTTAATACAGGTTGATCTGATTTACAGTGTTTTTGTTAAGATAACTTCGGTTTCTTAAAGACAGGTGACTGTTAAAAAGAGGTAGTCTTTAAGACAGGTTTGATTGTGGCTGAATTAATAACAAACCTTATATGTCTGGGTCTACACTGACACATCTTTGCATCTACACTGTAACGACTCTACATTTGATGCTATCGGATATGACTGGACCTGAAATTAGAAAAGCAGCTGTTTATTTATAAGACACTGTATTATGAAAGAATAGTAGTTAAGGCTGCGTGATGTATTTTACATTACGTATATAGAGCATACAGTCTTATGTACATGAAGTAGATTTTGCCAAAGCACCGAAGGCATTGTAGAGTTATTAAAAATGGTACGGTTCGTGCCTGTTATGCACAATCACAGAAAACATCTTCTGAATTCAGTCATAGTTATAGTTTAATTCAAGATGTTTAGAACTTTAGATAGAAAATTTGATTTTTTAAGATGGTCCGCAGCTTAAGCACTGAAAGCAGGCCAGCTACAAACTATGTTACTTCCAAATCAACTTGAAAATGTTCAAGACTTATGCAGAGAAACATAAGGTCTTGCTCATTTAAAGGCTGTGATTTGAGAAACAAAACAAAAAAAAATAACATTAGAGACATTAGCTCTTATCAGTAGTACCTTGGTAGAGTGAGTCTCTGTTCCAATAGTATCTTCATGATAATCCGGAACTGAAAGAGACCTTCCATTCTATTTCAGGACTCCAGGTTCAGGTGTCTTGTCTGTGGCAGTCAGAATTTCCGGCAGCGGTGTTTTGTGGTTAGACATATCGTGGAACAGCACAGTTGCTTCAGTTACCAGTGCAACCTTTGCAGCAGAATCCTAGTGCGCACGGGGCCACACCAACAGTTATTGGAGAAGGCGCCTTGTCCGGGAAAGCCTGGTGATGCTCTTTTGTTCCAGCGCCAGTCAGGGATTAAGGGCAAGGAGGCAGAGAAGCTGTACACCGAATACAAGGAGAAGACATTGCCAACTCAATGGGAAGAGTATCTTGACACCAGCGTCCCGAAGCCTGTCTCTCCATTGAAGGCATCCCCTCTTCGGAGGTCTAGGTTATCTACACCAAAGAAGAGGAAGAGGGATTCTACTATTTCCAGGAAGTCACCACCTCGTAAGGTCATCGTTGCACCAGTGGAGGAAGAGACGTGGGACAAGGATCCGGTGGAAATCGAACTGTCCTATCCTGAGCCTGCCTCCCCGGCTCACATCCAAGGCGTGACCTTTTCGAGTCCGGAGAAGGTACCACCTACAAAGGAAAAGACAGATGAACCAGAGCAAGCTCGCGAAGACGCTGGTCGTCTCATACCTGAGGAAGAAAACCCCCAGTTGGATTTTGTTGAGGAGACTACCGTTCCCCCCAATGACCAGATTACGGATGAAACGACGTGTATCAACCCTGATGATTTGTTCGCGGGTACAGCGAACAGAGTAGATTTTAGTGGAAGTTCATATCACCAATTGGTCAGGATTCAGACTAAATTCAATCACCCTGAGGCTACCATTCAGAGTCCAGTCGAGGCACAGTGCGAGGGTTTTAACCCCAATGTGAACTTGCTTATAAATTCAACTTTTGGACAACTCCAGAAAGTTCAGGAGGGACGTGTGGTGTTGAACATTGGTGGCCAGTGTTTCCACACTTCCATGGTGACTCTTGGGGCAGAACCTAACTCGATTTTAGGTTTATTATCGGTTAAGGATTGCCCCATGCGCCCCCATAGGAATTGTTACTATTTTGATAGGGATCCTGCCCATTTTAAATTTATCCTAAATTACTTGCGTAATGGCGCTCATTTAGAAATGCTGACCCTTCCCCATGAGAAGCGGTATCTTTTGGAGCTACTCACGGAAGCAAGATTTTTCCGTGTCCAGGGACTGGTGAAGATTATTCTTGATAGGTTGGAGCAGGTTACTAAAAGTCGCGATTTTTAAACAATTGGAATTTGTCAAACTGGCTATATGCTCCAGCCTTACTAACACTAAATTGCTAAATCTTATATCCTAAGATCAAAAATTACTTTTTAAATTCCCATGTTCACCAGTTCCTTTAGTTTAAGCTCTAAGAGATACGGTTTCTCATTTCAGGTTTTATGTGGAAACAGTGGCCTCCAATATCAGCAATATATCATCATAAAGTTTCAATATTTGAACTATTTAATGTGCATATATATTTTATGCCTATAACTTTCCAAGTGTGTTCTGGATTTCAATTAAGGTAATTTACATAACATTTCAATTAAGGTAACATAAATAACATATTTAAATACAGGTGGTTTAAGGCAGTCTTCTATGGTAATTCAATGACCCAGCAGTCTCATAATTTGGAGTTTTTAACAACATTTAAAAATTGAAAGTAATTCATATCACAACAATTGAGTCTGCTATTTTTGTAATGTTTTGCATACAGAGTTGGAATGTGAAGAGATGTATGCCATGGTGTACATCTCTGCGCATTCTAGGTCTGGCAAAAGCATTCCAATTTCATTGAATGATTGAAATCATCCAAAGGTTTTTATTATGATAAATAACAGATATTATTCATATTTGCACAAATCTCATAGTGTCTGTCTGTGTGACCATACATACTCTACCTTAATAAATAATTTTAGCTGGGATGTACTATTTCTGTAGAGTTCACATTTTATTCTTCTGATGAGCATATTTCCTTGAGGCGACCCAATGGTGAACTTCATGGAAAGATTATCATCCGGACAATTATTTTGATGAGTATGTATTTTGTGCACAGGTGGAGCTCCAGTGGAATTGATGTTTATAATAAGGCCTGAGATTTCAGGTTAGCAAAGAATTACCTGATATTATAATTGACATTTTTGTGTGTGTTTTAAAAAATACACACATTTGACTTTTGATTCACTTGCAACATAATATTGTCTATTTAGTTCTTGGCATGGATCTAATATCTTTTGGAATTGTCTCAATGAGACAATTCTAACTGATATTAGATAATTTCAAAGGAATCATACTTATATGGACATTTACCTTTAAGATTGAGCATCAGATGTTAGGATACTCATTTTATTCAAATTTAAGCTTTAAAGTATCAATTTTCATAATAAATTTAAATATCCCAAGCCAAGACCTAAATTACTACTCATTGTGGTTGTGCTGTTGTTCAAAGCAGATTTTATTGAGTTGTGAACATACGTTTATTATCAAATTATAGGCGGAATACCTAAGTTTGTATTTTGTGTCCTGTTAGAGACATTTTTGCAACCTTGTAGTTGGTTGGGATTTGAACTCGGAATGAACATTTTGAGTTGTTTGACCTAACCAGCCCCTTGGTTGTTGGGTTCGAACTATTTGCACAACCACGATGAGTATTTTGAAGAGAAATGATTGATTGCTCATTATGGGACAAAATAAATATGCAAATGTCTTTAAGCTATTTTTTTGCAGTAGGGTTAGTCAGTCTATGGCACAATATTTTATAGTTTCTTGCCCCGAAAACTACAGGCGAAACATTCAGCTGTTGTGTTTGGGGCATGAAAGTATTTCATTGTGCAACAATTCACAAATTGTTAGGAAAATTTACTCATATTTTGGCATTGAGACTCAGTTTGGAAGTCTATTTAACCTTTAAATTTGTCAACAATATGATTGCAAGCATATTCCTTAGTTCAGTGTGCATGGTGATTGCTGTTTTCTCACATTCAGACTAGCATTCGGATCCTTGTCTTGCAGCCAGCATCATAGTGGGCTGAATTCTCTTCTGCATGGTGTTGATTACAGCCTCTCAGCATATTTATTTATAGATTTTATGGCATAGTTGGAAATCTTCATGTTCCAATTTGAACCAATTTAAAGGATATTTTTCATTGTTGCATCAGCATTCAATGAGAGCTGAGGAATGTGCTAATTAAATTATTTAATTGTGCGGGCTGGCCACGTGGTTCGCTCCGGGGCGGAGCATGTGCTCCACAAATTGGCAATAATTCTCATCTGCTGATTTTCAAAACATAAACAATTTGCACAATACTTACCTTTCTCTCCTATTTGGGGTCCAAATCTTTGAGGAAGGGGGGTATTGTAGCACCCCTGGCTAGCCTGCGCATTGTGCTTTGGACCATATTTCGCTAATTGTTTGATGATTGCATCGAGGCAGCGACGACATAATTTCGGTAACTGGGTCAAATATGACAGCCGTAAAACATCTCGTTTAGGCTGAATATTTCCTACCAGTTACCATCTAAGACCTGGTTCGATTCCTTATTACATATATTTCATGATTCTATCAAGAAATATCTATGGAATACCTTTGTTTTCTCGTAAAACGCATTTGTTTCGCATCGCTGTCTCGTGTTTGTATCTTGTCAATTTCATTTCAATATATTCGGAATACTTCGGTTCTCTATACGGGCGCATTCGATTTCGATCGCGGGTTACCCCGGTTCAACTATAGTAACTGGAGTTCATTTGTATTGGTCATCGCGATAAGATCCGAGAACATCCGAATTCGCCTTTTCGCTTACGTCATATGTGACGATTACCGGGCACGCGCTAGAAGGCTATATAAGAGAGCGAGACAGGGTCTCTGGTTGGTCATTGTCTTACGATAGTAGACACGGCCGCTGTAGTTTTGTTTACCTGGTAAACAAAAAGCTTTAACCCGTTAACCAGACTCTTAGTATTATATTAACCTGAAGCATTTAACCTGAAGCATTTAACCTATCTTACTAGATATGTCAGCATACAGATTATTTGGCGAGGTTAATACTATTTTTCTCTTTTAACCTGGAACATTCATCTTGGAAATTGGCTAACTTTAACCTGAATCCAAGGTTAATGTTCCCCACCCACTATTTCCCAGCCAGAGTTCTGTGACTTCGCTCGCTTATATATCCTATCTATTTTATCTCTTGAACATCATTTATTTTCCTTGGTGAAAGCTAGTCAGGTTAATACCTGGGTAGATGCAGATTAGACTCTGGAATTAGCTGAGTAGTTTCTGCATTTGCCTGGTTAAGACTTGAACCTTTAACCAGGAACCTACTGTTGTTACAAGCGTTAAGTCCAAATTAATATCAAACTATTTTCATTTATATCCATGTATTTCTTTGGTTAAAGAACACCAGGTTATCACCTGCACAGATACAGATTTATATTCCAGTTATTAACTGGGGATTTTCTGTATCTGTCTAGATTAAGATTTGTCCTTTAACCAGAGATTTCATGTCTCCATCTAAATTAAACTAAAATGTTTTGTAGTTGACATATATGCACTTTTGATTTGGATAAACCAAGATAACTTGATTTGGCTAGTTTCTCTCATTTCAATTCCCTAGTCAAACTCTAAAACGAACCCACAACATTTGTGACCCTCAATTTAGACCACATTTAGCCACTCAGCCACATTAGATCCTGACAAATCTACGGCATATATCCTGACAAACATATGGCATAGATCCTGACAAAATCAACGCCGAGAGGGTTACAAACTGGTGTCAGAACCAGGGATTAGTTTTATTTTAGAGCAAGTTTAGTATATCCGTATCAAAGTGCAGGCCCGTCTGGGACAATAATAAGTTGAGTAGATTTTAATTATTTATTGAGCATATAATACATTAAAATTTCAATATTTCACAAAGCTGTTGACTCTACAAAGGCTCTAATCTGAAAGTAGAAAGATTACTATTCTTGTACTTGGAAGAAACCATAGTTCATCTAAGTGACAATTATTCATAGTAATTATTTCAACCATGGCACAAGCAAATGAGCCTGATAGTGATAATCATTCCTTGCATGCTCAAGATGATGATTATAGTGATGATGAGTCTGTACATGCTGCTAGAAGCCAGCATAATTTGTCCCAGATAGAAATAGATATCAGGGAAGAAATGTCTGGCATAGCAACACAAGTACGTGATAGTATTTTGGGGCTGCAAGAGCAAATGCAAAATAAATTTAAAGAACTTGAGTGTCAAATTGTAAAGTTAGAAACACAAGTTAAGGATAGGACACCTTCCCAGTCTGTTGGTCAGAGTAAAGGTAGCAACCTAGACCAGACTAATGAAAATGCTAACAATTTACAGAATAGTGAATCTTCCATCCAGACAATTCACATTTCAGCTGAATCATCAGCAGACACTATATCTCATGAAACACATTCATTAGTAGATGACAGTCAATCTAAGGGAGATAACCTTTCCATTATTAATAGGCAGTCAAAGGGAGATAATAGCATTAGGCTTAAACCTCAAAATTATTCAGGCACTGAAGATTTTGAAGATTTTCTGGCTCAATTTGAAATAACCACTGAGATAAATGGTTGGGACTATAGAGCCAAGTCTCTATATTTGGCAAACAGTTTAATTGGATCTGCCAGATCTTTGCTCAATGAACTCACGTCAGAACAACGTCGTGATTATAGTAGTTTAGTACAAAAGCTCACTGCACGTTATGGCTCTGAAAATCGTGCTGAAGTCTTTAGAGCTCAGCTCAAGTCTCGAATTAAGCAAAAGGCTGAGACTATCCCTGAATTAGCTCAGGCAATCAAGAAATTGACCCGTCAGGCCTACCCAAAAGCTGGCCTTGACGTCATAGAAGCTTTGGCTTTAGACCATTTTATAGATGGCCTGCCAGAACCAGAAATACGTCTACGCCTTAGGGAGGTAGGACCAAAATCTTTGTCTGAAGCTGAGACTATTGCTGTGCGCATGGAAGCACACAGAATAGCTGACAAGCAACGGACACGTTTTGTAGGTAAAGTTGAGCAAGTTAATTCTGACAATTCTGTGAGCCAGAAAACCTTAGAAAATCAATTGTCTGAGTTAAGCAAAAACTTTGAGTCATTGCAAAAGAAAGTTGAAAGCTTTTCGCAACAATCTTCTAGGCCCTTTAGGACTCATAACAATAGGCCTCAACATAATAATGCCAATAACCACTTCTATTCAAATAGGCACCCAAATGGCAGACAAAATCAATACAGGAATGATAACTCTTACATGACACAACCCAGGGGCGGTAATCAAAATTATCAAAATAACCAACATGCCAATTTTCAGTCAAATCAGACTAGGAGACAGGAAAACTTCAATCAGTCGCACCAGGGGTCCGGGTCCAGACTGAATTAGATAATGGACCTAAATTAGTAGCCATGAGGCAAAACTGGTGCATAGAAGAAGGCTATTTTGTTTGTAGTAAAATTGAAAATGTACCTGTTTCTTTTCTGATTGACACGGGGTCCAATGTAACTATTCTCAGCAAGAAGCTTCTGTCTAGATTTCCTCAGGAGTTCTGCCAGACTATCATACCTACAAATATGAAATTACTGTCAGTTACAGGGGAAGTGACTCCGTTTCATGGAAAAACTGAAGTTATCATTGAAATTGGGTCACAAAAGGTTCCCCATACTATTTTGATAGCAGACATTGAAAATGAGGGAATTTTGGGTATGGATTTTCTTGCTGATAACCAGTGTGACATAATGTTGTCCAGACAATTTTTGAAAATTAATGGTGAGAAAATAAGATGTTTTGCAAATAGCCGTGAAGCTCAAGCTAGATGTTGTAGGATAGCGGTTTCAGAGTTTACTGTAATACCACCGCAGACCGAGATTGTAGTAGAGGGGTTTCCTACTAGTACTATTGACAGAAGAGCAACAGGCTTACTTGAAACAGACTCCAAATTCTTGCATAAAAAGGGTCTGCTGGTGGCAAAAGCTTTAGTTTGCCCTGAAACCGGCACCGTCCCTGTACGCATTGCTAATCTGTACGACCAGAAACTTGAATTAAACAAGCATACAATTGTTGCTACTTTTGAACCTTTAGAGCCTGAAGAGCTTCTGTCAGTAAATACTGCTAAAACCGTCTCAAACAGTGATAGCACATACTCTGAAACTGATATTCCTGAGCATTTGCAAGACTTATATTCTAATAGTTCTGAGCATTTGTCTGAGCATGAGAAATCCCAACTTAAGCAATTGTTAATCAAATATCAAAACTCTTTCTCCAAATCATCACATGATTTAGGACGGACCTCTATAATAGAACATACCATCAATCTTGTCCCAGATACCAGACCTATAAAACAGCCTCCTTACCGATTACCACTTGCTAAGCGACAAGAGGCAGAAAATGAAATTAAGGCCATGGCAGAAATGGACTTAATTGAACCTTCTACAAGCCCTTGGTCAGCACCAGCAATAATGGTCCCCAAGAAAAATGGCAAGCTTAGACTGTGTGTTGACTATAGACGTCTGAACAAGAAAACCATTCCAGACAGTCAACCTTTACCACACATTGGTGATTCCCTTGATGCTTTAGGGGGTGCAAAGTGGTTTTCAACTTTGGATTTAAAAATGGGTTTTCACCAGGTCAGTGTAGCCGAGCAAGATAGGCCGAAAACTGCTTTTAGTATACCAGGCAGTGGCCTATGGCAATTCAAAGTTATGCCTTTTCGGTGCCACCAACAGTCCTGCAGTTTTCGAAAGGCTTATGGAAAGGATATTTGCAGGTTTAACATATGTTACCCTTTTGATTTATTTAGATGACATCATAGTTTTTGGGAAAACATTTGAAGTGCATTTGAAGAATTTAGAAGAGGTTTTCCTACGTCTGAAAGAGGCTAACCTTAAAATAAATGCTGAAAAATGTTTATTTTTCCAAAAACAGACAATTTTTCTTGGACATTTAGTTACGGACAAAGGCATTTGTTCGGATCCAACAAAAACAAAGAGTGTACAAGAATGGCCCATTCCCAGGACTGTTACTGAAGTACGGTCCTTTGTAGGTCTTTGTTCCTATCTTAGAAAGTTCATACCAAACTTTAGCACTGTGTGTAAACCATTACATGTGTTAACAGAGAAAGGTCGTAGTTTTAATTGGAGTGAAGAGTGTCAGATTGCATTTAATACGCTCAAGTCTGCACTCATTTCTGCACCAATACTAGCATTTCCGCAAGGAAGTGGTGAATTTATTTTGGACTGTGATGCATCTAATGTTGCTCTAGGTGCTGTGCTATCTCAGATTCAGGATGGAGAAGAAAGAGTGATTGCATACTATAGTAAGTGCTTCTCCAGAACTGAACGTAATTATTGCACAACGCGGAGGGAGCTTCTAGCCGTCGTCAGTTCAATAAAATATTTCCACCACTATCTTTATGGAAGACATTTTACAGTTAGAAGTGACCATGGTTCATTACGCTGGTTAATGAATTTTAAGAATATAGAAGGTCAGATAGCACGATGGCTTGAGACGCTTGCTTCCTATGATTTTGAGATTGTTCACAGGAGTGGACGTTTACATTCAAATGCGGACAGTTTAAGCCGTAGACCCTGTCTACAGGATAATTGTAAGTACTGCAGTAATGTTGATAGTAGATATGCTACCGAAGACCCTGGAGTGGCCACCCGGGCTTCATGGATTGTAGGAGAGAGTACAAATATGGGGGAATGCATAGAGAAAGATGGTACGATAAGAATGCAGTTAGAGATTGATGGGCTTGCACCACCAGACAAATGGACTATAAAAGGCAAGAGCTCTGTTTCTGCAGATGTGCACCTACAGAAACTGACCTCTGAAAATAGTATACCTGAATGTTTTAATACTTGGGGGATCCGAAAGAGTACTTCTCTACCTACCATTTTGAGCCAAGATTGTTCTATAAGTAGGGAAATCAGCTTCAGAAATGAAGATGATTTCAATGTTAGTGTAAGCAACGTTACCCACTGCACTGAAAAGTCAGGCACTGGATTTTATGGACCGAGGAGGGGCTCTTTAAGTGATATAAACCTCTGCACTGGACAGCCAGGCATTGGTGAGAATTTATTAGTTAGTAGTGATGGTGATATGAAGACGTCTGCTGTCCGAAACATCGATATTGAATGTATGACTCCTGAGAACATAAGACTTGAACAGGACCAAGACCCTGTTATCAAACAGATTAAACAATGGAAGCTAGCGGGCTCAAGACCAGTTTGGACTGATGTTGCCGAGCATGGCATTGAACTTAAAGTTTACTGGAATCAATGGAAAGCTTTGCTAATCATTGATGACCTGTTGTATAAGAAAAATTTAGAGGGAAGTAACTCTGGCGATAATGAAAACCAGATTGTCCTTCCTAGTAGTTTAAGGAAAACAGCTTTTGTATTGTTGCATGAAACTGCCACTTCTGGTCATTTAGGGCAGCAAAAGACATATACCAGGATAAAACAAAGGTTTTACTGGTATCACTGTAAGGAGGATATCGTGTATTGGTGTAGAGCATGTGATGTTTGTGCTTCAAGAAAGCAACCTTATAGAAAGGCAAAAGCTCCCATGAAACAGTACAATGTAGGCTACCCCCTTGAAAGAATTGCTATCGACATTATGGGTCCTTTACCCATCACTAGCAACAAGGCAAGGTACCTACTAGTAGTATCTTGTTATTTTACTAAATGGTTAGATGCAATACCAATTAGTACCATAGATGCAAAGACTGTGGCCACTAAATTAATAGAGAAGTTCATCTCTGTCTTTGGAGTGCCAATGCAACTGCATTCTGATCAGGGATCGAATTTTGAATCTCAGGTGTTTCAAGAAGTATGTAATATTCTGGGTATTCAGAAAACACGTACAACACCGGGAAGACCTCAGTCCGACGGGATGATTGAAAGAGCATGCAGAAGCATACAAGCAATGCTCTCCGCATTTGTATCTCAGAACCAGAAGGATTGGGACACTCATATACCTTTGCTTATGATGGCCTACAGATCCTCTGTGCATGATACTACTAAATGCACTCCTTCCGCCATGATGTTGGGTCGTGAAATAAGACTACCCATCGACTTGGCCTTAGGATTACCTGAAAAGAGACAAAGCAAGTGCGAAACAGATTATGCATATGAACTGGAAAAGCATTTGGTAGAAACACACAATTTTGCACGTAAACACATGCAAGTATCAAGTGACGGTATGAAAACTTACTATGATAAGTCAGCAAATTTTACAGAATTTTCTGTTGGAGACATAGTATGGTTTCATAACCCTGTTAGAAAACCAGGATTGAGTCTTAAATTACAGCGTCCCTGGAAAGGTCCCTATGTTATAGTAGAAAAGATGAATGAGGTGCTGTATAAAATTAAAGACAATCCCAGGGGTAAACCAAAACTCGTTCACTATGATAGGTTGAAGGTCTACCAAGGAGAAAATAAGCCGACCTGGTTTATTAATGAAAATTAAGATAATAATTAAAGAATAAAATACTTAATCTTAACCTGCCCCTCTATTTATAGTAAACAATTATTAAAACTATTAAATAAAAGGCAGAATTAGCTTGTTTAATGCAATTGTTTGTTTAAGGCAGGGTCTTTCCATTTAGAAGGGAAAATTAGCAAAGAAGTCATAAACAATTCATAAGTTACCCACTTAAAAGCGAGTCACAGAATTTTAGTCTGGCTGGTATTGTACAGTAATTTGTTGTGTGTCTTTTTGTCACACAAGTATATGTAATTAGTTAATGTTGCCTAATGACAAAGGAATGCATGAGTTGTATTCCTAATATATAGGCATATAGTAAAGACCATTTTGAGCAGGCACAAGAGATAGGTTGAAAATTTAACCTAAGATAAGTGTTTGCTTAATACAGGTTGATCTGATTTACAGTGTTTTTGTTAAGATAACTTCGGTTTCTTAAAGACAGGTGACTGTTAAAAAGAGGTAGTCTTTAAGACAGGTTTGATTGTGGCTGAATTAATAACAAACCTTATATGTCTGGGTCTACACTGACACATCTTTGCATCTACACTGTAACGACTCTACATTTGATGCTATCGGATATGACTGGACCTGAAATTAGAAAAGCAGCTGTTTATTTATAAGACACTGTATTATGAAAGAATAGTAGTTAAGGCTGCGTGATGTATTTTACATTACGTATATAGAGCATACAGTCTTATGTACATGAAGTAGATTTTGCCAAAGCACCGAAGGCATTGTAGAGTTATTAAAAATGGTACGGTTCGTGCCTGTTATGCACAATCACAGAAAACATCTTCTGAATTCAGTCATAGTTATAGTTTAATTCAAGATGTTTAGAACTTTAGATAGAAAATTTGATTTTTTAAGATGGTCCGCAGCTTAAGCACTGAAAGCAGGCCAGCTACAAACTATGTTACTTCCAAATCAACTTGAAAATGTTCAAGACTTATGCAGAGAAACATAAGGTCTTGCTCATTTAAAGGCTGTGATTTGAGAAACAAAACAAAAAAAAATAACATTAGAGACATTAGCTCTTATCAGTAGTACCTTGGTAGAGTGAGTCTCTGTTCCAATAGTATCTTCATGATAATCCGGAACTGAAAGAGACCTTCCATTCTATTTCAGGACTCCAGGTTCAGGTGTCTTGTCTGTGGCAGTCAGAATTTCCGGCAGCGGTGTTTTGTGGTTAGACATATCGTGGAACAGCACAGTTGCTTCAGTTACCAGTGCAACCTTTGCAGCAGAATCCTAGTGCGCACGGGGCCACACCAACAGTTATTGGAGAAGGCGCCTTGTCCGGGAAAGCCTGGTGATGCTCTTTTGTTCCAGCGCCAGTCAGGGATTAAGGGCAAGGAGGCAGAGAAGCTGTACACCGAATACAAGGAGAAGACATTGCCAACTCAATGGGAAGAGTATCTTGACACCAGCGTCCCGAAGCCTGTCTCTCCATTGAAGGCATCCCCTCTTCGGAGGTCTAGGTTATCTACACCAAAGAAGAGGAAGAGGGATTCTACTATTTCCAGGAAGTCACCACCTCGTAAGGTCATCGTTGCACCAGTGGAGGAAGAGACGTGGGACAAGGATCCGGTGGAAATCGAACTGTCCTATCCTGAGCCTGCCTCCCCGGCTCACATCCAAGGCGTGACCTTTTCGAGTCCGGAGAAGGTACCACCTACAAAGGAAAAGACAGATGAACCAGAGCAAGCTCGCGAAGACGCTGGTCGTCTCATACCTGAGGAAGAAAACCCCCAGTTGGATTTTGTTGAGGAGACTACCGTTCCCCCCAATGACCAGATTACGGATGAAACGACGTGTATCAACCCTGATGATTTGTTCGCGGGTACAGCGAACAGAGTAGATTTTAGTGGAAGTTCATATCACCAATTGGTCAGGATTCAGACTAAATTCAATCACCCTGAGGCTACCATTCAGAGTCCAGTCGAGGCACAGTGCGAGGGTTTTAACCCCAATGTGAACTTGCTTATAAATTCAACTTTTGGACAACTCCAGAAAGTTCAGGAGGGACGTGTGGTGTTGAACATTGGTGGCCAGTGTTTCCACACTTCCATGGTGACTCTTGGGGCAGAACCTAACTCGATTTTAGGTTTATTATCGGTTAAGGATTGCCCCATGCGCCCCCATAGGAATTGTTACTATTTTGATAGGGATCCTGCCCATTTTAAATTTATCCTAAATTACTTGCGTAATGGCGCTCATTTAGAAATGCTGACCCTTCCCCATGAGAAGCGGTATCTTTTGGAGCTACTCACGGAAGCAAGATTTTTCCGTGTCCAGGGACTGGTGAAGATTATTCTTGATAGGTTGGAGCAGGTTACTAAAAGTCGCGATTTTTAAACAATTGGAATTTGTCAAACTGGCTATATGCTCCAGCCTTACTAACACTAAATTGCTAAATCTTATATCCTAAGATCAAAAATTACTTTTTAAATTCCCATGTTCACCAGTTCCTTTAGTTTAAGCTCTAAGAGATACGGTTTCTCATTTCAGGTTTTATGTGGAAACAGTGGCCTCCAATATCAGCAATATATCATCATAAAGTTTCAATATTTGAACTATTTAATGTGCATATATATTTTATGCCTATAACTTTCCAAGTGTGTTCTGGATTTCAATTAAGGTAATTTACATAACATTTCAATTAAGGTAACATAAATAACATATTTAAATACAGGTGGTTTAAGGCAGTCTTCTATGGTAATTCAATGACCCAGCAGTCTCATAATTTGGAGTTTTTAACAACATTTAAAAATTGAAAGTAATTCATATCACAACAATTGAGTCTGCTATTTTTGTAATGTTTTGCATACAGAGTTGGAATGTGAAGAGATGTATGCCATGGTGTACATCTCTGCGCATTCTAGGTCTGGCAAAAGCATTCCAATTTCATTGAATGATTGAAATCATCCAAAGGTTTTTATTATGATAAATAACAGATATTATTCATATTTGCACAAATCTCATAGTGTCTGTCTGTGTGACCATACATACTCTACCTTAATAAATAATTTTAGCTGGGATGTACTATTTCTGTAGAGTTCACATTTTATTCTTCTGATGAGCATATTTCCTTGAGGCGACCCAATGGTGAACTTCATGGAAAGATTATCATCCGGACAATTATTTTGATGAGTATGTATTTTGTGCACAGGTGGAGCTCCAGTGGAATTGATGTTTATAATAAGGCCTGAGATTTCAGGTTAGCAAAGAATTACCTGATATTATAATTGACATTTTTGTGTGTGTTTTAAAAAATACACACATTTGACTTTTGATTCACTTGCAACATAATATTGTCTATTTAGTTCTTGGCATGGATCTAATATCTTTTGGAATTGTCTCAATGAGACAATTCTAACTGATATTAGATAATTTCAAAGGAATCATACTTATATGGACATTTACCTTTAAGATTGAGCATCAGATGTTAGGATACTCATTTTATTCAAATTTAAGCTTTAAAGTATCAATTTTCATAATAAATTTAAATATCCCAAGCCAAGACCTAAATTACTACTCATTGTGGTTGTGCTGTTGTTCAAAGCAGATTTTATTGAGTTGTGAACATACGTTTATTATCAAATTATAGGCGGAATACCTAAGTTTGTATTTTGTGTCCTGTTAGAGACATTTTTGCAACCTTGTAGTTGGTTGGGATTTGAACTCGGAATGAACATTTTGAGTTGTTTGACCTAACCAGCCCCTTGGTTGTTGGGTTCGAACTATTTGCACAACCACGATGAGTATTTTGAAGAGAAATGATTGATTGCTCATTATGGGACAAAATAAATATGCAAATGTCTTTAAGCTATTTTTTTGCAGTAGGGTTAGTCAGTCTATGGCACAATATTTTATAGTTTCTTGCCCCGAAAACTACAGGCGAAACATTCAGCTGTTGTGTTTGGGGCATGAAAGTATTTCATTGTGCAACAATTCACAAATTGTTAGGAAAATTTACTCATATTTTGGCATTGAGACTCAGTTTGGAAGTCTATTTAACCTTTAAATTTGTCAACAATATGATTGCAAGCATATTCCTTAGTTCAGTGTGCATGGTGATTGCTGTTTTCTCACATTCAGACTAGCATTCGGATCCTTGTCTTGCAGCCAGCATCATAGTGGGCTGAATTCTCTTCTGCATGGTGTTGATTACAGCCTCTCAGCATATTTATTTATAGATTTTATGGCATAGTTGGAAATCTTCATGTTCCAATTTGAACCAATTTAAAGGATATTTTTCATTGTTGCATCAGCATTCAATGAGAGCTGAGGAATGTGCTAATTAAATTATTTAATTGTGCGGGCTGGCCACGTGGTTCGCTCCGGGGCGGAGCATGTGCTCCACAAATTGGCAATAATTCTCATCTGCTGATTTTCAAAACATAAACAATTTGCACAATACTTACCTTTCTCTCCTATTTGGGGTCCAAATCTTTGAGGAAGGGGGGTATTGTAGCACCCCTGGCTAGCCTGCGCATTGTGCTTTGGACCATATTTCGCTAATTGTTTGATGATTGCATCGAGGCAGCGACGACATAATTTCGGTAACTGGGTCAAATATGACAGCCGTAAAACATCTCGTTTAGGCTGAATATTTCCTACCAGTTACCATCTAAGACATGGTTCGATTCCTTATTACATATATTTCATGATTCTATCAAGAAATATCTATGGAATACCTTTGTTTTCTCGTAAAACGCATTTGTTTCGCATCGCTGTCTCGTGTTTGTATCTTGTCAATTTCATTTCAATATATTCGGAATACTTCGGTTCTCTATACGGGCGCATTCGATTTCGATCGCGGGTTACCCCGGTTCAACTATAGTAACGGGAGTTCATTTGTATTGGTCATCGCGATAAGATCCGAGAACATCCGAATTCGCCTTTTCGCTTACGTCATATGTGACGATTACCGGGCACGCGCTAGAAGGCTATATAAGAGAGCGAGACAGGGTCTCTGGTTGGTCATTGTCTTACGATAGTAGACACGGCCGCTGTAGTTTTGTTTACCTGGTAAACAAAAAGCTTTAACCCGTTAACCAGACTCTTAGTATTATATTAACCTGAAGCATTTAACCTGAAGCATTTAACCTATCTTACTAGATATGTCAGCATACAGATTATTTGGCGAGGTTAATACTATTTTTCTCTTTTAACCTGGAACATTCATCTTGGAAATTGGCTAACTTTAACCTGAATCCAAGGTTAATGTTCCCCACCCACTATTTCCCAGCCAGAGTTCTGTGACTTCGCTCGCTTATATATCCTATCTATTTTATCTCTTGAACATCATTTATTTTCCTTGGTGAAAGCTAGTCAGGTTAATACCTGGGTAGATGCAGATTAGACTCTGGAATTAGCTGAGTAGTTTCTGCATTTGCCTGGTTAAGACTTGAACCTTTAACCAGGAACCTACTGTTGTTACAAGCGTTAAGTCCAAATTAATATCAAACTATTTTCATTTATATCCATGTATTTCTTTGGTTAAAGAACACCAGGTTATCACCTGCACAGATACAGATTTATATTCCAGTTATTAACTGGGGATTTTCTGTATCTGTCTAGATTAAGATTTGTCCTTTAACCAGAGATTTCATGTCTCCATCTAAATTAAACTAAAATGTTTTGTAGTTGACATACGGTAAATCTTGTATTAGTTCGTACAGTAAAAAATAATTATTTTTCGCTGTGTACGAACTAATAAAAATTATTTTTCTGAGAAACGGGACTGTACGAACTAATAAAATGAAATTCTGAAGATCGAAAAACGGGACCAAAAACGTGCGAAAGTTGCCAAAGAGGGAGGGAGTTCTGTTTATCCTTTTAGCCTAATTACAGGCTGAATATCTGATCAGTATTTTCAATTAAACTAACATACTTAATAGCATGGTGAAAGATTGAAAATAAACAACCAAACATAAAAGTCCGGATTGCCGTTTTAACCGACTCACATGCAATGTGCGATATACCCGGCGATATCATCCGGTTACAGGCCAACTTTACAGAGGCCTGCTTTACGGAAGAGATGTCACGTCGGACTTGTTCTATGACGATTGTCTTGATTGGAATCATACTCGGACCCACTGGGTCCTAGGAATCATAACAAAAATACAACTTCTGTTCACTACCGACGGCTAGCTCTACAACGTAACAGAGCAATGTATATCGCAGCTTTCGTTTTTTGGCAATGATGTAGATTCTTATTTTCTTAGAACCCTCGAAAATGCAGCATAGAAGTAGAGACAATACATGTACGTACATTCAGTCCTACAGGTTAGACCTACGCGTACACTCATCGATTTGGAATGAAAACTGAAAATGAAAATGGCGACTTCTAAATATGAAATATGAACAACTGGAACGCAGAACTCTCATGAATCAGAGTAGTACATTTCTCTGCCTTCATATTGTAAAAAGACCCACAACTTACGTTTTTGCGAATGCATACTCCATTTAAAGGCTTTGTATGAACACCTATATTTCTGCATAGGTTGGTTGGTTCGAGTCTTCATCATACGTCGTATTCCTTGTGGCGACATAACATGCTCAGCTTGTTCGCACACCCCCTTACGTGTTAGCTCGGGCCCAATATAGCTCGGTGTTAGGCTGTTAGCATTCTAAGATTATGAAAATGGCAATCAATGTAGAACCAGATTCCCGTACTTTTCATCTTCGGTCGCTTGACCATGGAAAAGCCATTACACGAGAAAACCTGTCTTTCGTGATTTGAGGCTGACTGACTCTTTTACAGCCAGAAACAGGGTTGGATGCACATGATAGTCTTTGCACTGCTATTTGAACACCATGCTATCCCGTATACACCTTGCTTTCCATGAATGGATCCAGGATTTTTCGTCAGGGGGGGGGGGGGTCCGGGTCAATCTGACAAAAAAAGCCCTGACAACATTTTTTTTTTAGTCCTCAGCTTATTTTACTGAAGTCAAATGGTTAATTTCGAAGCAAACTCATTTTTCAAGGTTCCAGAGGGGGTCCAACATTTTCCAGGGGGTTCCAACTTTTTCCAAGGGGGTCCAATTGCTTATACCCTATAGAAACCCATATAACTTGTGATTTTCCAGGGGGTCTGGACCCCCTAACCCCCCTCTGGATCCGCACTTTCTATCTCGATCAGCAGGAGATAGCTTTTTTCCGTTTAGTCGTCGTTGGGTGGTATTTTTCAGTTTTATTTAAATTTTGATAGACCATGATTCTGTAAGCAAACAGTGGCGTCAGGCGACCCCACGTGCGGATCCAGAGGGTGGTTAGGGGGTCCGGACCCCCCTCCCTGGAAAATCACAAGTTATATGGGTTTCTTTGGACACCCCTACCCCCTGGAAGAAGTTGGACCCCCTCCTCCCCTCTGTAATAAAACCATTGGATCCACTCTGTAAATTGTAAAATAAGTTGACTAAAAAAACATTGTCCAGACTGTTTTCTGGCCGTCGGGCCTCGACCCCCCCCCCCCCCCCCCCCGCCTGACAAAAATTCCTGGATCCGCGCATGAACCCTGTTCGACTTGTCTGTTCATAAGGCCTGGGCCACTGTTTAATGTGTAATGTACATTTTCTTGCGTCAAGGCCATCATCACGTGCGACCCCAAACTTTAAAACAACACGTGGCCGGAATTGATGTGGGCGGTCTCTTTGATCTTAAAAAGGATCATGCTGTCTTTGCCCTTGGCATCAGCTGATATAATTAGCAGACGTTTTGTGAATTGACCAGGCCCAGCAAAAAAAAAATAAATAAAACAAAATGTGAATTCAAACTGTTTGAAACTCTGATATGGCCGGAGACCTCGGACCCAGTATGTTAATTGGGTCCGAGGCGGAGACAGAGGGGGCAGGGGGTCCGGACCTCCCCATGAAAATCATAAGTTGCCATTTGTTTCCTAGAAGAAAAACTGGTACGAACCTCCCTCGAGAAGCAATTCGACCCCCCCCCCCCCCCCCCCCCCTTTGGAATTGTCTGGATCCGCGCACGCATGTCTTGACAGGAATTTTATTTTTTATTTTTTTGCATGTAGCAGGTTTAGCTATCATACTTTCTAGAGATAATTGGTAGAACTGCGTAGGTGCGCTGGCTGATCTGCGCCTTTGTTGTTTGTATACTAAAAAGTTTCTCGCGGAATTGGGTAAAAACGCGAAGTTGCAAATTTAAATATACACGGACGGTAAACGAGAGACTTTTTCGACCATTTTTTCTTATCTGAAAGCAAGCAATTGTTGCGGTGAGCCTAACTTTAGACATGCACCTTCATCTACATTCCTTGTATGTGAGTATTTATGCCCCTGGCAAGACTGTGCGGATGTGCAGGCTCGTCTGAGCCTTCGCTGGTTGCATGTGCGAGAGGTACCATAATCTCATGAACTGGCTCGTTTCATAGACAGCCCAATGTAAAGCATGATGCAGAAGCATGCATAAATCACTTTTCATCTTGTTTTGTGCGTCTGTGCGTACGTGTGATGATCCACAGGAATCATTTAATATGTAAGACCCATAATACAATTTCATGAGGACGCCGCGCTAGGCTCATCAGTGTCGTCTTTGTTTGTTAAAAAGTTCCATCGGATATACAATGTATATAGTTATTTTATTACGCTTATTGCGTGCGCGTTTTGATGAAACTTAGAAATGAAATTTAAAGCACAGCTAATTAGTGGGAGTACGTAGGTGTCTAGATTCTTCATACACTCCAAAACTTTGAGTTACCCGACGAGATTGCACAAAAGCACAGGCTCCCCTGAGCCTTCGCTGATAACATTGGGAAAAACACCAGCCGATATGGTTTCATCATGCTCGGATCCAGTGATTCAAAAAAAAAGACGCTTCACAGAAAGACCTGAAAGGCTCAATGATCACAGACATGTAGGACACTGTGTGCGCGCGCGCGTGGTTGTGTACATGTATTTGATTTTTGTCATGACTGGACAAAATATCTCCGCGATTTGCATCAGTCCGACGTTCATTGAACCTAGCGTTTTTCATTGAATAAAAGTTTGGCATGCATCAATGCTGGATGCACGCGCATAAGCGACACTGACGATCGCACTCACAGGCGAAACGCTCCTGTTCCGCTGATATGTTTGTTAACTGACGTGCTCGACGAAAAACGAAAGCATCGTAGACAGACACACTGATTGACCAAATGAACGGAAAAAACGTTGTGTACGAACTATTTAAATTACAAATAGGAAAAATGACCACTGTACGAACTAATACATGACATTTTGAGCTAACCGGTCATGAGTAATTTATGGTGTACGAACTATTCGAGTGTACGAACTAATACAAGATTTACCGTATATGCACTTTTGATTTGGATAAACCAAGATAACTTGATTTGGCTAGTTTCTCTCATTTCAATTCCCTAGTCAAACTCTAAAACGAACCCACAACATTTGTGACCCTCAATTTAGACCACATTTAGCCACTCAGCCACATTAGATCCTGACAAATCTACGGCATATATCCTGACAAACATATGGCATAGATCCTGACAAAATCAACGCCGAGAGGGTTACAATATATATATATATATATATATATATATATATATATATAGGGATATAGTGAATCAACTGAGCCGATAGATGCTGTAAATATTTTGCCTCTAGCGAGATTCGAACCCACGACCTCGACAACACCGCCTAGCACTACACCAGACATTGACACTACCAACTGCGCCACTGAGACATCCCCAAAAAAGGATGTTCAGGAAGCGCTGATATTGACGACGCCTGATGCAGTACATGTCGTATATTGGTTCCTTTTTCAATGCATGGCATCTATTTCGTATATATATATATATATATATATATATATATATATATATATATATATATATATATATATATATATATATATATAAAGATAAAGAAGCCTTATTTAACGTCACTTATACTGTAACAGACAACATTAGCTCACAAGCTATTCTGCAACATAATAATATCTTAAACAGATACTTACCTGCCTTACTCTATCTTCCTAGCACAAGCGAGCGTCAGCAAGGGAGCTGCAAGTACCATTTTTACACCTTTGGTATGGTGCGGACGTGGGTTCGAACCCATGACCTCCCTCTCCGAAAGCAGACGCTCTACCAATGTAGCTATGGAGGCGGTTACTGAGCTATCGAGGTGGTTGTACTTGACTATTTGGGGATTTTTTCTCTAAGATTTGTCTAAAAATTATTTTCATATACATGCTTTCAGATAGGAACATGGCTATGAAAATCCCTGAATCATACTAACGTATATATATACCTTTTGGTAGACTATCTACTGTCTGATGTGCAGATTCCTGATTTACATCTACAACAGCTAATGAGGCACCTTCTTTTGCAAACAGCTGGCAGACCGCTTTTCCGATACCACTTCCAGCACCTAAAAATATCAGCCATTAACACTCTTGCATGCTCTGTTAAATAAATGCACATAATTTACAACATGCTCAAAGGCATAATAATTCATTGAGCAATGACAAAATATGCAAAAATTACACTTTAATATTGGCCATAATATCATAATTGAGAAGGCAGTGATTTTGTTACATGCGCATCCTGCATCTTTTGCGCATACTTTTGTCTCTGGGATGCTAAGTTTTTATTTCAGCGAGTCCCAAGATGCAATAGTATTGTAGAATTGTCATCAAAATAGTGTTCTGGACTCATAAGCTTGCAGTAAGAACACATTGATATGAGAAACAGCGAGTCCCAGGACCCATAAGCCCAAAATTGTAAATGAATCACTGGAAGGGGCATTTTTTTGTTGCTAAAGAATAGAATACGTTGGATTATGGATATATTATGGTATAGATCAAATTCTTTTCAGTTCTGAATGCATTATACTTATTAAAATAAGAAAAAGGGCAAAGATCAGGAATCGATACAATCACATACTACACCTGACCCAGGATACCAATGGGAAAGAAACAAACTCACAATTAGACATCAAAAACAAGAGCCAAGAGATCAGCCCTTTCCCAGCAGGTGACCACAAGCCAACAATAAGCAGACTCTCACAAAAGCATAACAAACACATAAATAACACTAAATGTATTCAGGAAACCTGTAAACAAGCATTTTTGCAGTGAACATGCAGATGAAATGTATTTCATCAGGGTCTACACTGTTTGTTAGGGTAAAAAAGATCTTCAGAAACAAAAGATTTTTTTTTAAATTATAACCTGACACCCCTAGATATGTACAATTGACTATCCCAAGTTTATTCTATTATCAAACAAGAAGGAGGAATCCATTAGACTAATACTATAAAAGTATACAAAGGTTTATTATCTGCTTAACACTTTCACTGCAATTGTTGACTAGTCATCTGCATGTTGTCTGCTTTTGTATTCTGGCAGCCTCAATTAGAAACTCAAATTGTATGTACCCAGATCAGCACTCTGTTTTAGGTCGATCCACACTGTTTGAATGCAAATGATAAATTTATACAGGGTTCCCACAGACATTCAAAACACAATTACATGATTTTCCCATGATTTCCCATGATCAACAATGTAATTTCCATGACTATTTAATGCATGGCCTCCAACCTCCCCTTTGAGGGGCATCTTTACCACTCTGAGCATAAATGCAGAATGCAGCAACAGTAATGTATTTAAATAAGCATACTTGTAGACCATGCATGCATTTTGAAATAATTAAATCTTGAAACCACCAGTAGCCAGAAAACTAGCAGTAAGACACACAAACTTGTGTGTCTGACAGCTTAGGTTTTCTGGCTACTGGTGGTTGCGAGTCTGCCAGCAAGTTTTCTGGCTACTGGTGGGTTCATCAAATTATTTCACAAAATTCAATGTTTTTTTCCATGATTATTCATGTTTTTTCAAACTCCATGATTTTTCCATGAATGGATTTTATTTGGTGATTTTCCAGGTTTTCCATGATTTCCAGAGCTTATGGGAACCCATTTATAATATCTATTTTTGTCAAATGTCTAAAGATAGCTGAATTGAAAAAAAAAAAACAGTTAAAAAACTCTATCATTAGGCCAAATAAAAAAATAAGTGTGTTTCGGGTAACAGGTATGAAAATTTTAGGTAGGGTAGGCACACATATTTTTTTTTAATTATTTTTTTTCTGGAAAAATATATAATTTTATGCATTTTGAAAGGCATGAAATTATTTTTTTTCTAGAAAACCTTAAAAAATTCTAGGTTTCACCTGCCAATTTACGTAGGGTCGGGTTCCCCTAAACACAGGTATTTTTTAATTTGGCCTTATGGAGTTGAAGTTCAAAGAGCAAGTATGCTAATTAGCCTTTATCTCGCTGCTCATTGATGGAGGTCAAATAGCCCACTTTATTTTAAAAGTCTTTGATCATTAATTGTGGGGGCAACTGACAAAGGCTGTGGCAGTGTTTTTCTGTTTTTTTTCCACAGGATTTCCACAGAAATTAAAAAACACAATTCCATGATTTTCCATGATCAACAATGTAATTTCCATGACTATTTAATGCATGGCCTCCAACCTCCCCTTTTAACAGCATCTTCACCACGCTGAGCATAAATGTGGAATGCAGCAACAATAATGTATTTAAATAAAATTATAAGCATGTTTGTAGACCACGCATGCATTTTGAAATAATTAAAACTTAAAAGCACCGATGGTTTCGTCAAATTATTTCACAAATTCCATGATTTTTTCCATGATTATTCAGGGGTTTTTTCAAATTCCATGACTTTTCCATGCATGGAACTTTTTTTTGGGGGGATTTTCCAGGTTTTCCAGAGCTTGTGGGAACCCTGTTGCCATCAAATTATTTTACAGAGGGACTCATATCTCTTCTTGAGGGGGGAGGGGGGGGGGTGTACCAGTGTGTGTGGAAACCAATACTAGCACTGGCAGTGGTAATTTTCCAGGGGTGGCGGGGCCCAGTCCACAACTTACATTACAGAGGGAGGAGGGGGTTCAATTGTTCTTTCCCGAGGGTGCCTCAGTACAGATTTCTATGGAAAGTACTGGAAACCTGTAGCACCACCGATATGGGTCCGCACCCCTGCTCCTCTGGGTGATCCATCTTCATCTAGATTTATGTGTGGAAACCTGGTAGTGGTAATTTTCCAGGAGTGACAGGGTCCAGTCATCAACTACCCGGCATCAACTTACATTACATTATTAATTGGGAGGAGGGGGGTTCAATTCCTTGCCGAGCGTGTCTCGGTGCAGAATCCTATGGCTAGTAAACCTGTAGCACGACCGATATTCCTGGGTGGCGGAGGAGTCTGCACCCCCTCCTATGGATGATCTGTTCCGTGCATCAGTACTGTACATCCAAATTCCGGGGTGGTTCATGTTTTGCCAGAATACAGCTCCTTTATCTGTTCAAACTTTAAAATCTATACTGTACATCTTTACTGCCAATGTAAACTGTTGGAACAAGGTGTCACCCCAATTCTGACCCTGTGACCCACTGACTGATCTGCAGAAAATACAGCATACTTATGCTGTGTCAACAGAAGGGCTATGTCTAATGCAAAAGAACACATGGTTTGCAACGTGAGTCGCGGGATAAAAATAGTATTGAACTCGAGATGACCTGAAACAAGTGCCAATCGTCCAGTCAACATTCCCAATGCTGCCATTTGAGGTCTAATTTTAGACCGGAAGAACAAATATTCACCAATCACAGCGCTTGTTACATTTGACAGACTACATCCGCCAAAAATCACTCTTAGCCGGGTTCAAGCAGAGTTCATTTCACGGTCGTTTCGTCATCAAAATATTTCTACTCGTTTCTTGCACAATTTAACTGAAACTTTTTCGGATAAATATTGAAAATGCAGCCGGGTATACGGATTTTCATGTTCGACCTGTTGAGAAAGGGAGATTGTTTAAGCCAGCATGTTAGGAGGCCCAGTTTGTCAGTCGGTTATCACGCTCAAAAATCTATGGGATTGTGGGATCATACACAGATGGAAAGAAGTCATAAAAGAGATAAATACTTGGTATGTATTTGGATATGGTATTGTAGATTCAGATTTTTAGTCTCTGGTTAATAGAACCCACAGGTGAAAAATGCGGTGAATTGTCTGAATCCGGGATGTTTCGCCCCAAAACCATTTCCTCCCCTAGTCGTTCCCCCCAGGATGTTTCCCCCCAGGTCGTTTCACCCCATTAGTCGTTTCGCCCCCATAGTCTATTCACCCCTAATATATATAAGAAGTTCTGCAAGTGCGGATCCAGAGGGGGGGACAGGGGGCCCGAACCCCCCCCCTCTGGAAAATCACAAGTTATATGGGTTTCTATTGGGAAATAAGCAATTGGAACCCTCCTGGAAAAAGTTGGACCCCCCCCCCCCCCTGGAAAATGTTGGTGCCCCCTCTGGAACCTTGAAAAATGATAGATTACTTTGAAATTGACCATTTGACTTCTGTAAAATAAGCCGTGGACTAAAAAAAAAAAAGAAGATAATCATACATGCAAAAAGGACTGTCGATACCGTCTTAGACTATATTTGAATATCCATGTCCGTTTACATGCTATTATTTTTAAGGAATACAGTAGAAATAGTGTTGTCCGAATAAATCAAATCTCCAGATGTCAAATATTGGGGTACTGGTCAACTCGTACCTTAGTTAACTCGTACCCATTTTTGGTCAACTCGTACCTTAGTCAACTCGTACCTAAGTCAACTCGTAACTTAGTTTATTTATAATAGTATATGTGATAGTTTTTAGCAATTGTCTAAGTACGTTAATCATGTCAACAGCAAAATGATAAGTTTTGTTACGACTTCGGCGAATTCTGCACCTAAATACATGTAACCATAGAAGGAGCGTTCAATTACAAATGGGTAAATACAGTATACTGCCCAGGTAATGCTCGCTCTTACAAATTACAGTAGATGAAGAAATAGCTAGTCTCTACTTTGTACGAGAAATAAAAGCAATAAGTGTAACTTTATACCCATTTGGTGGCAGCTGGACTGCCACTGGTCTTAATGTATTAAACCTATAAGCTGTATTGTAATAACAGGGATCATGTTAGCCTCCTTTACCGTAGCGTTGTCTTAGTATGAAAGTGTATCTAAATGAACATCCAAAATAGGTGGTAACTACGCAGCCACCTCTTTTGGTGTTTACTTACAGGAATAGCACATTGCAAACTTATCGCAAATAGCACTGGTCCCATTGAAAAAAATCATACAGTCTGGTTTTGCTGCATGCAAACAATAAAGGTACAGACCGATCTGAGCATCCAAGCAGTCTGATCAGCGCATTTGTTGTTCGCTCTCTAAAATCTATAAAGCTAAACTTCCTATGTGCATAATTCAAATTGAAACCCAGTCTTTAGGACTTGTCCTTATAGTGTAGCTAACCCCTGAAGATACGTTCTCTCGTGACGCAGGTTTCGTGTACATAAAGCCGCCTTACTGCCATGTGCTGGTGATTGGTAGGGTGTGAAAAACAGTTTTTGGTACCTAACAATAATGAATATGTGATTGGATTAAGCTGTAATAAGAAATTAACATTGTCTGACAGTGTAAAGTTTGAATAATTAAAAAAAATTAACTTCAGGTTTATAATTGATTAACACATTTTAAAACAGTGCCAGCTCACCACAGAGGGTTTGGGTCTTTAATTTAGAAAGTCCAGGCGAGTCCCTCATCATGCAGTCTCATCTGAGCCTTCGCTATTTGCTACTGAAATGACTCAAAATTTGCATTTTGTTTTGTCGTCTGCTGACTTATTTTGAGATGAGTAGTTCAAAATACCTTCTAATATATTAGTGCTAGTTAAAAAAACATATTGCACGCTATCGTAGTAGACCTATATGTCGGTATGTCCGAAATTTAAAGCTTTGTGTATACGAACAGCTAAGATCCTGCGGAGCCGTCATTATACATAAAGGTACAGGATATTGGAACAGGCAGATCTGAAACTGCCCTAATTGTAGCCTCACAGGTCCTAATTTTTAGGTGTGTTTTTTTTTAAATATTTGAACAAACTAGCCAGAATCTCACCTTATCGCAGATAGCAAAACTGTGTTGATTTGGTCGTTTAAGCAGGAGCCCTATTCTGAACACCTCCCCAGAAGGAAAAGGTTAGGGAATTTGCCAGATCTGGCCTAAACATCGTCCGTGATCGCAAATACTCATTTGTAATGATGATGTATGATGGAAAAAGCTCCCAGAAGGTCGCCCCATAGGCATAAGAGTTGGGATCTTTGAACAGGCTGGCACGAACCTAACCTCAGCGCACAGATAGTAAATTGTGATGTTTTAGTGTTTGAAAAGGCTTGTTAGGACCTAGACTTACCAACCCATGTCTATCAAGCTCTACCCTACCCTGTTTATTGACTCGGGTACGAGTTGACTTGGGATAGGTACGAGTTGACCAAAGGTCAGGTACGAGTTGACCAAAAATGGGTACGAGTTGACTTAGGTACGAGTTGACTTAGGTACGAGTTGACTAGAAACCAAATATTGAGTATCTGAGACAATTACACCATAAAAAGTTGAATTTGAAAAGGACTCAATTCCGCATAAAGGAGTTTTATTCTTACGAAAAGGACCTTGTTTTTCAGTTTTGCGTAAAGGACTTGATCTTCATATATTACGTTCACGAAAAGAGCCTGGACTTTAGATGATTTATAATGCCTGGTAATAAATTACTTCCCTAAGTTATATTTAAACTGGGCCAGAAGATGCAAGAAGCTGAACGAATCTTTGTGAATGAGACAGTTTAAATCATTAGAGTTTACATACATGGGAGCAGCGAATGCTTAAAGTCAAGCCTGTACAAATGCGCACTTGCAAGAGCGGTCCCGGGGGGTGGGGGGTACTCTAATTTTTTCTCCATAGGTAGGCTCGGGCCCAGCATCTACCGTTTACCCCAGATAATATCAGGAATTTCAAGCACCCCCAAAAAATATTTTAAATTTTAGCAACCCAAAAAATATCCTCCATTCTGTACCTTGCCCCTAAGAAAAGACCCTGTTAAATGCATAGAAATGACCACTAAATATTGGCCAATTTTGTGGTGACCCCCCAAAAATATCCACAAAATCTCCATACCCCCAAAAATATTCATTTTTCTGAAAACCCCCAAAAATATTGAAATTTAAAAATTTTGAACCCCAAAAAATAATCCAAGCCGACATACTAGTATGTGTCCCCAACTAAAGTCCATCTGCTCAAAATCAATCAGAATAAACGGATTAGATTGGCTTATCACATTCTTTGACACATTGACAATAAAACATGGCCAATTAATATGGTAAGGGATGAAAAGAGCGGCTTATTTGGTTGTTGACTACTATTTAATCATCCATTGCTGTACTTGTGTCAAACATGAGTTATCTAGATAAGGCCCGACATTTTATCTGGGCTCAAACGTATTATAAATGCTATCAGCAGACGACATCAGGCCTTTAGTTAAGATTGCGTAACGAAAGATAATTTTCTTATTTCTCAACCAAAACCAATGAGATGGTTCTTTTGAGCACCCAAAACATAAGTTAAAATTGATTGGTAAGAAAATATTAACAATTATACGCTCAAAAAATGGTGTTCATCTAAACCTATAATTAGAAGCAGTCTTGATTGTGGACGGAATGACAAAATAATTAAAGACAGAGATCTGAAAGAAGCACTCACTGTGATTAAACCATACACATGTACAAACTCCTTTAAAAGCAGTATGAAACCAGATATAGACAATAAAACAGTGTAGATCCAGATCAGCTGGCTTCTGAAGAAGAAGCCAGCTGATCAGGATTCACACTGTTTTCTACACAACATGTGAGTTAATAATAATTATCAACTAGAATGCGCAGTCGATTGGGCGCCATCGCAAATCCCCACGCTAAAGTTTTTGACACCCCAGCTCCCCCAAGTCCGATCACTTGGGCATGTCCTCAGCAATAGAATAAAAATTCTGTTCAATACGTTTTCTATCTGTTATTTGCGAGAACACACCCAAAATTTGGTATAAAAATCTTTGAATTTGACATGGTAACCGAAATTTAATATTTGACCTTTTGACCTCACCCCAAGGTCACCAGTTTGACCCTAGGATGAAAATTTTACTTGCATTCTGTTCTGCTCTTCATCCCCGTCAATTTGATATGCCACATGACCATGTTTGGAAATTTTTTTTTGACCGCCTGGGGCATGACCCAGGCGACAGAATGAAAATCCCGTCCGATATGTTTTGAATCTTTCATTTGTGAGAACACACTCAAAGTTTGGTATAAAAATCTTTGAAATTGACTTTGTAATTAAAATTAAATGATATTTGACCTTACAAAGTCAATTAGAATTTTTTTTCCAAACATGGTCATGTGGCCTATCAAATCGGCGGGGATGAAGAGCAGACCAGAATGCAAGTAAAATTTTTATCCTAGGGTCAAACTGGTGAAATTTGGGATTGAAATTTGCTGTTGCAAGCCCCATTCATGTGAGTAACTAACACACCAAATTTGGTTGAATTTCCTCCAATGGTTTAGGAGATAGAATAACGGATGGACGGACGGACAGACAGACGGACAGAGGCAATTACAATATCCCCTTTGCTTTTTTAAAAAAGCGTGGGGATAAATATGAAATAAAGAATTGTTAATTTATTTTCACTTGCCCCAGGAAAAGTAAATAGATCATTCTAATTTGTACTGAATGAAATAGGACCAGGTCAGACAAGTCGAGCATGGTCGAAGAAAGGTCAAAACTTAATTTTTATGATTTGGTTTTGTATTTTTCAGATTGTGGGTCTGGGGAACTTTGATCGTCAAACAACAAGACACAGCGTGGGCATGCAAGTTGTAGACAGACTAGCAGTCTGTCTTCATACATGTTTCCATAGAGAAAAGAACTGCTCTGGCTGCATTGCTACAGCAACACTAAATGGGGTAGACATCATTTTGCTGAAGCCCAAGATGCCCATGAATGTCAATGGAACAAGTGTAAGAAAAACTGGTATGTATTGCATCTAAAGATTCTTCTTCACAGGTTTGAAAGGGAGCGCAGTGGCTCAGTGGTAGAGTGCTTGACTCGAGACCGAAGGGCAGCGGGTTCGAGCCTCACCGGCGTCACTGCGTTGTGGTCCTTGAGCGAGACACATTTATCCTAGTTTAGTACTGGTTCAACCCAGGAAGATCCGTCCCTATATAACTGAAATATTGTTGATGGGACGTAAAGAATCAAATCAAACAAAAACAGGTTTGATAAACAAAATTTTTGAGCATAAAATCATTTACTAAATATTTCCTTTCCAATCAGTTTTAAGATCTGTTTTGGGTGCTAAAAGAACCATCTCATTGAGACGGTTCTTTTGAGTACCCACAACATATGTTTTGGTTGAGAAATAAGAAAATTATTTTTTGGTATGCACTCTTAACTAAAGACTTGTTAATACATGTATATGGAATCTTCCTTAAAAATGATAGATATCATCAGTGTTGGAAGCAACTTTTCTTGCACACGGTTTCCGCTGTTTTTACCCGTGTGAGAAAATTCTATCTGACATTTCCGGTACCAACCCATGGGAAAGATACAAATCGAGCAGCTGCATGTCGTAAGACAAGAAATGTCATTGCATCATTATGTTAATGAGTCATCATCATGATATGTCACTTCTCAGCGTATTCAGTTAGTCTATTCAGGAACTTTTGGGAGCCTTTTCATCCCCCGAACGACAGGGGGTAGGGACCAGGCAGTTCTAACAGTGAGCAGTACCAGTTGAAATGTGTGCCCATCTTAGACTCAGATCAGCCTGAACTTCTTAAATCTTTGCAGTCTGATCACAATTAGGATAGCCAAGGTTTCAATGCTTCTATAGATGAAAACCTAAGACTCTGATCAGCCTGCATGGATGCGCAGACTGATTTGAATCTTTGCTGTACGCACATGCCAACTTGTACCTTAAACTGGATACAAGCTCATGTTTTCTTTTACTTTTAGCAACAAGCTACAACATACGGCCAGAAAATGTCTACCTTCTCCATGACGATATTGACAAGTCAGTTGGTCACCTGTCTGTGAAAGAAAAAGGAAGTGCCAAGTAAGTATAACCCTTTTTAGACGAATGGAAATTTTATGAATCTACATACAAAAAGTCAGGATGGTCCATTCTTTATATTGAGGGGGGACAGGGGCTACAGGCTATAATTTCCAAAAGATATTGTATTTCTTTTAAGGTCCATTTTATCTTAGGAAACAGTGCAGACCCTGATGTAATGCCGCATTATGCAGCATAACGTCATCTGGGTCTTCACTGTTTGCAAAAGTACCCATTAGGAGTTTCCAGTCTAAAACGGATTAACTCTCTTCAAGCTGGGGCATTTATCATGATTCGTCTGTAGATTGTTTTAAAAATTATTAAAAAAACAGTAATTAATACAATCACAGTGTCAAACAGTTTGGATTAAAGTCTTTCAGGAATAGGGCCAGAATGTCAAACACTTCTAATTAAGATTTTAGTTTTGACATATTGTTGATTCTGATCTGGATCTGAACTGTTTGCTTAGGAGTGTCAGCTGAATGAGCTGATGAGTATCAGCAGAGTATCAGCTGATGACAAAATTCTCCACTAGCGGAGATAGATACAGAGTATGAAGTTTTTTCATCTTATATAAATAAGGAACCAGGACTTCAATTGCATTTTGAAATGGGGGCTACTGTATATTAGCTCTTTTTTTGCACAGTGACTACATGTTCTACTGTTATACACGTATATCTTGCTGCTTTTTACTCGTGATAACATATTTACCCCTGTTTCTATGAAAAATGATTCGCTCATTAGTTATTAAGTTATTACCCAGTCAATTCATATGGACCCAAACATGGCGTTTATAAGGGGACTGCACTGTACTTAGGGAGTTTTCATCTCATGTAGGTTAAAAGTAATTTTTGCTCATTATTTTTTCAGTGGACATAATGGTGTTAGATCAGTTATTGACTCTCTACACTCAAATGTAAGTACTGTATTTTACTGTACATAGCTCCATATTTGTAATCATATACATTTGGTCGAGCAAGTATTTGCCGTGTATTCTCAAAAGAGTACTCACAACCGGTGTACGACAAAACATAGAAAGACAAAAGATAGAAGCGACAATTAATAGACGAGACAAAAGATAGATGCAACATTAAATAGATTGACGAATAATAGAACGACCAATAATAGAACAATAAGTGTGAAAAATGATAATTACTCGATCGCTTGTTGTTGAACATTGGCTCACTCAAATGGAATCTCTGGGCATAGGTATGGAGATACAAACATTTAGGTCTGACGTCGAAACTGACTTTCCTGGACTCGGTGTTGAATGTTGCTTTTTCTACTTTGGACAGGCTAACTGGCGCAAAAAGACTCAAGAAAGTGGTATCCGAGTTTCAATTAAGGACCAATAATGGACATACATGCATTGAGTACCTCGAGGGCTTGGCCCATAATGTGATCTACTAATTTTTTAACTATGTTGCAAAAGTCAAAGTGAAACTAGAACTTAAGGAGTCTTTTTTGGTCACAAATCGATGTTCGCGACCTTAAAGAGACTAAGTCTGCAACTATGAACATTTTTGGAAATTTTTTATTTTCTTTTTAAATCATTTGTAAAAGTAGAATTAAGTTACGCTTTCACAATAAATATGTTCACTATAGCTGAAAACTGCACGGAAAAGTGAATTATCTTATAAAACAGGTGTGTTTTTCTCTTGTTGGTAATTATTTGCGTCCCTCCAATAATTATAGACAGTTAAATTTAACATAAATGCTGTTGTTTTGATACTGATAGTATGTTCAGATTTACGAAATTGGTAAAATGTATACCTGAGTTTTAGTTTTATACTGTGTTCTTGAAAAATAGAAACATTAGTTCAAAAATTAAAAGATCAAAAGTTAAAGACTATGCAGCTTTAAATATCAAAATGTATTGTTTTGTCGTAAAATTGATTGAAATAAAATTTTCGATATTTCTTAACTTTTTTGATGTTATTTCGAAGTTGTTTCGATCTTTTTTCGATCTTTTTTTTTTGATGTTTTGTCTTTCTATATTATGTCTTTTCTATATTTTCGCTTTTCTATGTTTTGTCGTTCTATATTTTGTCATAGACCCCTCACAACATATGCTTTGAGAAACAATTTTTTGATTATGCACTTGGATGTCTGATTTATTATTAGTCTTAACATACATGTATATATTGATGTTTGGTAGAGTAAATTAAGAGAAATATTTAGTACATCATCTGTCTGGTGTTGGAAATACATCAGGCCCCCTATTATATAAAGGTATGTAGACACAAAACATACAGCCTCAGGCAAAAAAGGATGTCTGCTTACTATTGCAATGAAAAATGATTGTCAGACAATGTTTTTATTTTTGGAAAATCTTTTTCATGGGAATGAATGGGAAATAATATGGCTGAAAAGGGGATTTCCAAGAAATTTCCAAATGATACTAAAAGCAACTTTAGGGTTTGCAGCAAAAATTAGGGACGATCGGGCAATAGTAAACACAGATACCAGTACTTTCTTCCCTTAAACAACATTATAAACAAAGATCAAAGACTCACTCTGATGATCTGATCAGATCTACTCTGCATAATGCCAATCAGTGGCTACATTGTATATCCCTCATTAGGTAAAGAGCACACATGCACCAAGTTAGTATTTTTTTAGTTGTAAATGTTATATGAACCTCTAATTTCAACCAGTCTACAGAAGTGCAATTTCAATTGTTAATATGGATTCGTGTGGATGTTTTTCCCTGACTCGCTTTATTGAGTCCAAAACTCCCAAATCTCTTTTTGGAACCCCTGAAAAAAATATCTGTGAATCCTTAGGGACTCCAAAATTATATTTAAAATGTTAACTCTAACTAAAGGGGTCCTTTTTGCAAAGCATTTTGGCTTAATTTATGTATGATACTACATGTATAAATATTTAAATGAATTGTGAAATATTTTTCAATAAATACAGATTTTTTTATGAAAAAAAAAAACTGTGAGAAGCTTTTGCACTTAGTGCAAAAGCTACTCACAGGTTTTCATAATTGTTTTTTTTATTTTTTTTGGGATTTGAAATTTCTTCTAAATTGCAGTCCAATCCTTGTGATATATTATTAGCACTGTTATGATGAATGATTCAAAAGGACCCTTGATTTATACTTTAGAACCCTTAATGTGAGTGCATGAGAGTTCCAGGAACTCTTAATATCCATCACTGCTGCGCATTTACAGGGAAATGAGAGTTACAGGGACTCTTTATATTCATTATTTAAGACAAAACCTACGTTAAGAGTGCAAAACAAAACATTATTTTTCTTATTCTCAACCAAAACATGTTGTGGGTACTGGAAGGAACCGTCTCAAGCTGAGACGGTTCTTTTGAGCACCCAACACAATGTGCTTAAAATGATGGATAAGAAAAGTTTTACAATTTTACGCTGATAAATTTTTGTTTATCTAAACCTGTGTACATGCAAGTCAACTGTATTGTCTATTCTAGGCCATGCCAAGAATCAAAATTGGAATCGACAGACCAGCAAGTAGAGATCAAGTTGCCGACTACGTTCTTTCGCAATTCCCAAGTGAAGAACAACAGGTGATAAATAAGGTTGTGAAGCAGAGCCTCGTAAAGATAGCTGACCATATTGGCAAGCGAACTGGCGAAGACATCAGGGGTATTCTACAACTTGACATAGAAGAACTGAGAGAAAAGGACAAGAAACAGAGTGCTGGCTAGTTGTAGCGGCAAATTTTTAGCCTTTTAACTCTTAGCCTACTAGTGTCGTCTTTGATAACCTGTGCAAACAGTTAGGAGCCAGATCAGGCCTGACAGAATGTCGGGCCTGATCTGTATCCAAGCTGTTAGACACACTGATGGTATTCCTGAAATAATTTTTCAAAAAAGTTGATTTTGCAAAAAATCAGCAGACCACAAAAAATGCAAAATTACCTAGTAGGCAAAGAGTCTAAAATGAAAAATGGAAAGTTTGTCACTTCCTCCTACAGTCATTTGTCCTGGTACACCCACAAAAATGTATTGCCTCAGTTAATTCCATTCCATTTTTGTCTCTTCAAGGAACTGACAGAAGTGAAAAAGGGAGCGCAGTGGCTCAGTGGTGGAGTGCTTGACTCGAGACCGAGGGGCCGCATGCGAGCCGCACCTTTGTCACTGCATTGTGGTCCTTGAGCAAGAAACATTTATCCTAGCTTAGTACTGGATCAACCCAGGAAGACCCGTCTCTGTTTAACTGAAAGATTGTTGATGGGACGTAAAGAATCAAATCAAACCAAAACAAACAAACAGAAGTGAAAAGTATAAAAATATCACGCTCAGTCACTTAAGGCAACAAATTTTAAGGTATGGGGTAAATGATATACTAAAAATCGTAAACAATGAAAATTGAGCAGAAACACATACATATCATCTTTAGCCATATCAATTAGTAATGATTTAAGAAAAGGGTTTTTGTGCTTCTGACCATATTTGGCTATAGATTCTTGAATTTACAGAAGAAACTTATTTTCTGGTCACTGAAACTACAGTAAAGTCTGTCTAAAACTGCCACTCAAAAATAGACAAAATAAAGGTCTTGATGACAAATGGTAGCTTAATGAAGGTTGAAAGTATTGCAGAATGCTCCTCTTTGAGCATTCTGCCATACTTTTAACCTGCATTATCAGTGTTCATTCTAGAGGGGGCCATGGGCCCCATTTTGGATCAAATGGCCCCTTGCTAAAGCTGGAGTGGGTCATCTTTAACATTATGTGAATGGGGAAATATTGGACAGTTATTTTCATCTGAAATCGAATGAAAATGGCCCCCTTTAAAATTTCCTAGATTGAACACTGATTATGCGACAATCAGTCTTTTAAACCAATTTTTTCCTCTTTGTGAGAATGGTCGTTTTAGACAGGTTTTAAAGTACCAATGATCCAATATCCAAAAGAATAAGCCTATCTACCAGCATGTGAACCTATCTTCAAAACCTCCCAGTGGGAAGTGGCAAACTGAAACAATTTTAACCGCATGGTCTAAAAAATGGTATCTGTTCTAAAATTTTGAACTCCTTGGAAAATTTGTCTGAATGGGTGTTGCCATATATGACCTAGTTTAAGTAGGGACTGTATTTGGCCTTTGTAAACATTTGAAAACATATTGAAATTATGTCTGAAATGCATGGGTGAAAGTTTTCAGGATTATACCTAAAGATTTTGGGGCTGACTTTCCATGGAAAGTCAGCCTCAAAATACTGAATTGGGCAGATGATAATACTAAATAGCTTCTCTGATTTATTTATAGTTTATCTAAAGACATTTGGCCATTTAACCTCAAATTGTTAATATTTCATATGCATACTGCAAGTTTTAAGATACAAACTCCGAAAGTTCAGGATAAGCTAAATTTTGAACTTTCACCCATGGAAATGTAAGGGATGCCAGGTTGCCGGCCATCACTCAAATTTCATTAGCGACCGTGACTCTAAGTTTGTAGACATGATTTAAGTAGCATAAAAGAGCAAAATACAGTCACCACAGCGTGCACTCAAAAAACTTTATACGGAATTTTGAAAAAATAGACTACTAAACAATATGTGCAAAACTGTTTTATATTCTGCAGAACAGAAGATATCTTTATTGACATAAAACTTCTTTTGAAAACAGAGTAGATCCAGATCAGCTGGCTTCATCAACTGGATCCACTGTTTAAACACACAATGACTCAATATAAATAACAATATTGTACCACTGGGTAGTTCATGTCATGAGAACAACATATAAACTACCCAGTGTGCACTTTTAATCTGAGCATATATGTGCTTATTAGGTTGAGTAAGGCAACTAAATTTGGCCTTAATGTGAGGTTTGTTAGCGAGGTCTTCTAACATCATCAAACATATTATTTGGAGATTCATACATATGATAGGAGAAGTATAACAGAGATATAAGCATCCAAGTGTTTAGGCTGAATGCAGTAAATGATCATTGATGTATTTGAATCTTCCAAATTATGATGTAATAGTTTTCATTCTAATTTTCACATGCCAACCTATCAGGCTGTATTTGAAGTTTTAAAATTTCATTGTGATATATTTTAACTGTGGATGCTTTTCTCAATTGAGGTCCCATGTATCATATGTATATATAATACGCCATAGTGTTGTTTTACCACCTTTGCTCACATATTACTTCTCTATTCTTTTTAAATCATCATCATGTCATCTTTGCCATTGTTATCATCATCATCATCATTATCATCATCATTGTGTCATTTTGCTATTGTTACCATCATCATCATTATCATCATCATCATCGTGTCATCTTTGCTGTTGTTATCATTATCATCATCATCATCATCATCATCATCATCATCATCATCATCATCATCATCACTATTCTCATCATCACTATCATCAGATTATTAGCAGGTGATGAAAGGTCGCCACTAGTGGTGAAAAAATTTCCTTAAGCTAAAAGGTGTTTGAAATTCTTGAGTATTTTTTGTAACACTGAAAATACTGAAAGTAAACTCCATGTTACAATCATTATATAATCCAGCATGTGAGATTTTGGTACTTATCGCATATTATTATGAGCCATGACATGTGATTTCCAACAATGTGGCATTTTCACAAGTGTAGACTCAGATGAGCCCGTGCAGCCTCCTTTTAAGCTTAGAAACTCCAAATGATGTTCAGTTAGTAGCATAACACTCAGAGAACATTCAATTGTCAAGCAAAGGCTCTGATCAGACTGCGCCTATGCGCATGCTGATTGGAGGCTTTGCTGATGGCACATACCACATTACTGGAAATCTCATGTCGCTGCTCATATGTGACATGGAAGGCTCAAACGGGCCTGCACATCTGGGAAGTTGTTGATTTTTTGGCTGGGCCGCATAGCGCAGTCGGTAATGTGTCTGACTGCAGATCTAGGGGTCGCGAGTTCGATCCCTGCCGGGTTTCATACTTTAGTGGAGATTGATCATGAAATAATTTCAATGGCCATTCTCCTCCCTTCTGCTGATTCAAGAAGGCTTGTTGTCAGTTACAAGTGAAAGTATGTGCATGAAGTACTGGTTTAACGGCTTGGCCAAGCTTGCCCAGGTTAGGTGAACTAACCATCAAGACATGACCATGGCTGTTGACTGGGACTTTAAGCATCAAACCAAACAAAAGGAAATTGGATAAAGGCTCAGGCAAAAATAAAGGCCTTTAACCCAGGGCTCCTGATAACGGAGCCTATTTGAAATTCATTTCATTATTTCTCAACTAAAACATGTGGGTACTCAAAAGAACTGTCTCAAATATTTTTCTTACATCTCAACCAAAACATATGTTGTGGGTACTCAACAAGACAACCTTCACACATGTTTAAACTGATGAATAAGAAAGTAATCACAATTTTACGCTGAAAAAGTTTGCTTACCCCGGCCCATGCTAACCATACTAAAATAGCTACGCATGCATGTTTATGATGACTTAAGTTAAGAGTGCGTAACAGAATAATAATTTTCTTATTTCTCAATCAAAACATATGTTGTGGGTACTCAAAAGAACCATCTCAGTGAGATGGTTCTTTTGAGCACCCAAAACATACACTAAAAATCATAGAAAAGAAGATATTTACAAGTGTACACTGAAAAATTTTGTTTATCTAAACCTCCTATGTTTACATATATGTGATAAGTATCAAAATCACATGTGCTGGCCCATTTCTGTCATTTTTGCCATTTGTTTCTTCATTACACAGTCCTTTTTATCCTCATTTCACCAACAATCACTTCCATGGTGCAGCTATCAATGTCAGCTATAAACTAAAATTTGTATACAGAGGGTATGTTATTGCCATTTGAAAGAAATTTAAGGTAATAAGTGCTATTTAAATTAATACACATTATAACTAACAAACTACTTTTTAGATATGGAATTTATGTTTAAATATGCACTTTAAGAATTACTGTTACAATGAAACAATTGTAAGTGTCTGCAAGTCCGCATTTGGTTTTGATAACGAATGACAATGACTAAAATGTTTCAGGAAATATGCATCGCATACAAGATGTGTTAATATGAATTATGGTAAATGTTCTAAAATTTTGAAAACTATAAACCAAAATTTATTTGAGAACAGAAAGAGAAAAGGGTTCGAAATTTTAGAACATAAACAGTAATTTAGATTTTTGTGATTTTGAGAAGTTGTGTATAGAATGGTTAAAGGTATTTGTGCAATAAACAGCTTCTCATAACCACAAAAAACCCACTTTCTTTGCATTTTTAATGTACAGTAAAACCTGTCTTAAGCGACCACTCCAAAGAAGATCAACAACTTGGTTTTCAAGATATTGCTTAATGCAGGTCAAAAGTATTGCAGAATGCTCCAAGAGAGCATTCTGCAATCCTTTGACCTGTGTTAAGCTACCAATTGACTTTAAGACCTTTGTTTTGTCTAATTTTGAGTGGCCATTTAAGACAGGTTTTACTGTACTTTAACGACAAAAGTGACATGCTTTGCATTTACAAACTCTGCTCAAAAGACAAATACGACATGCTTTACATTAAATGCAAAGTAAAGGAGTGCAGTAGCTTAATGGTAGAGTGCTTGACTCAAGACTGAGATGTTGCGGGTTTGAGCCTCACCGGAGTCACTGCATTGTGTGTCCTTAAGCAAGACACATTAATCCTTGCTTAGTACTGGTTCAACCCAGGAAGACTTGTCCCAACATAAGTGAAAAATTGTTGGCTGGTACGTAAAGAATCAAATCAAAGGAAAAAAAAGCAAAGTATGTCAAAATGTCTCATTTGATTATGAAACATGTGTCATTTGAAAATATTGTTTGCTGAAAATACGGGTGGGGTTAAAAATGGTTCAGTTGATTTGACAATGGTGAAATATTTTATATTATCTGTAATGGTCAGTTTTAATTGTCCCAACAGCATATTAACTCCATTGCACTCAGAATGACCAAAGCTATATGTGCCAGTCTAAGAGAAATTGGTACTTATCGCAAATGATTGAAGTCACTTTATTTTAAAAACTCTCAAAAACAGCTTTTTAGTGGGGATAAATTACGAAAGTATGGTCTGCGTCTTCCAATACTTACATACTTTATGTATGTGAAGGCTCTGGCAAGACTGTGGGTATGTGCAGGGTCATCTGAGTCTTATCTGCTCACTGATGCGATGAGTACCAAAATCTCATGTACTGGCCAATGTAGAGCATGTGGCCATTCATAGCGCAATAGGTGTAAGAAATTGTTTTATTATCAAATTTTATGTATTTTGAATGTCATGTGAGCATAGAGCAACGCACAGCATTTTGTATTTCTCAGATTTTAATGCCATAAAATGACTACTATTGTAATTATATTTGAAAATTGTTGTTTGTTAATTTTGTTTAATACTATTAAAATTGGAATTCACATTTTATGTACAGTAAAACCTGTCTAAAATGGCCACTCTCAAAAAGACCAAAAATTGGTTTTCAAGACCAACTATCGCTTAATGCAGGTCAAAAGTATTGCAGAATGCTCCAAGGGGAGCATTCTGCTTTACTTTTGACCTTCATTAAGCTACCATTTGTCTTTAAGATCTTTGTTTTGTCTATTTTTGAGTGGCCGCATAAGACAGGTTAATTACTGTAAATGTATAATGACTGGCATCGCAGTTCAGGGAGAGAGTAAAGTTAATAAATGTTTTTCCACGTACTGATCTTGGATTCATTTAATACTTCATATGGTGTCTATTTGAAATTTGAATATATATGAATATGTGACATTGCCCATTGTGTATATAATACTTGTACATGTATGATATCATTCATTATACATTGTATTTATAAGCATACCAAAGTCATGTGCATCGCTTGTGTCATCCAGTAAAATGTGTCTACATTGATCTGTTTATTGTGTAGGTATCAACTGTGTATTTGTATATTTAGTCAATGCAAATGTTTCTCATGTATATATGTACTATATATGATGACCTGTGTCTTGCTGATTCTTCTCATGTAACAGTTATTTTTGCAAAATAAAAATGTTTTAAAAGAACTGTCTAGTGTTTGTCTTTGTCAGTGGAGCCTTGTCATTAATTTTTTTTTTTTTGCACAGCGTATGCATGTTGGGTAATTACGGTATCCTCCGACGAAGTCGGAGGGATATAGTTTTGGCGTCGATGGTCCATTCCGTCTGTCCGTCCGGAACCAGTTCTCAGTATCTATTGGTCAGATTTGATGGATTCTTGGTACAAATGATAAGTACCATGGACTCTTCAAACCTATCAGTTTTGTCAAAATCAACTGCCCTTGTTTTAGTAAAGTATTGCAAAACCTATATTAGCTTTTTTGTGTGATGATCTTCACATTTCATCAATGCTAATATTTAACAACTTCTAACTAATAGACCATGATTACCCAGTGCCTGTGGATAAGCATGGCAGTGTCAAAGTTTTACCCCTCCCCCTTTGACCCCACCTTTGGAGTCAAAGGTCAAATATTTAAATTTTGTTAATAACTAAGGCAGTTGTCAATATTTTTGGCTGAAATTCTGCATGCAGGCAGAGCAGCAATAGATATGAAACTTTAGTTTTGAATGCCCGGGTACCATCCCCTTGTGTGGAATTAGGTGGGGTAGCCGATGCCAAAATTACTTTTCGAATATGGTCATGCTGCATATTGTTGCATGCAGCAACATGATAGCAAATATTTTGCCCACAGACACACCCTTGCAAGTGGGGTGGGGGGTCAAATGGTCAAACCATTTTTTTCTGGAAGTAGTCATGTTGCATGTCAAATTTAAAGGGATTGGCACAGAGCAGTATGAAAGCATTAATGCTGTCATAACATACACCCTTGACCCTGGGGTGGGGTCAAAAGGTCATATTTTCTTTTCTGAAAGTAGTTATGTTGCATATCAAATTAAAGTGGAAAACCTTTGGGTTTAAAGGTCAGTTATTGAAATTGTGTAGATCTAAGCATATTTTTTTTATTAAACAAAGCACTAAAACTTACTTAACAGGAGGTTGTTATGATCTGAGCGATACCAAAGGTGAACTTCAGGTTTAGATAAATGGGATTTATGTTTTTTGATTCACATGCTTCTCTAAAATAACCCCTCCTCGGGATATAAATTCGTCCAATTTGTCTTGTTTTCCATGCTTTTGTTGTCGTCTGCTGATTTTTTTCCAAAATTCTTTCAGAAACACTATCAGTGTCAAACAGTTTGGGTCCAGATCAGGACTGACATTCTGTCAGTCCTGATCTGGGTCCAAACTGTTTGCAAAGGTTATCAGGGGACAACAAAAATCGCCCCCTAGGAAGGAAAGAGTAAAGAAAGCCAAGTATGCCAAATGCAAACAACAGTGGTGCTGATCACACTGAAACATGCGAGTATTTCAAGCTTCTAAAATTTCAAGAATTTCAAGATTCTAGCTAGTCTCTGTACCTGAGCAAACTGGTTTTAATCTTACCTTATCACAATCCCTGAAGAAGGGTATTCTCTATATAGCTCTATTTATTATCCCCTGCTTAAGGCAGTTGGAATATTGTTTGGGTGTTATCCGTCTTTCCGTCAATAGATTAATAATCAATGCATAGAATTTCATGAAACTGATGCTGTATATGTAAGACTAAATTGGGATGATTTATTTGAAGTTTCATGATAACATTATTGGATGCCCTAAAAAGCTCCTAAATCATCTTAAAATTCAGATTCTTGAGCCTTAAATTTGATTTTGCACAGATTTGGGCAGTCTTTTCGAAAAATTGATATTTTTTCTCAGAAATTGGTAGCTATCCTCTATTTCTTCTCTTGAACAAACTGTTCTGTTCTGTACGGCCAATTACTGACGTTAGTTATACCTACACAATAGTTATGCTTATACCCATGCCATAAAACATCAACCTCTTGTGCTGTTTTGCTGTAATCAAAGCAAGCTAAGTATACATTGAGCCTCTTACTAAAACTGCTGAGGAATTTGCTGTTAACCCTTAAAGGGCCAATCCCAACTGCAGCAGACGACAAATTTTGCGACATTTTTCCCAATTTTTGACAAAAATAAGGTATGATATCACATGAGAATCGTCTGCCAGCATACGATTCTCATGAAATATCATGCCTTATTGTTGTTTTTTTAAAAAGGGGCATAATTTAAAATTATTGTCTGCTGCAAATTATAGGTAGGGCTTTAAGGGTTAAGGCTGAAAAGGAGAGCAAGTTCACATATTTCCAAATCAAAATCTCTCAGGGAAAAAAGAGATAAGTGACCTAAATCAAGCTGAATTACAAATTGAAGAACCTTTTACACTTTAGAATATCTGTAAATGCTCTAAAAATGGGACAGGTATATCTAGGCACTTAATGCAGATCTGAAGGAGTTGTCTGATGAGGGTCTGTTTTAGCATGTGTGACAGGCATACAAGTTTCAGTCTGGTAGGTTGGCTGTCCCTTACATTTTACCATTGGTACCTTGCGAGCACAACTCTTGACTCTTTAGCTTGCCTGTATGAAGTACAAGGAGGGCTATTATAGCCACCCCAGTCATCTACCTATGCATCTGCTTCTGAGTTCCTGTCAGGATGCGTTGAAGATTTTTCAGATGCTAATATCTTGACAATCACTTATCAGAAAGAACATGTGTGCCTGGTAGGGTTTCAGCGATTCTCCCTTGGTTCATACATCAGAATGAGCCTAAGGTCAATTCCAGGATGCCACCATAAAATGATATTTTTTTTAATGCTCATAATATCTTAGTTTTAATTGTTTGATTTAATGTTTCACATCCCAGTCAACAGCTATGATCATGTTGAGACAGTCAGTTCGCCTAACTACACTTTTTGCTGGGCATGCTTGACTAAGCGGTTAACGAGTACTTTGTGCAAATACTTTCACTTGTAACTGACAACAAACCTTCTTAAATCAGCGGAAGGAGAAGAATGACAAAAGAAATTATTTCATGATCAATCTCCACGGAAGTGGGACTGGGCCGGGATCAAACTTGCAATCCTTGGATCTGCAGTTTGACTTGCTACTGACTAAGCTATGGGGCTCAGTCATACTGTTTTGGTATTCATTAGTCAAAAAGCATTCATATTTGTAACATTCATGCTTGGTGGGGTCCTCTAAAACTTCCATAAGAATCATGAACCCTTGGGTTCATGCCACAGGGTTGGGCTATGGTTTTAAATATAGGACAGTTGTTCTTATGCTGCATTCAAGTTTTTCAAATGCTTATTTATTCAGTAGCCAATTGTCATGAAGCATTCATATTCCAAAAATAGGTGCCTTTGAGGATGGTCCTTTGAGATTCCATATGTTTTGAACCTTGGGTACATGCCTTGGGGTTAGGCTTGGCTTCAAAATCTAGGACATATCTGTCAGACATGGGGCGAATTAATCGGTAATGCTAATGCATTATTAATGCATTTTTTTCCCCAGTAATTCAAGGTAATGATTAATTCACCAGTTTCGAATTACTTTAATGCTAATTTAATGCATTACTTTAGTTAAAATTCACTGCATTACTTGCATTACTTTGAATTACTGTCTAACATAAACTTTGCCATATACAGACTGCACAATAGAGAAATGAAAAACACAACAAAAGGATGTGTTTCCATAAGTTATTTCCATTCAGTTTCCTTTTGTTCAACTTGCTTGTAAAGACTGCTATTTGACTAAGGAATATACAAAATGATCTGTGAAACTTGCAAGTAAAGGTTTTGATTTTATATCAATAAAGTGAAACAGCTAACAGTTACTGGCAATCCCACATGAACCTAGAATAGTGAAAATGTAGCTGGGAAGTGTTGAATTGTAAGGTATTTTATCCCACTTTAAATAAATCAAATGTTTTTAAAATCTATAAATCATTTTAAAGCTAATTAAATGAGCTTTAAATGGTGTGAATTTGTTACAATTCAAAATCAAAGAAACAAATGTGAAATATTTGGATCACAATAAGAATAATTATCACTTGATTGTTCTGTTCATACATTTTTACACTTGACCACTGAGTCAGACACTAACAGTGTGTCTTTGTGGTCAGTTTTGCTACAGGGTAAATATATTGGGGTCAAAAATATAAGAGATATGGGATTAAGATACAGCCTGCACTTTGTTGATTGGATAATCCAGTCAAGAGACTCAAATTGTTTATAATTTTCCTCCCATAAAATATACCTCCAAATAAGAAACTATTTTGGAAAGCTTCACAGTGGTATAATAATAATAATATGCAATGAAATATGATCACTGGGGTTGCTACACCTGAGTGATATTCCCTCCAATTTTCAAAAAATTATGAAATTCCAACAAATGTTACTGACAAGAATATGAAATTCACTACAAAAAGTGTACATATTGTAGCCAGTATGGCTCATTTGAAATAATAATATATATGTAAAATATCTATATGCAAATTTACATCTGTACGGTATGCTTCAGAGTTAACAGTGTTGTAGGATTCTGTTTCATGTGAATGAAAGTAATGCTTAATTTAATGCATTACTTTCTTAAATAATGTTAATTCAATGCATTACTTTTTCAAAATCAAGTAATGCTAATGCTAATTCAATGCACATTTTTGGCAAGTAATGCTAATTCAATGCATTACTTTCCAAAGTAATTCACCCCATATCTGTAATATATTTTATTTATTTAAGACCTCATGACTTTAAAAAGTTAAAAACCATATTATGGATTTACTTCATAATATGTATAGTGGTAGATATTAGTCCAAAGTTTTTTCACAGCACATAGGTGATAGATATTGATCCAGTTTTTTTCACAGCACAATCCCCACCCATGTAAGTGACCTTGACCTCAAGGTCACAAGCTTAAAATCGAAATTTTGGCAAGTACATGTAACAACCATAAATTTAAGATTTCTGCTAGTCATTGTTGCTGAGTAGATACCTAAAAGATACCTAAAAGTAATACCTTGTTGTAATACCTTGTTTTCTGACATCAAGGCCAAGACAATGTAGACCTCAACTAATTTAGAGAACATTTAGTCTATACTATTGTTAGACTGATCAGGACATTCCTGCACTTGAAAGTCCTTGAGAATCCTCTTTTGAACTTGAAACACCTTGATACACAAAGTCCAGTACACAACACAGATATGACATCACTGGCCCCAAGTTTTAATAAAAAATTCATGTTCGACTCACATGAAAATTTTATCTTAATAAATAACAAAACGCGAACAAAAGAGATTGTTTTCTTGCTTTGAACAGCAGACCATGTAATTTGCTTTGGTCATAAATTGTAAAATGCCAACAATTGTTGGCATTTTAAATTTTAATACCAAAACAAATTACATGCTCATGTGAGTGAAAAAAGTTTTATAACCTCAGGGCCTGGTCTCATGTCCCTAACAACTCGTGCTCATAACAACACATATGTTCATAACAACAGTATAATAATTTTTTCTCATAATTGATGAAAACAAAAAAATAAAATGCTTAGACTCTGTACCAAAATATTGAAATGAAAAGTTTTGAGATTTCCTCATTTCTTTACCGACCCATATACTGTGGATCCATAATGTCATTTTGAGACTGGTCTTGAATGTACCAACAAGATATATTTGGATATCTTATGTATTCAGTACATTGTTTTGATATGCTGTAGGTACAGTAAAAACTACTATTATCACATTTACTGGCCCATAGATGATACGTACACCACAGTCCCTTTATAACAGTACATTTGGGGTCCATAGAATGGACCATGTTGTAAGAGTATTGTGATATTAACGGAAACTTTTACTATGGACCTATAGGAAAATGCCCATTTCATGGTCATTTTCCTATAACTTCTTTGTAAAATTCCACATATGGTAAAACAATTTGGGGGCCACAACATGACCGTGTTGTATTCGAATCCTTGTTATAACAAGGTATTTTATAAGGGACTGTACTATTACCATGTTGCTCAAATACACTCTTATCTAGAGCCCCAAAACAATGCAAATGAAGGAAAAAAGTTTTTATACTAAAAGTACAATGTCCAATAGTCTGTCATTCTACATGACTTTCCCCATCATTTTCTTGACAGGGGGAGTGACAGGTCCAAGATGCATAGGTGATGTTCTAGGTGACATCCTTACTCTCTCAGGTGGCTGAAGCTCATGTAAAACTGCATCCTGGGTAGATACTGGTGCTCGGCTTAACAGCTGATCAGCATAGAACATAGCCTGAATAAAAAAAGATTAATTTTATATGGTTAACTCTTTGCCTACTAGTGTCATCACCATCCAATAGATCGAGATAAAAAAAATTTTTGAGCGTAAAATTGTAAATATTTTCTTAATTTGGGTGTTCAAAGGAACCATTTCATTGACACGGTTCTTTTGAGTACCCAGAACATATATTTTGGTCAAGAAATAAGTTCTAGTAACTTGTAAATACAATTTATTTGAAAGTTGAAACCTTTAAGCTAGACATCTTGTTTTATTATGGTATCTAGATTTTAAAACAACAGTATAAATGTTTTTGTTGCCTTAGAAACAGCAGTCTCTATCCACATTTCAAGTTTCATGAACCAACTTATAATCTTTTTGAGTTAAATATTTCAAGATAATGATTTACCACAATATTTTCTCAGTTTTGATACAATAGCAACAATGACTATGATGCTTTGCATCCCAGTCAACAATTTTTCAGTCATGTTGGGAAGTTTTCCTGGTTTGTACCAGTAGTACTAAGCTTTGCTCAAGGACACAACACTGCGCCGAGATGGGATCAGAACCTGTAACCTCTTGGTTGTGAGTTTGACACTATACCAACTGAGCTACATTACTTATGACTTACAAAATAAATAAAAAATTCAGGGTTCCCACAGAAATTCAACAACACAATTCCATGATTTTTCCATGATTTTCCACGATCAACAATGTAATTTCCATGACTATTTAATGCATTGCACAGCCTCCAACCTCCCTTTTGGCAGCATCTTCACCACGCTGAGCATAAATGTGGAATGCAGCAAAAACAGCATGCTTGTAGACCATGCATGCATTTTGAAATAATTAAAACTTGAAACCACCAGTTGCCAGAAAACTAGCTGTCGGACACAGAAGTGTCCCACAGCTAGTTTTCTGGCTACTGGTGGTTTCGTCAAATTATTTCACAAAATTCCATGTTTTTTCCATAATTATTTAGGTTTTTTCAGATTCCATGATTTTTCCATGCATGGAACTTTTTTTAGTGATTTTTCATGTTTTCCATGATTTCCAGAGCTTGTGGGAAAATTGAATCCTCTATTACACCTTCCAAATAATGAAAGTTTCTCTATGAGAAGCGATATATTCTCATTGTAAATCTTTATGGTGTCTGAATATTTAGAATAACCCTTTTCAGACCAATGGAATTTTCCATAAAGCTACATACAATGAAGGCAGGATGGTCCATTATATATATTTATGTGCCATAGGTTATGATTTTAAAAAAATATGTTTTTTCCCTGAAGATTGATTTTGTCTTAGCAAACAGTGCATATCCTGATGAAATGCCGCATTTTACTGCATTTCATCTGGGTCTTCACTGTTTTCCAAAGTGCCTGTTTAGAGGTTTCCGGTCTACTTAAGCAATAATAACCTAAGCTGAGGGCGCTATTATACAGTTATTTCATGCCTGTTTTGAGTATAGTCAAAACTATTACCCCGAAGTGCCGTGGATTACCTGATGCACTAATAGGCCGAAGGCCTCGTGCAATAGTGCATCAGGTCGTCCATGGTACAGAGGGGTATTAGTTTGACTATACTACAAACAGGCATGAAATAACTGTTTTATGACCCAACCCATTTGATGAAATATTTAGCAGCATTTCTTGCATGGAGTTGCTGTAGACGATGCGGTTTTGTTGCAAAACAGAAAATTTCACCAAATCTGCTCAATTTTGGTCTCAAAATGTTCCGCTTGTTCTAACTAAGAAAACAAGTAGCCACATTTTATGTTTCTGACCATAAACAACAGAGTTATTGGAGTTTAGAGTTGCCAAACCATGCCTTATTTTCACTATTGTTGCATAACGTCACCTTTCATAAACAAACCGTATGCGCATCACTGTGCCGCATGTCAATAAGCACCTGTGTGTTTTAACAGGGAAGCAGGTAACCAGGCCATGGTATAGTGCCAGTTAATAGTCAAATTTATTGACCGGTCGAATAGTTCAGTGACTCATGACATAGCAAAAAATAGACAATTGCTCCGTATATAGACGGTTGGGTAAATACAAGATTTATGGACTGCCCGAGGGCCAGGCCTGGACCGCCTAGCTGATATGGCCCAAGCCACAGACGAGGTCCATATCAATTTTGCGGTCCAGCCCTGGCCCGAGGGCAGACCATAAACCTTGATAGTGACCTCAGCTTAGGTTTCTATTGCTTTTAGTGCATTGAACAACTATCACATAAATTGAAAATTTATTAACAAATAACAATTATGAAAAATTTGATGAACTGTTAAATAAATTTAATAATTCCACAGATCACTGTCTTGTCCTTTAGAATAAACGTGTGAAAACTGCAAAATGCACTAGCAATTTTACAGTAAAAATCCCAAAGGATGCATAATTCACAGTGTAGACCCACATTAGACTTCATCTATCTGGAGCAGTCTGATGTTTGTAGGCACTGTTTGTCCAATCATATTGGTCCAAATAATTAGGATTTCACAGTAAATCTGCTATATGTCCGTTTTTCTTAAACACAAGGACTGAATGCCGATGAAAAACATGTGGAAGTAAAACCAGTAAATTAATTGTCATTTTTCGTAACACTTTTCCGGTCATCTCCGTAGCGGGCACTATAATGTGGTATGGACCAGTCCATTTAACGTGATAGTGCCCGCTCGTGTATCTATCGCAGAATAGCGACCTCCATGTGATGCCTTTCTAGCTAATGAAAAAGCCTGTAACATTTGTGATATATGCACTAAAAAGGATTAAAAACCATAGCAAGATTGATTTTACCTTTGGAGCACTGACTGTTTGAATTCCTACAGATCGACAAAGAACCTTTCTTAGACCTCCTAGTCTCGTTGTAGCAGATAGTACCCTCATCTTGTCTAGACTAGTTGGTATAGTTTGTTTAGGTCTAGGTATTAAACCTAGATCACCAAGCTGATAGTGAGGTAATGTGCCGGGGCCCGATACCACTGTTGGAAGTTGGCTGAAAATACACAAAACACCAATAAATCTAATATTTAACAAAGTGTAATTCATGTGTGAAAGTTCAAAATTTCCCAAACCCTAAAATTTAGATATTCAAATCTTAAACCTCATTGTTTGCCAACTAAATATTAACAGTTTCAAGTTTAATTAGTCTAATGTATCTAGATAGGCTAAAAAAAGTCAGCCTAATTCAGTATTTTAAAAAATCCTCAATTCAGAGATGATCCTGGTAACATTCACCCCGAGTTTTTGCAGCAAAAATTAGGGACGATCGGGCAATAGTAAACACAGATACCAGTACTTTCTTCCCTTAAACAACATTATAAACAAAGATCAAAGACTCACTCTGATGATCTGAGCAGATCTACTCTGCATAATGCCAATCAGTGGCTACATTGTATATCCCTCATTAGGTAAAGAGCACACATGCACCAAGTTAGTATTTTTTTAGTTGTAAATGTTATATGAACCTCTAATTTCAACCAGTCTACAGAAGTGCAATTTCAATTGTTAATATGGATTCGTGTGGATGTTTTTCCCTGACTCGCTTCATTGAGTCCAAAACTCCCAAATCTCTTTTTGGAACCCCTGAAAAAAATATCTGTGAATCCTTAGGGACTCCAAAATTATATTTAAAATGTTAACTCTAACTAAAGGGGTCCTTTTTGCAAAGCATTTTGGCTTAATTTATGTATGATACTACATGTATAAATATTTAAATGAATTGTGAAATATTTTTCAATAAATACAGATTTTTTTATGAAAAAAAAAACTGTGAGAAGCTTTTGCACTTAGTGCAAAAGCTACTCACAGGTTTTCATAATTGTTTTTTTTATTTTTTTTGGGATTTGAAATTTCTTCTAAATTGCAGTCCAATCCTTGTGATATATTATTAGCACTGTTATGATGAATGATTCAAAAGGACCCTTGATTTATACTTTAGAACCCTTAATGTGAGTGCATGAGAGTTCCAGGAACTCTTAATATCCATCACTGCTGCGCATTTACAGGGAAATGAGAGTTACAGGGACTCTTTATATTCATTATTTAAGACAAAACCTACGTTAAGAGTGCAAAACAAAACATTATTTTTCTTATTCTCAACCAAAACATGTTGTGGGTACTGGAAGGAACCGTCTCAAGCTGAGACGGTTCTTTTGAGCACCCAACACAATGTGCTTAAAATGATGGATAAGAAAAGTTTTACAATTTTACGCTGATAAATTTTTGTTTATCTAAACCTGTGTACATGCAAGTCAACTGTATTGTCTATTCTAGGCCATGCCAAGAATCAAAATTGGAATCGACAGACCAGCAAGTAGAGATCAAGTTGCCGACTACGTTCTTTCGCAATTCCCAAGTGAAGAACAACAGGTGATAAATAAGGTTGTGAAGCAGAGCCTCGTAAAGATAGCTGACCATATTGGCAAGCGAACTGGCGAAGACATCAGGGGTATTCTACAACTTGACATAGAAGAACTGAGAGAAAAGGACAAGAAACAGAGTGCTGGCTAGTTGTAGCGGCAAATTTTTAGCCTTTTAACTCTTAGCCTACTAGTGTCGTCTTTGATAACCTGTGCAAACAGTTAGGAGCCAGATCAGGCCTGACAGAATGTCGGGCCTGATCTGTATCCAAGCTGTTAGACACACTGATGGTATTCCTGAAATAATTTTTCAAAAAAGTTGATTTTGCAAAAAATCAGCAGACCACAAAAAATGCAAAATTACCTAGTAGGCAAAGAGTCTAAAATGAAAAATGGAAAGTTTGTCACTTCCTCCTACAGTCATTTGTCCTGGTACACCCACAAAAATGTATTGCCTCAGTTAATTCCATTCCATTTTTGTCTCTTCAAGGAACTGACAGAAGTGAAAAAGGGAGCGCAGTGGCTCAGTGGTGGAGTGCTTGACTCGAGACCGAGGGGCCGCATGCGAGCCGCACCTTTGTCACTGCATTGTGGTCCTTGAGCAAGAAACATTTATCCTAGCTTAGTACTGGATCAACCCAGGAAGACCCGTCTCTGTTTAACTGAAAGATTGTTGATGGGACGTAAAGAATCAAATCAAACCAAAACAAACAAACAGAAGTGAAAAGTATAAAAACATCACGCTCAGTCACTTAAGGCAACAAATTTTAAGGTATGGGGTAAATGATATACTAAAAATCGTAAACAATGAAAATTGAGCAGAAACACATACATATCATCTTTAGCCATATCAATTAGTAATGATTTAAGAAAAGGGTTTTTGTGCTTCTGACCATATTTGGCTATAGATTCTTGAATTTACAGAAGAAACTTATTTTCTGGTCACTGAAACTACAGTAAAGTCTGTCTAAAACTGCCACTCAAAAATAGACAAAATAAAGGTCTTGATGACAAATGGTAGCTTAATGAAGGTTGAAAGTATTGCAGAATGCTCCTCTTTGAGCATTCTGCCATACTGTTAACCTGCATTATCAGTGTTCATTCTAGAGGGGGCCATGGGCCCCATTTTGGATCAAATGGCCCCTTGCTAAAGCTGGAGTGGGTCATCTTTAACATTATGTGAATGGGGAAATATTGGACAGTTATTTTCATCTGAAATCGAATGAAAATGGCCCCCTTTAAAATTTCCTAGATTGAACACTGATTATGCGACAATCAGTCTTTTAAACCAATTTTTTCCTCTTTGTGAGAATGGTCGTTTTAGACAGGTTTTAAAGTACCAATGATCCAATATCCAAAAGAATAAGCCTATCTACCAGCATGTGAACCTATCTTCAAAACCTCCCAGTGGGAAGTGGCAAACTGAAACAATTTTAACCGCATGGTCTAAAAAATGGTATCTGTTCTAAAATTTTGAACTCCTTGGAAAATTTGTCTGAATGGGTGTTGCCATATATGACCTAGTTTAAGTAGGGACTGTATTTGGCCTTTGTAAACATTTGAAAACATATTGAAATTATGTCTGAAATGCATGGGTGAAAGTTTTCAGGATTATACCTAAAGATTTTGGGGCTGACTTTCCATGGAAAGTCAGCCTCAAAATACTGAATTGGGCAGATGATAATACTAAATAGCTTCTCTGATTTATTTATAGTTTATCTAAAGACATTTGGCCATTTAACCTCAAATTGTTAATATTTCATATGCATACTGCAAGTTTTAAGATACAAACTCCGAAAGTTCAGGATAAGCTAAATTTTGAACTTTCACCCATGGAAATGTAAGGGATGCCAGGTTGCCGGCCATCACTCAAATTTCATTAGCGACCGTGACTCTAAGTTTGTAGACATGATTTAAGTAGCATAAAAGAGCAAAATACAGTCACCACAGCGTGCACTCAAAAAACTTTATACGGAATTTTGAAAAAATAGACTACTAAACAATATGTGCAAAACTGTTTTATATTCTGCAGAACAGAAGATATCTTTATTGACATAAAACTTCTTTTGAAAACAGAGTAGATCCAGATCAGCTGGCTTCATCAACTGGATCCACTGTTTAAACACACAATGACTCAATATAAATAACAATATTGTACCACTGGGTAGTTCATGTCATGAGAACAACATATAAACTACCCAGTGTGCACTTTTAATCTGAGCATATATGTGCTTATTAGGTTGAGTAAGGCAACTAAATTTGGCCTTAATGTGAGGTTTGTTAGCGAGGTCTTCTAACATCATCAAACATATTATTTGGAGATTCATACATATGATAGGAGAAGTATAACAGAGATATAAGCATCCAAGTGTTTAGGCTGAATGCAGTAAATGATCATTGATGTATTTGAATCTTCCATATTATGATGTAATAGTTTTCATTCTAATTTTCACATGCCAACCTATCAGGCTGTATTTGAAGTTTTAAAATTTCATTGTGATATATTTTAACTGTGGATGCTTTTCTCAATTGAGGTCCCATGTATCATATGTATATATAATACGCCATAGTGTTGTTTTACCACCTTTGCTCACATATTACTTCTCTATTCTTTTTAAATCATCATCATGTCATCTTTGCCATTGTTATCATCATCATCATCATTATCATCATCATTGTGTCATTTTGCCATTGTTACCATCATCATCATTATCATCATCATCATCGTGTCATCTTTGCTGTTGTTATCATTATCATCATCGTCATCATCATCATCATCATCATCATCATCATCACCATCATCACTATTCTCATCATCACTATCATCAGATTATTAGCAGGTGATGAAAGGTCGCCACTAGTGGTGAAAAAATTTCCTTAAGCTAAAAGGTGTTTGAAATTCTTGAGTATTTTTTGTAACACTGAAAATACTGAAAGTAAACTCCATGTTACAATCATTATATAATCCAGCATGTGAGATTTTGGTACTTATCGCATATTATTATGAGCCATGACATGTGATTTCCAACAATGTGGCATTTTCACAAGTGTAGACTCAGATGAGCCCGTGCAGCCTCCTTTTAAGCTTAGAAACTCCAAATGATGTTCAGTTAGTAGCATAACACTCAGAGAACATTCAATTGTCAAGCAAAGGCTCTGATCAGACTGCGCCTATGCGCATGCTGATTGGAGGCTTTGCTGATGGCACATACCACATTACTGGAAATCTCATGTCGCTGCTCATATGTGACATGGAAGGCTCAAACGGGCCTGCACATCTGGGAAGTTGTTGATTTTTTGGCTGGGCCGCATAGCGCAGTCGGTAATGTGTCTGACTGCAGATCTAGGGGTCGCGAGTTCGATCCCTGCCGGGTTTCATACTTTAGTGGAGATTGATCATGAAATAATTTCAATGGCCATTCTCCTCCCTTCTGCTGATTCAAGAAGGCTTGTTGTCAGTTACAAGTGAAAGTATGTGCATGAAGTACTGGTTTAACGGCTTGGCCAAGCTTGCCCAGGTTAGGTGAACTAACCATCAAGACATGACCATGGCTGTTGACTGGGACTTTAAGCATCAAACCAAACAAAAGGAAATTGGATAAAGGCTCAGGCAAAAATAAAGGCCTTTAACCCAGGGCTCCTGATAACGGAGCCTATTTGAAATTCATTTCATTATTTCTCAACTAAAACATGTGGGTACTCAAAAGAACTGTCTCAAATATTTTTCTTACATCTCAACCAAAACATATGTTGTGGGTACTCAACAAGACAACCTTCACACATGTTTAAACTGATGAATAAGAAAGTAATCACAATTTTACGCTGAAAAAGTTTGCTTACCCCGGCCCATGCTAACCATACTAAAATAGCTACGCATGCATGTTTATGATGACTTAAGTTAAGAGTGCGTAACAGAATAATAATTTTCTTATTTCTCAATCAAAACATATGTTGTGGGTACTCAAAAGAACCATCTCAGTGAGATGGTTCTTTTGAGCACCCAAAACATACACTAAAAATCATAGAAAAGAAGATATTTACAATTGTACACTGAAAAATTTTGTTTATCTAAACCTCCTATGTTTACATATATGTGATAAGTATCAAAATCACATGTGCTGGCCCATTTCTGTCATTTTTGCCATTTGTTTCTTCATTACACAGTCCTTTTTATCCTCATTTCACCAACAATCACTTCCATGGTGCAGCTATCAATGTCAGCTATAAACTAAAATTTGTATACAGAGGGTATGTTATTGCCATTTGAAAGAAATTTAAGGTAATAAGTGCTATTTAAATTAATACACATTATAACTAACAAACTACTTTTTAGATATGGAATTTATGTTTAAATATGCACTTTAAGAATTACTGTTACAATGAAACAATTGTAAGTGTCTGCAAGTCCGCATTTGGTTTTGATAACGAATGACAATGACTAAAATGTTTCAGGAAATATGCATCGCATACAAGATGTGTTAATATGAATTATGGTAAATGTTCTAAAATTTTGAAAACTATAAACCAAAATTTATTTGAGAACAGAAAGAGAAAAGGGTTCGAAATTTTAGAACATAAACAGTAATTTAGATTTTTGTGATTTTGAGAAGTTGTGTATAGAATGGTTAAAGGTATTTGTGCAATAAACAGCTTCTCATAACCACAAAAAACCCACTTTCTTTGCATTTTTAATGTACAGTAAAACCTGTCTTAAGCGACCACTCCAAAGAAGATCAACAACTTGGTTTTCAAGATATTGCTTAATGCAGGTCAAAAGTATTGCAGAATGCTCCAAGAGAGCATTCTGCAATCCTTTGACCTGTGTTAAGCTACCAATTGACTTTAAGACCTTTGTTTTGTCTAATTTTGAGTGGCCATTTAAGACAGGTTTTACTGTACTTTAACGACAAAAGTGACATGCTTTGCATTTACAAACTCTGCTCAAAAGACAAATACGACATGCTTTACATTAAATGCAAAGTAAAGGAGTGCAGTAGCTTAATGGTAGAGTGCTTGACTCAAGACTGAGATGTTGCGGGTTTGAGCCTCACCGGAGTCACTGCATTGTGTGTCCTTAAGCAAGACACATTAATCCTTGCTTAGTACTGGTTCAACCCAGGAAGACTTGTCCCAACATAAGTGAAAAATTGTTCGCTGGTACGTAAAGAATCAAATCAAAGGAAAAAAAAGCAAAGTATGTCAAAATGTCTCATTTGATTATGAAACATGTGTCATTTGAAAATATTGTTTGCTGAAAATACGGGTGGGGTTAAAAATGGTTCAGTTGATTTGACAATGGTGAAATATTTTATATTATCTGTAATGGTCAGTTTTAATTGTCCCAACAGCATATTAACTCCATTGCACTCAGAATGACCAAAGCTATATGTGCCAGTCTAAGAGAAATTGGTACTTATCGCAAATGATTGAAGTCACTTTATTTTAAAAACTCTCAAAAACAGCTTTTTAGTGGGGATAAATTACGAAAGTATGGTCTGCGTCTTCCAATACTTACATACTTTATGTATGTGAAGGCTCTGGCAAGACTGTGGGTATGTGCAGGGTCATCTGAGTCTTATCTGCTCACTGATGCGATGAGTACCAAAATCTCATGTACTGGCCAATGTAGAGCATGTGGCCATTCATAGCGCAATAGGTGTAAGAAATTGTTTTATTATCAAATTTTATGTATTTTGAATGTCATGTGAGCATAGAGCAACGCACAGCATTTTGTATTTCTCAGATTTTAATGCCATAAAATGACTACTATTGTAATTATATTTGAAAATTGTTGTTTGTTAATTTTGTTTAATACTATTAAAATTGGAATTCACATTTTATGTACAGTAAAACCTGTCTAAAATGGCCACTCTCAAAAAGACCAAAAATTGGTTTTCAAGACCAACTATCGCTTAATGCAGGTCAAAAGTATTGCAGAATGCTCCAAGGGGAGCATTCTGCTTTACTTTTGACCTTCATTAAGCTACCATTTGTCTTTAAGATCTTTGTTTTGTCTATTTTTGAGTGGCCGCATAAGACAGGTTAATTACTGTAAATGTATAATGACTGGCATCGCAGTTCAGGGAGAGAGTAAAGTTAATAAATGTTTTTCCACGTACTGATCTTGGATTCATTTAATACTTCATATGGTGTCTATTTGAAATTTGAATATATATGAATATGTGACATTGCCCATTGTGTATATAATACTTGTACATGTATGATATCATTCATTATACATTGTATTTATAAGCATACCAAAGTCATGTGCATCGCTTGTGTCATCCAGTAAAATGTGTCTACATTGATCTGTTTATTGTGTAGGTATCAACTGTGTATTTGTATATTTAGTCAATGCAAATGTTTCTCATGTATATATGTACTATATATGATGACCTGTGTCTTGCTGATTCTTCTCATGTAACAGTTATTTTTGCAAAATAAAAATGTTTTAAAAGAACTGTCTTGTGTTTGTCTTTGTCAGTGGAGCCTTGTTATTAATTTTTTTTTTTTTGCACAGCGTATGCATGCTGGGTAATTACGGTATCCTCCGACGAAGTCGGAGGGATATAGTTTTGGCGTCGATGGTCCATTCCGTCTGTCCGTCCGGAACCAGTTCTCAGTATCTATTGGTCAGATTTGATGGATTCTTGGTACAAATGATAAGTACCATGGACTCTTCAAACCTATCAGTTTTGTCAAAATCAACTGCCCTTGTTTTAGTAAAGTATTGCAAAACCTATATTAGCTTTTTTGTGTGATGATCTTCACATTTCATCAATGCTAATATTTAACAACTTCTAACTAATAGACCATGATTACCCAGTGCCTGTGGATAAGCATGGCAGTGTCAAAGTTTTACCCCTCCCCCTTTGACCCCACCTTTGGAGTCAAAGGTCAAATATTTAAATTTTGTTAATAACTAAGGCAGTTGTCAATATTTTTGGCTGAAATTCTGCATGCAGGCAGAGCAGCAATAGATATGAAACTTTAGTTTTGAATGCCCGGGTACCATCCCCTTGTGTGGAATTAGGTGGGGTAGCCGATGCCAAAATTACTTTTCGAATATGGTCATGCTGCATATTGTTGCATGCAGCAACATGATAGCAAATATTTTGCCCACAGACACACCCTTGCAAGTGGGGTGGGGGGTCAAATGGTCAAACCATTTTTTTCTGGAAGTAGTCATGTTGCATGTCAAATTTAAAGGGATTGGCACAGAGCAGTATGAAAGCATCATAACATACACCCTTGACCCTGGGGTGGGGTCAAAAGGTCATATTTTCTTTTCTGAAAGTAGTTATGTTGCATATCAAATTAAAGTGGAAAACCTTTGGGTTTAAAGGTCAGTTATTGAAATTGTGTAGATCTAAGCATATTTTTTTTATTAAACAAAGCACTAAAACTTACTTAACAGGAGGTTGTTATGATCTGAGCGATACCAAAGGTGAACTTCAGGTTTAGATAAATGGGATTTATGTTTTTTGATTCACATGCTTCTCTAAAATAACCCCTCCTCGGGATATAAATTCGTCCAATTTGTCTTGTTTTCCATGCTTTTGTTGTCGTCTGCTGATTTTTTTCCAAAATTCTTTCAGAAACACTATCAGTGTCAAACAGTTTGGGTCCAGATCAGGACTGACATTCTGTCAGTCCTGATCTGGGTCCAAACTGTTTGCAAAGGTTATCAGGGGACAACAAAAATCGCCCCCTAGGAAGGAAAGAGTAAAGAAAGCCAAGTATGCCAAATGCAAACAACAGTGGTGCTGATCACACTGAAACATGCGAGTATTTCAAGCTTCTAAAATTTCAAGAATTTCAAGATTCTAGCTAGTCTCTGTACCTGAGCAAACTGGTTTTAATCTTACCTTATCACAATCCCTGAAGAAGGGTATTCTCTATATAGCTCTATTTATTATCCCCTGCTTAAGGCAGTTGGAATATTGTTTGGGTGTTATCCGTCTTTCCGTCAATAGATTAATAATCAATGCATAGAATTTCATGAAACTGATGCTGTATATGTAAGACTAAATTGGGATGATTTATTTGAAGTTTCATGATAACATTATTGGATGCCCTAAAAAGCTCCTAAATCATCTTAAAATTCAGATTCTTGAGCCTTAAATTTGATTTTGCACAGATTTGGGCAGTCTTTTCGAAAAATTGATATTTTTTCTCAGAAATTGGTAGCTATCCTCTATTTCTTCTCTTGAACAAACTGTTCTGTTCTGTACGGCCAATTACTGACGTTAGTTATACCTACACAATAGTTATGCTTATACCCATGCCATAAAACATCAACCTCTTGTGCTGTTTTGCTGTAATCAAAGCAAGCTAAGTATACATTGAGCCTCTTACTAAAACTGCTGAGAAATTTGCTGTTAACCCTTAAAGGGCCAATCCCAACTGCAGCAGACGACAAATTTTGCGACATTTTTCCCAATTTTTGACAAAAATAAGGTATGATATCACATGAGAATCGTCTGCCAGCATACGATTCTCATGAAATATCATGCCTTATTGTTGTTTTTTTAAAAAGGGGCATAATTTAAAATTATTGTCTGCTGCAAATTATAGGTAGGGCTTTAAGGGTTAAGGCTGAAAAGGAGAGCAAGTTCACATATTTCCAAATCAAAATCTCTCAGGGAAAAAAGAGATAAGTGACCTAAATCAAGCTGAATTACAAATTGAAGAACCTTTTACACTTTAGAATATCTGTAAATGCTCTAAAAATGGGACAGGTATATCTAGGCACTTAATGCAGATCTGAAGGAGTTGTCTGATGAGGGTCTGTTTTAGCATGTGTGACAGGCATACAAGTTTCAGTCTGGTAGGTTGGCTGTCCCTTACATTTTACCATTGGTACCTTGCGAGCACAACTCTTGACTCTTTAGCTTGCCTGTATGAAGTACAAGGAGGGCTATTATAGCCACCCCAGTCATCTACCTATGCATCTGCTTCTGAGTTCCTGTCAGGATGCGTTGAAGATTTTTCAGATGCTAATATCTTGACAATCACTTATCAGAAAGAACATGTGTGCCTGGTAGGGTTTCAGCGATTCTCCCTTGGTTCATACATCAGAATGAGCCTAAGGTCAATTCCAGGATGCCACCATAAAATGATATTTTTTTTAATGCTCATAATATCTTAGTTTTAATTGTTTGATTTAATGTTTCACATCCCAGTCAACAGCTATGATCATGTTGAGACAGTCAGTTCGCCTAACTACACTTTTTGCTGGGCATGCTTGACTAAGCGGTTAACGAGTACTTTGTGCAAATACTTTCACTTGTAACTGACAACAAACCTTCTTAAATCAGCGGAAGGAGAAGAATGACAAAAGAAATTATTTCATGATCAATCTCCACGGAAGTGGGACTGGGCCGGGATCAAACTTGCAATCCTTGGATCTGCAGTTTGACTTGCTACTGACTAAGCTATGGGGCTCAGTCATACTGTTTTGGTATTCATTAGTCAAAAAGCATTCATATTTGTAACATTCATGCTTGGTGGGGTCCTCTAAAACTTCCATAAGAATCATGAACCCTTGGGTTCATGCCACAGGGTTGGGCTATGGTTTTAAATATAGGACAGTTGTTCTTATGCTGCATTCAAGTTTTTCAAATGCTTATTTATTCAGTAGCCAATTGTCATGAAGCATTCATATTCCAAAAATAGGTGCCTTTGAGGATGGTCCTTTGAGATTCCATATGTTTTGAACCTTGGGTACATGCCTTGGGGTTAGGCTTGGCTTCAAAATCTAGGACATATCTGTCAGACATGGGGCGAATTAATCGGTAATGCTAATGCATTATTAATGCATTTTTTTCCCCAGTAATTCAAGGTAATGATTAATTCACCAGTTTCGAATTACTTTAATGCTAATTTAATGCATTACTTTAGTTAAAATTCACTGCATTACTTGCATTACTTTGAATTACTGTCTAACATAAACTTTGCCATATACAGACTGCACAATAGAGAAATGAAAAACACAACAAAAGGATGTGTTTCCATAAGTTATTTCCATTCAGTTTCCTTTTGTTCAACTTGCTTGTAAAGACTGCTATTTGACTAAGGAATATACAAAATGATCTGTGAAACTTGCAAGTAAAGGTTTTGATTTTATATCAATAAAGTGAAACAGCTAACAGTTACTGGCAATCCCACATGAACCTAGAATAGTGAAAATGTAGCTGGGAAGTGTTGAATTGTAAGGTATTTTATCCCACTTTAAATAAATCAAATGTTTTTAAAATCTATAAATCATTTTAAAGCTAATTAAATGAGCTTTAAATGGTGTGACTTTGTTACAATTCAAAATCAAAGAAACAAATGTGAAATATTTGGATCACAATAAGAATAATTATCACTTGATTGTTCTGTTCATACATTTTTACACTTGACCACTGAGTCAGACACTAACAGTGTGTCTTTGTGGTCAGTTTTGCTACAGGGTAAATATATTGGGGTCAAAAATATAAGAGATATGGGATTAAGATACAGCCTGCACTTTGTTGATTGGATAATCCAGTCAAGAGACTCAAATTGTTTATAATTTTCCTCCCATAAAATATACCTCCAAATAAGAAACTATTTTGGAAAGCTTCACAGTGGTATAATAATAATAATATGCAATGAAATATGATCACTGGGGTTGCTACACCTGAGTGATATTCCCTCCAATTTTCAAAAAATTATGAAATTCCAACAAATGTTACTGACAAGAATATGAAATTCACTACAAAAAGTGTACATATTGTAGCCAGTATGGCTCATTTGAAATAATAATATATATGTAAAATATCTATATGCAAATTTACATCTGTACGGTATGCTTCAGAGTTAACAGTGTTGTAGGATTCTGTTTCATGTGAATGAAAGTAATGCTTAATTTAATGCATTACTTTCTTAAATAATGTTAATTCAATGCATTACTTTTTCAAAATCAAGTAATGCTAATGCTAATTCAATGCACATTTTTGGCAAGTAATGCTAATTCAATGCATTACTTTCCAAAGTAATTCACCCCATATCTGTAATATATTTTATTTATTTAAGACCTCATGACTTTAAAAAGTTAAAAACCATATTATGGATTTACTTCATAATATGTATAGTGGTAGATATTAGTCCAAAGTTTTTTCACAGCACATAGGTGATAGATATTGATCCAGTTTTTTTCACAGCACAATCCCCACCCATGTAAGTGACCTTGACCTCAAGGTCACAAGCTTAAAATCGAAATTTTGGCAAGTACATGTAACAACCATAAATTTAAGATTTCTGCTAGTCATTGTTGCTGAGTAGATACCTAAAAGATACCTAAAAGTAATACCTTGTTGTAATACCTTGTTTTCTGACATCAAGGCCAAGACAATGTAGACCTCAACTAATTTAGAGAACATTTAGTCTATACTATTGTTAGACTGATCAGGACATTCCTGCACTTGAAAGTCCTTGAGAATCCTCTTTTGAACTTGAAACACCTTGATACACAAAGTCCAGTACACAACACAGATATGACATCACTGGCCCAAAGTTTTAATAAAAAATTCATGTTCGACTCACATGAAAATTTTATCTTAATAAATAACAAAACGCGAACAAAAGAGATTGTTTTCTTGCTTTGAACAGCAGACCATGTAATTTGCTTTGGTCATAAATTGTAAAATGCCAACAATTGTTGGCATTTTAAATTTTAATACCAAAACAAATTACATGCTCATGTGAGTGAAAAAAGTTTTATAACCTCAGGGCCTGGTCTCATGTCCCTAACAACTCGTGCTCATAACAACACATATGTTCATAACAACAGTATAATAATTTTTTCTCATAATTGATGAAAACAAAAAAATAAAATGCTTAGACTCTGTACCAAAATATTGAAATGAAAAGTTTTGAGATTTCCTCATTTCTTTACCGACCCATATACTGTGGATCCATAATGTCATTTTGAGACTGGTCTTGAATGTACCAACAAGATATATTTGGATATCTTATGTATTCAGTACATTGTTTTGATATGCTGTAGGTACAGTAAAAACTACTATTATCACATTTACTGGCCCATAGATGATACGTACACCACAGTCCCTTTATAACAGTACATTTGGGGTCCATAGAATGGACCATGTTGTAAGAGTATTGTGATATTAACGGAAACTTTTACTATGGACCTATAGGAAAATGCCCATTTCATGGTCATTTTCCTATAACTTCTTTGTAAAATTCCACATATGGTAAAACAATTTGGGGGCCACAACATGACCGTGTTGTATTCGAATCCTTGTTATAACAAGGTATTTTATAAGGGACTGTACTATTACCATGTTGCTCAAATACACTCTTATCTAGAGCCCCAAAACAATGCAAATGAAGGAAAAAAGTTTTTATACTAAAAGTACAATGTCCAATAGTCTGTCATTCTACATGACTTTCCCCATCATTTTCTTGACAGGGGGAGTGACAGGTCCAAGATGCATAGGTGATGTTCTAGGTGACATCCTTACTCTCTCAGGTGGCTGAAGCTCATGTAAAACTGCATCCTGGGTAGATACTGGTGCTCGGCTTAACAGCTGATCAGCATAGAACATAGCCTGAATAAAAAAAGATTAATTTTATATGGTTAACTCTTTGCCTACTAGTGTCATCACCATCCAATAGATCGAGATAAAAAAAATTTTTGAGCGTAAAATTGTAAATATTTTCTTAATTTGGGTGTTCAAAGGAACCATTTCATTGACACGGTTCTTTTGAGTACCCAGAACATATATTTTGGTCAAGAAATAAGTTCTAGTAACTTGTAAATACAATTTATTTGAAAGTTGAAACCTTTAAGCTAGACATCTTGTTTTATTATGGTATCTAGATTTTAAAACAACAGTATAAATGTTTTTGTTGCCTTAGAAACAGCAGTCTCTATCCACATTTCAAGTTTCATGAACCAACTTATAATCTTTTTGAGTTAAATATTTCAAGATAATGATTTACCACAATATTTTCTCAGTTTTGATACAATAGCAACAATGACTATGATGCTTTGCATCCCAGTCAACAATTTTTCAGTCATGTTGGGAAGTTTTCCTGGTTTGTACCAGTAGTACTAAGCTTTGCTCAAGGACACAACACTGCGCCGAGATGGGATCAGAACCTGTAACCTCTTGGTTGTGAGTTTGACACTATACCAACTGAGCTACATTACTTATGACTTACAAAATAAATAAAAAATTCAGGGTTCCCACAGAAATTCAACAACACAATTCCATGATTTTTCCATGATTTTCCACGATCAACAATGTAATTTCCATGACTATTTAATGCATTGCACAGCCTCCAACCTCCCTTTTGGCAGCATCTTCACCACGCTGAGCATAAATGTGGAATGCAGCAAAAACAGCATGCTTGTAGACCATGCATGCATTTTGAAATAATTAAAACTTGAAACCACCAGTTGCCAGAAAACTAGCTGTCGGACACAGAAGTGTCCCACAGCTAGTTTTCTGGCTACTGGTGGTTTCGTCAAATTATTTCACAAAATTCCATGTTTTTTCCATAATTATTCAGGTTTTTTCAGATTCCATGATTTTTCCATGCATGGAACTTTTTTTAGTGATTTTTCATGTTTTCCATGATTTCCAGAGCTTGTGGGAAAATTGAATCCTCTATTACACCTTCCAAATAATGAAAGTTTCTCTATGAGAAGCGATATATTCTCATTGTAAATCTTTATGGTGTCTGAATATTTAGAATAACCCTTTTCAGACCAATGGAATTTTCCATAAAGCTACATACAATGAAGGCAGGATGGTCCATTATATATATTTATGTGCCATAGGTTATGATTTTAAAAAAATATGTTTTTTCCCTGAAGATTGATTTTGTCTTAGCAAACAGTGCAGATCCTGATGAAATGCCGCATTTTACTGCATTTCATCTGGGTCTTCACTGTTTTCCAAAGTGCCTGTTTAGAGGTTTCCGGTCTACTTAAGCAATAATAACCTAAACTGAGGGCGCTATTATACAGTTATTTCATGCCTGTTTTGAGTATAGTCAAAACTATTACCCCGAAGTGCCGTGGATTACCTGATGCACTAATAGGCCGAAGGCCTCGTGCAATAGTGCATCAGGTCGTCCATGGTACAGAGGGGTATTAGTTTGACTATACTACAAACAGGCATGAAATAACTGTTTTATGACCCAACCCATTTGATGAAATATTTAGCAGCATTTCTTGCATGGAGTTGCTGTAGACGATGCGGTTTTGTTGCAAAACAGAAAATTTCACCAAATCTGCTCAATTTTGGTCTCAAAATGTTCCGCTTGTTCTAACTAAGAAAACAAGTAGCCACATTTTATGTTTCTGACCATAAACAACAGAGTTATTGGAGTTTAGAGTTGCCAAACCATGCCTTATTTTCACTATTGTTGCATAACGTCACCTTTCATAAACAAACCGTATGCGCATCACTGTGCCGCATGTCAATAAGCACCTGTGTGTTTTAACAGGGAAGCAGGTAACCAGGCCATGGTATAGTGCCAGTCAATAGTCAAATTTATTGACCGGTCGAATAGTTCAGTGACTCATGACATAGCAAAAAATAGACAATTGCTCCGTATATAGACGGTTGGGTAAATACAAGATTTATGGACTGCCCGAGGGCCAGGCCTGGACCGCCTAGCTGTTATGGCCCAAGCCACAGACGAGGTCCATATCAATTTTGCGGTCCAGCCCTGGCCCGAGGGCAGACCATAAACCTTGATAGTGACCTCAGCTTAGGTTTCTATTGCTTTTAGTGCATTGAACAACTATCACATAAATTGAAAATTTATTAACAAATAACAATTATGAAAAATTTGATGAACTGTTAAATAAATTTAATAATTCCACAGATCACTGTCTTGTCCTTTAGAATAAACGTGTGAAAACTGCAAAATGCACTAGCAATTTTACAGTAAAAATCCCAAAGGATGCATAATTCACAGTGTAGACCCACATTAGACTTTATCTATCTGGAGCAGTCTGATGTTTGTAGGCACTGTTTGTCCAATCATATTGGTCCAAATAATTAGGATTTCACAGTAAATCTGCTATATGTCCGTTTTTCTTAAACACAAGGACTGAATGCCGATGAAAAACATGTGGAAGTAAAACCAGTAAATTAATTGTCATTTTTCGTAACACTTTTCCGGTCATCTCCGTAGTGGGCACTATAATGTGGTATGGACCAGTCCATTTAACGTGATAGTGCCCGCTCGTGTATCTATCGCAGAATAGCGACCTCCATGTGATGCCTTTCTAGCTAATGAAAAAGCCTGTAACATTTGTGATATATGCACTAAAAAGGATTAAAAACCATAGCAAGATTGATTTTACCTTTGGAGCACTGACTGTTTGAATTCCTACAGATCGACAAAGAACCTTTCTTAGACCTCCTAGTCTCGTTGTAGCAGATAGTACCCTCATCTTGTCTAGACTAGTTGGTATAGTTTGTTTAGGTCTAGGTATTAAACCTAGATCACCAAGCTGATAGTGAGGTAATGTGCCGGGGCCCGATACCACTGTTGGAAGTTGGCTGAAAATACACAAAACACCAATAAATCTAATATTTAACAAAGTGTAATTCATGTGTGAAAGTTCAAAATTTCCCAAACCCTAAAATTTAGATATTCAAATCTTAAACCTCATTGTTTGCCAACTAAATATTAACAGTTTCAAGTTTAATTAGTCTAATGTATCTAGATAGGCTAAAAAAAGTCAGCCTAATTCAGTATTTTAAAAAATCCTCAATTCAGAGATGATCCTGGTAACATTCACCCATGGAAATTTGTTTCTTCCAGAGGCCATTTCTTAGAGAAGGACATTTGCTAGGAACCTTCCATTAGATGTCCTTATCCTTTTTCATCACATTCGATATAATTTGAGCTAGTTCATGAGCCTTTGCTGCTCAACAGGGCTGCCAAGATAAGGAAGAAAAAAATCTTGAAAATGAAAAAAATGTCCAGGTCAGTGAAAGTCAGGGAATTTCAGTGTTTGGGAAATTTTGTAAAGGTGGGGAAATTTCAAAATTATCTTAACCACTGTCCTGCTCAAACCGGATTAATACTTTTTTGAAAACACTTTGGATCCAGACCAGCTGGCTTCTTAATGAAGCCATCTGATCAGGATCCACACTGTTATCTGCTCTGATTGCAAATTCATGCTTAAACATGTAACCGGAATGCTGCAGATTAACAGGATAACATTTGGGAGGAGTGTAGTTCATAAAATATTCAGCATGACAAGGGTTAAAATTGCTATTATTATCATGGCACCCTTCTAAAAAGTATAATTATGAAACTGACTTGGCTCTGTAAAATTATTTTTAAACTACTCCTCTTTTGGGTTGTCATCATATACCAAATATAAAAGTTGAAATTTTGGGTCGATGATAATGTCTGTTAGGAAGGTGAACAGGGTGATCAGGAGGTCTAGAAATTGTCCATAAATCATGGAAAAGTCAGTGAAATTTTAAATGAAGGTTGAGTCGCAACCCTGATTCAAGGCTAATGTAAACCTGTGTGCAGTTTCGCAAGAGCCTTTGCTGCTCAAATACATGAAGTACAGAAGTAGATAAATGGTTCTTTGAAAATTCTAATCTTAGGCCCCTCAAGTTTATAAAGGAACATCCATCTTCAGTGAAATTAATAATTTTCATTCTGGATACCGGTAAACAGGTACTTTGGCAAACAGTGAAGACGTAGATGAAACGTCCCCTTTATTTCATCAGGGTCTGCACTGTTTGCTAAATTAAAACAATCTTAAGGGGCATAAATAAATCATATTTTTTTTCTCCTCTTTTGACCCCTTAAAACAAAATATGGACTACCGGTACATGTATTCCATACATATTGTATTGTATCAATATGTTTGGTAAAATCAATCAGAATGAAAAGGGTTAGATAGGTGATATATTTCATGTGACTAAAAAGACTCAACTTACCCCTTTCTAGGCCATTTTTCCCTGGCATCTCCCCATACCAGCACTTCTCTTTCTAGTTTGAAACTGTTTACCCATGTCCCCTGGCAGGGGACCTACACTACACTGAAGGACTTTAAAAACGCAAAAATCGAATTTCATAAAATAAACAACCTTTTAATGTATTAATTTTATTGAGATTTGGCAAAAATAAACATCAATATGTCAAGAAAACATGATTTAAATTTCATATCAAAATGATAAATAATTTTAGAGCATCGGTGTATCAGAAGACAATGCCCTTAGATTCCAAAACTGCAATTTGAAATTTGTCTTTGAAATTGGGCATCATTTAAAGTTATTGTAATAAAATATTTTTTGTTAAAATCTGAAACAAATTACCCTTGGAGCCCTGCTATTCATCTGGCAGTGTTGGTAGTCAGCCAAAACGGATATCGTCGATGTAAATATCGTCGATATAATCGACGTTAGTTGCGGTCTTAATGCCGGTCGCCATTCTAAGCAGGCCAGGCCTGTGTCGACCTTTAACTGTCCTAGTAGCCTGGTAACAATCTATGAGGTGCTGTATAGCTGACGGATGGCAATTATAATATCTGGCTAGGCCAGAATCACGCACCCCAGCTTTCAACATTACAATTATGCCAGGTCGTTCATGTTCAGACAAACGTGACACGAATAATAAAGCTATAAAACTAAAGCTACTGTGTTTTTTATACATGTATATCTACAAGCTATATGTGAAATGATAAAATATTTTGCGTCATTGATTCGTGGGGACGCCACGTGCAAAAAATAGTAAATCACGGATGCGTAGCTGGTGGTGGCCAGGTATTGATAGAGGCAGAGTGTCGTTTCCAGCCGATTTAACTTGTTAAAGAAGACTAAAAATGTTCTGGGTTTAAAAAATAATAATTTTCATTTTTTGCGTTTTTAAAGTCCTTCAGTGTATATTTCATGTGACTATAAAGACTCAACTTACCCCCTTTTTAAGACCATTTTTTCCTGGCAACTCTCCAGCACTTCTCTTTCTAGTTTTAAACTGTTTTGTTTACCCATGTCCCCTGGCAGGAGACCTACACTTTATTTCATGTGACTAAAAAGACTCAACTTACCCCTTTTTAAGACCATTTTTTCCTGGCATCTCTCCTGCACTTCTCTTTCTAGTTTGAAACTGTTTACCCATGTCCCCTGGCAGGGGACCTACACCCATGACAGCCGCACTGTTGAGTATCATGAGAAGATTTTCTAACATGTTGTCTCGTCTTTCTACCTCATTAAGCTCCTCCTTGGCATCTTCATCAGGCTCAGTTTTCTGCAAATAATTGAAAGTGTATTAAACCTTTGTATTCTGATGCATAGGTTTAGATAAACAAAAATTTTCAGCGTAAAATTGTAAATATTTTTGGAAGTGTCTGCTGACAACCGGTTGTCACTAGCAAAATGTCTAGTGACAACCGGTTGTCACCAGCAAAAAGTCTGCTGACAACCAGCTGTATTTTTCCAATACTACTGTATACTTAGCATGTTCTCTTGGAAATCTACCTGAGTCTAGTGGCATTTTAAATACAGTTATAGAAAACTTGAATAAATAATGAATAAGAAAATAATGAATTTACAATTTGGTATTTTTATTACAGAAAAAGATTTATATAGTTTGCATTGCAGAAAAATACCAGATAAAGATTTAATGCTTACAGTTAGCATATCAAGGTTCATTTATCTTATCAACTTTAAATTTATGATCCTAGCACAGCTTTAAGGGAACAAATATATTATAAACCTATATGCATGTATTATTATTGCAGTGTTCACAATGAATGGACAATATCATTTTAGCATTATCAGTATAAACTCTTGAAGCACCAGAATCAAATTGAATCCTGATTGTTTAAGAGTAAAAGTTTGCGCACACCAATCAGGACCCTAGATAAAGAGCAATTGGTCAGGGACTATTTGTTAACTTGTAGTTGGCAAATTAATAACCAGATTGGATTAGTAAAAATCCAAAAATTCCATTTACCACACTTGTCCACCTAGCACACATAGCTACTTCACCTAAAACGGCTAGTTAAGAATTTACAGCTGAGCATATGTTGTAAGTAGACACCCTCTCTAGATAAAGTCACAACATATTGAATTTGAAATAAGCTTGAAATAAAACTGATATTTCATCATTATTACCGGAATTCTTTAAGCATCAAAATCAAATTACTTGACAAGGAAAAGTTTCCACAAACAAATTGATCAAGGATCAGCATGTCCCCTAAGAGGAGCTGAGTGAGTCTGTTGAGCCCTTATCTTTGCTTTATCTCCTTTTTTATAATTTTATATCTTGATTTATATGTTCTGGGAGATGATAAATGGAATAAGCAGGGTCTTTCATGCAAACCAAACATCTATGTGTCTTGATCCACATCTTAACTAAGGGTGAGGTTGGTGCACCGTGAAACCAGTTTAAGCCCTCCAGTAAAATATTTTTACTGACCATTCCAAGGCGGTAATTCTTTTGTGGAATATTTGTGTTATTTATGCCTTATGTTTGTGATGCTTTCGCGTCTGTTCATTGCTGCCTTGTGGTCACCTGAAGGAAAAGGGCTGACCTCTTGGCTCTTGTTTGTGATGTTTATTCTGATTTTTTTACTTACCCATTTGGTTATCCTGGGACAGGTGTTGTACTTGATTGTATCCATTCCTGATCCTTGCTGTCTTTCTTACTCTGATAAGGGGCTATTTGTTAACTTTTCTAGTAAATAAGCTGTAAGAATCCAGATAATCAACTGGAAGATTCCATTTTATAATAGTATCATGATTAGTCAATTTACCAATAATTACCAAGCATTGTATAATTGAAACTTAATATCATTTGATCATGTACACAAAATCACAAATGTATATTTTTTGTATAAAAATCTCTATATACATACATATGTATAGAAAAACAATTTATAGCAGAGTATATCATTATGCCTGATATTGTTGAATAGGGTACACATTGTTATTGAAAAAAATACAGCTGGTTGTCAGCAGACTTTTTGCTGGTGACAACCGGTTGTCACCAGACATTTTGCTAGTGACAATCGGTTGTCACCAGATGTTTTGCTAGTGACAACCAGTTGTCATCAGACCAAAAATTCTGGTGACAACCGGTTGTCAGCAGACCTCGCCAATATTTTTTACCCATCAGTTTTAACATATGTTTTGGGTGCTCAAAAGAACCGTCTCATTGAGATAGTTCTTTTGAGTACCCACAACATATGTTTTGGTTGAGAAATAAAAAAAAATTTCGTTACACACTCTTAACTAAAGTCCTGATTCTGATGGATTTTCCCATAAGTATTGATAGAATGTGTATGGGATTGCCCATTGTGTAATTGAAGGGGTCACCAGTAGAAACAGTACAGACCCTGATGAAATGCAGCATTATGCTGCATTTCATCTGGGTCTTTGCTGTTTGCCAAAGTACCTGTTTAGGAGTTGCCATATACAAAGGGTTTTCCTGCAATGTATAAAGTAAAGGGCACAAGGGATTTGTGGACGTGATTTTGCAAACACATGCCCTCCAACATGAGAAAAGGGCACATGAAATTGATTGAAAAGTGCATTCAACTAGAAATTGTGTTTATGAAACACTATGCCCCCAACCATTAGCTTGTCCACCATCCTGTTCACCAGGTAATCTTTTCACCATCCTCCTTCAGCTGACCAAATCTGAGGCTACTAGCTGTAATAGTTTTCAAGATATCTTTATTGGAAGCTTTCGATGTCCAAATTTGCAAAGGGCATTAACTAAAATAAATAAATGCAAAGGCGATTACTAAAAAAAAAGAAATATATATTTTTTTAATTTTCACCAGGTAATCTACTCATTACCCTCTATCAGCTGTCCAACTTTGGAGCTCCTAGCTGTAACAGTTTTTAAGATATCAAGTTTTTCATGTCAAAATTTGCAAAGGGCAATAACTAAAAAAAACCATGAAATGATTTTTTTATATTTTCACCAGATAATCTACTCATTATCCTCTATAAGCTGACCAAGTTTGAAGCTCCTAGCTGCTATAGTTTTTGAAATATCCTGATTACAAAATTTCATAGTGACCTTTTAAAAGGGGCATAACTCCACAAAGGGAAATAATCCAGATTAAAAAAAAATAAGGGTCAATTATTTTTTGATGCTGAGTCCATCTATGAAATTTCAAAACCAGATCTTAAAGTTGTAATGGATGGACGCACGGACGGACAGACGAGCCAAAAGCAATATGCCCCTTCAACTTTTTCAAAGTTGGGGGCATAAAAACACGCCCTGCAATGTGAGCAAAGTCACATGTAATAAACTGAAGAGTGCATTCAAAAATATGCCCTGCAATATGAGCAAAGTAACATGAAATTGATTGAAAAGTGCATTCAAAAATATGCCCTTCACCGTGAGCAAAGTCACATGAAATAAATTGAAGAGTGCATTCAAAAATATGCCATGCAACATGAGCAAAGGGCACACTGAATTTATTGAAAAGTGCATTCAAAAACATGCCCTGCAATGTGAGCAAAGTCACATGAAATTGATTGAAATATGCCCTGTAATGTGAGCAAAGGGCACATGAAATTAATTGAAAAGTGCATTCAGAAATATGTCCTGTAATGTGAGCAAAGGGCACTTGGAATTGATTAAAAAGTAAATTACATTCAAAAACATGCCCTGCCATGTGAGTAAAGGGCACTTGGAATCGATTAAAAAGTGCATTCACAAACATGCCCTGCCATGTGATCAAAGGGCAGACAGCATTGATAGGAAGTGCATTCAAATATGCCTTGCGATCTCAGAAAAGCCTTAAAGGGCACATTGATTGAAAAGTGCATTCAAAAACATGCTCTGCAATGTGAGCAAAGGGCACATAAAATTGATTGGAAATGAATTCATAGACATACCCAGCACTGTACGATAGACACGTGGGATTTATTGAAAAAATTATTCAAATTGCAATGTAAGAAAAGGGCACATGGAATATACCAAAAAGTGTATTCAAAGATATCCTGCAATGTGATCGAGAAGGGGCATATGAAATTTACTGAAAGGTTTTTCTAAGACAATTCTTGGAACATCAGAAAAAGAGCACACAAATTTATTGGGTTAAACAATATTTTATTCAGATACTTGCATGTAGACAGGTATATATATACAATGTCAATATATTCTGGATCTGACAGTAAGAATTTATTGAAAAGTGTATTCAGGCATAGGCACTGCAACAGAAAAAAGGGCACCTGAACTTTTTTGAAAAGGGCATTCAAAGATATGTCTAGTAATGTGACTATAATTTTCCTTAGCTAACTTTTCAATAGAGAATGATTTTATAGATACATATTAATTAGGGGATAACTGTATTCAAAATTTTCATTTGGGGAGGTGTATCGTCGGATATATGGTCGGAAATTTAGTTTTACGGCGACGCGTAAGCAGAGCCATAAAACGTGATTTCTGAACGTATTCTCCGACATTATACCTCCTCAAATTAAAATTTTGAATATGGTTATCACCATTCTAATGCACTCCTGCAGCTTCCTCTCAAATTGGAGCTTTGCAAGCTGCATAAAGCTGCACGTCATCCAACGAAATGTGACGTAATTAATGACTTCAAACTATTACCGACAAATTTTTGACGTTATCCAATCAGACGTCGTGTTACAAAATCCAGTGCATTAGAATGAGATTTACACTCACCCTAAGAGCTACTCTAAGAGCACCGGCAGCATCAGATAAAATTCTCTCTAGTTTCTTCTTCGTGTTCGCTTCTTCCACCAACTTGTCATTTGTGGACCTGATTTGTATCTCTTGTGCTTCTGTCTCTTGTGATAGGCTTTCTATCTCAGCTCTGATATAGAAATATACAGTAAATGTTCTAAAAAAATCGAAAACTTTTCTCTTTCTTTTCATAAAATGTTGGTTATCAGGGCTGGAATTCACAAAATGCATGTCAGAATAGCAATTATGGAAAACCCAGATCAGACTGCTTCTGAAGAAGCAGTCTGATCCGGGTCTGCTCTGTTTGTCTAGACCATTTTTAAAGCCAACTAATGTTCGAAATTTTAGAACATTAACAGTAATACAAGTTTTATTCTGAGATAGATCAACATATGAGCTTGTGCAGGACAAAACCAACATAAAGGTCCAGATAGACTAATTTTTTGAGCTTAAAATTGATAATATTGTCTTATCCACCAATTTTGACATTTGTTTTTTGGTGCTCAAAAGAACTGTCTCATTGAGATGGTTCTTTTGAGTACCAACAACATATGTTTTGGTTAATAAATAAGAACACTAATTTTTAATAATGAATTTTTTATCTAGAGGCTTGCAACAATTTGACTGCCGCAGGTGATGATTCAGAGCAGCCTGGAGATAGAACCTGTTTGACTAAAGTCCTCTCTGGTTGCATGAAGAAAGCTTAGGCCCTGAGCAGTCCATTGAGCACAAGCAAAGACTGATCAGACTTGGTGGTGTAAGTCCAGGCTGATCTGAGTCTTTGCTGGGCACAAAGTCAGGTTTTTGGTTTTATCATGCACAGTCTCGTACGTGTACACAGTGTAAACATTCAAATTGAATTTTGACGGAGACCAATTAAAACAAGTTGAGTTACATACGGAGGTAAAGTTGAACATTTCCTGTTATGTGCTTTTGTGTTTATAACTAAGGCTACTTGTAAGATTTTTCTTGACCCAAAACACATTTTAAAAGTCAAAGAATCTCATGCTATCAGTTTTTTGGCATTGTATGTTCATCCCAAATGGTATCAAAGGGTTTTAAGCTTGTCATTGCTATGACTTTTGTCTTGCACAAAAAAAATTAAAGTAAATATTTAGGAAATATAGATAGATTTTCTCTGTTCGTGTGATGGAAGGAGATATGAGCCAGTGCATGAGATTTCCAACAATGTGGTATGTGCCACCAGCAAAGTCTCAGATCAGCCTGCGCATACGTGCAGTCTGATCAGAGCCTTTACTTGTCGCTTGAGTATTCTATGAGTGTTAAGCTACTGACTGAACATCATTTGGAGTTTCTAAGCTTAAAAGGAGGCTGCATAGGCTCGTCTAAGTCTACACTTGTCAAAATGCCACATTGTTGAAAATCACATGTCACGGCTCAAATTATGGTGTCCACATATTTAGGGTAACTATGTTGTAACAAATTGTCTGAATATTTACATATATTGCATTACTTAATCAGGATTTAAGTCATCAAGAGTCAAAAGAACTTAGTCTAGTATTTAGAGATAACTTCAATGCATCACTGCCACTTACTTCATAGATTCATTCTCTTGCTTATAATGCTTAATAGCATCTGTTTCTAACGTTGGTCGTCTGCTGATTACATTTGCTGACCAATTGTCGGTCCTGATCTGAATCCAAACTGATTGACACTCTGATAGTGTTCCTGAAAGAATTTTTTGAAAAAGTTAATTTTGAAAAAAGTCAGCAGATGACAAAAAATCATGAAAAATTACCCAGCATGCAAAGCGTTAGTATATCCCAGCCACTTACTTCATAGATTCATTGTCTTGTTTAATAACATCTGTTTCTGACATTTGTAGTCTGCTGATTACCTAAGCAAACAGTTTGGAACCAGACAGATCAGGACTAACAGAATGTTGGTCCTGATCTGGATCCAGACTGTTTGACATTCTGATAGTATTCCTGAAAGAAATTTTCAAAAAAGTTGATTTTGAAGAAGGTCAGCAGACTACAAAAAATCATGAGAAATTACCCAGATGCAAAGAGTTAATGCATCACAGCCACTTACTTCATAGATTCCTACTTTCTGACATTTGTCGTCTGCTGATTACCTTTGCCAACAGATTGGATCCAGATCAGGACCGACAGAACGTCGGTCCTGATCTGGATCCAGGCTGTTTGACATTTTGATAGTATTCCTGATTTTGAAAAAGGTCGGCAGACAACAAAAAATCATTAAAAATTACCCATCATGCAAAGTTAATGCATCACAGCCACTTACTTCATAGATTCATTCTCTTGTTTAATAACGTCAGTTTCTGACATCAGTTCTTGATATTCCTGTTCCCTTAGTTCGAATTCCTCAATCATTGCCTCCTGATTCCTACATTTCTCTGTTAACATTTTGATAATCTGAAAGTTAAAATCACCTCATAGTTTACTGAATTTAAGCAGGAGATTCCCTTCCAAACTAAACCATGATATACAAATTCAGCTTACATGATGGAAGTAGATATTCTGATGAGTAACAATATAACTTGCTTTTTTTGTGAAAACAGAAAAAGAAGTAATCTGAATTCTTGAAATTATCAATACAGTATATATTCTAAAAGTTCTATTATTAAACACTGTTCTCAAATATGTTATGGTTATTAGAGCTGGAATTCACAAAATGCTTGTCAGAAAAATCAAACAGGGAAGACCCTGATCTGAAGAAGCCATCTAATCTGGATCTGCACTGATTGTCTAGGCCGTTTTGGCAGACAACTACCAATAGGGTTAAAAATTTTAGAGCATCTACCTTTGTCAGTGTGACAAATACCGGGCCAATGGAGATACAACAGTGGAAGTATTGCCAAGTCAAAAGAAAAAACAGGATATTTCAAAAGGATTAACCCTAAATTGTTCAATTGATACATTTTCTTGACAAAATCCAGGAAAATTAAACTCAATATTTGTTGTGAAATGTCTGCAAATAAATGAATCACATTAATTTGTTTTTTCAAAATGGCGAAAAAATATGAAAATGTTGTCAGTCATGAATTTATGCTGGGGCTTTAACTCTTTCTCTGATAGTGATGACTTGTCACCTGCTGATAACTTTTGCAATTATTTTAGACCCAGATCAGGCCAGATGAAATGGTGTGCCTGAAATTTTCCAAACTTTTTGACACACTGATCGTATATCTCTAAGATTTTTTTTAAAATTATTAATTTAACTCTGCCTTCTGGTGTCCTCTGCTGATAACCCTTGTAAACAGTTTAGACCTAGATCAGGCCCAACAAAATGTTGGGTCTGATCTGGATCCAAACTGTTCGACACTCTGATGGTATTTTGAAAGAAGATTTCAAAAAAGTTGATTTTGAAAAAAATCATCAGACGATAAAAAAGCATGCAAATTACCCAGTAGGCAAAGAGTAAAAAAAATCTGTATAACTCTTCGCGTACTGGGTAATTTTCCATGCTTTTTTTCTCATCTGCTGACTTTTTAAAAAAAATAATAATAAAGAAACACTATCCGAATGTCAATCTGTTTATATCCAGATCAGGACCAAACTGTTTGCAAAGGTTATCAACAGATGACAAAAGTCGCCACTAGCAAGGCAAGAGTTAAAACACATACCTTTTGATTACTATGATTTTTCTTGATGATCTCTTTTTCTGTTGCTTCAAGCATTTCTATTTGCTGTTTCTGGGCCTTTTCTTTAGCTCTTAGGTCATCATTCTCGGCGATGAGCTCTGTGGTTTTGTCGGACATTTTGTCGAGCTGAGCATTGATGGATACATTGTCACGAATAGTTCTTTTTGTTGTTTCTGCCATCTGTTTGTTGGAAACTTTACGGAATTCTGAAGCCACCTGATTCACTCTATTAACCATCTCCTTCTTTAACCTATACATAGAAATGGACCAACCCATGAGAAAATGATGAATACACAGGTTTAGATAAACATCATTTTTATTAATATTTTCTTACCCATCAGTTTAAGCATATGTTTTGGGTGCTCAAAAGAACCGTCTCATTGAGACGGTTCTTTTGAGTACCCACAACATATGTTTTGGTTGAGAAATAAAAAATAGCTTTAGTGTTATGCACTCTTAACTAAAGTACTGAAATAATAGGCCTCCAGATAAGAGTGCATAATTAAAAACTATTTTCTTATTTCTCAAACAAAACATATGTTGTGGGTATTCAAAAGAACCATGAAAATGAGGTTTTATTCCCAAAACAAGTGTTTAATCCCTTGGATAAGAAACTAATAAAAACTTCATGCTAAAAATTGCTTGTCTGGATCTATGAAATATGGCATAGGCCTTAATTCAATCTTTATAAGTGATTGGGCAGCTATCTTGCCAGTTGTCTAGCATTTGGTCATCCCAGATAATGGGTCTTGGAATCTCAACATCTTCAGATCAATAAATTATTCACTTTGAATTCTTAGCTCTGTGAAAGCGGCTACTTACCCTTTAATTTTATATGAAAATAACCATATTTGTACTTATTACCCACAAGGGGACAATTGCAAAATAGTGCAGACTAAGGAAATAATACAAAGTATGTATTCTTAATTGTGTATACACCATTTTTCTAATCATAGTATATTCAGTAAAAGGGTGCAATTAATTATTCAACTCAGCAAAGCTAAGAATCAGCAACTAGTAAATAGTCATGTGTCATTATGGAATGAATTCCCCTGCCTACATCATATTCTAGATTAAAAAGGGGTCATAACTCCATAAAAGTTTGTCAATTGTAACCAAAATGGAATGTGACCTTTATTTCATGATTATATACAGTCAAACTTGTCTTAGGAGACCGCCTTATGGAAGTTCCAAAAGTGGTCTCTCAAGGTAGGTAACATGGTCTCTGAGGGAGCGCAGTGGCTCAGTGGTTGAGTGCGTGACTCGAGACCGAAGGGCCGCGGGTTCGAGCCTCACCAGCGTCACTGCGTTGTGGTCCTTGAGCAAGACACATTTATCCTAGCTTAGTACTGGTTAAACCCAGGAAGACCCGTCCCTATATAACTGAAAAATTGTTGACGGGACGTAAAGAATCAAATCAAACAAACAAACAAACAAAAACATGGTCTCTGAAGACCACACCGGCAATCGAAAAAGTCAATACTATCCAGGAACGTAGATCAAAAATCGTTAAAAACAGAGTTTTGGATTGCCATTTGTCGCCGCATTGGCGACAAATGGCGACCGAAAACACTGTTTCTATAGATTTTTGATTTGTGTTCGTCGATTGTTGATAGCGTTTTCGATTGCCACCTACCCGGTGTGGAGACAGGCATTCAAGATTTTAGCATCTTTCATGTACCTGTGTATAAAAATGAGAGTGAACTTTCTCCTTCTTGATAAATCATATTCTAACACATCTACCTCTGAAACTTTGTGGCATAGTTTCAAATGGTCTAAGAGGTGTGGCCTGGACAATGATAAAAGATCAAGGGAGATCATTCCAAAACTGGTCACTGGCTCTTGCAATAAGACCCATGAAGGATACTCTTAATCCCAAATCTTCTGTGACTTAAGCAGGTATTTTGAGCTATTTGGATTTACGGTAAATGTTCTAAAATTTCTATCACTAGTTGCCTGCCAAAACAGCCTAGAGACAAACAGTGCAGACCCAGATCAAACTGCTTCTGATGAAGCAGTCTGATCAGATCTTCACTGTTTGCTATTCTGATATCTATTTTGTGAATTTGAGCCCTGAAAACCAACATTTTTTTGAGAACAGAAAAAGAAAAGTGTTTGTAATTTTAGAACAGTTACCGTAAGTTATAATTCAAAGAGCACAATATATCTGATGGGTTAATTCAGTATGAACTTACATATCTTTATCAATGACTTGCTTCCTCTCTAGGCGATATATCTCATCTTTATGGTCTTGTTCTTTCTTGGCCAATTCCTCCTCCATCATTGCAAACTTGTGCATCAAATCTTCCTTTTGAACCTTGAACTCCTCCAGTGATGCCAATTTTCCATCTGAATAAAATCAATAATGAAATGATGGCAACTTACATCAAAGAAGCTACTAAAGATAAAGAAGCTTTATTTAACATCCCTTATTTGAAACAAACAACATAAGTTCTGTAGAGCTTTTATTGCGACATAATATCTTTTTTTAACAGATACTTACCTGCCTTACTCTATCTTACTAGCACAACCCTTTTATGCGAGCATCAGCAAGGGACCTACTAGTACCATTTTTTACACCTTTGGTATGGTGCAGCTGGGATTCGAATATGTTCTTAAAAGGGTATCCTTTGGAAGCAAAGACTGCACCAAAGAACTGAAACTAGAGTGTGCATATTTCCTGGGAACCCACCACCTCCCGCTACGAAAACGGATGCTCTACCAACTGAGCTATCGGGGTGACTACTAACAGTGCAGAACAATTTTACTTTGAATGCATATAGTAATGTCAGCAAGATTTTTAGTTATTTACCCTTTCTATATAGGAAACCCCTAAATGGGTACTTTTACAAACAGTGCACAGACCCAGACGAAATGCCGCATAATGCGGCATTTCATCAGGGTCTACACTGTTTGCAAAGGCAAAAAAGATCATAAGATAAAATAATTCAATATTTTTTTGAAATTATAACCTGATACACCTAGATATGTACAATAGACTATCATATCAAACCAGAAGGATGAATCCTTTAGCATACAAAGGCTTAATCAGGTCTTATTTTCTCTTGCAAAAAGTCACAGTTTGATATCTGATAGTAGGGTACCATTGTTTGCAAAGGTTATAAGCACAAGTAGTTATCATCTTACAAATTCTATTGCCTTGGAATTTCTGCTGGAATATTTGAAAGGAAAATGAAATTTTACAATTTGGCAGTAATATTCCAGTCAGTCTCAAGATGGACTGATGAACAGCCACAAGCAAACCTATAGCAGGGTTCATACAGGCAAGTACGAGTTAAATTCAAGGACTTTTCAAGGATGTCTAAAAGCCTCTTCAACAGTTTTCAAGGACTTAAAGTTAATGGAAAATACTGACCGAAGTTCTAAAATCTTCTTCAGAAATGCTAGACTGAGATAATGGAGACACTAGTACTGGAAAATCAGTATAAAATTGTTGTGCCTATATACAGGCACAACAATTTTATACTGATTAAGTTCTCTATCTACAGTGCTATGTCCTACAGAAATAGTAGAATTCAAGGACTTTTCAAGGTTTTTTAGTGATTTCCAGTACTTTTCAAGGCAGATTTAATTTTCAAGGACTTTTCAAGAAAGCCCTCTAAATTCAAGTACTTTTCAAGCCTGTGTGAACCCTGTATAGTCCCTAAAACTGGTCTATCCAGAGCTCCAGACAAAAAGCGTAAATTATTGATGTATTGTATTTCTACTTCAAATCCTAAGTTAGACCACTTGTTAGAATCATCAAACTTAGAATTCGGTGAAGAAATTCAAATTTTGGATTTCCAAATGTACACGTATATGCATCTTATCTGGAGCCCCTAAGTCAAATGCATGAACCTACTTAGTATCATGTTCTCTGATGTGAGTTGATCTTTCGTCTCCTGGAACTCATTTCGTATTTTCTGTATCTCTGATTCGTACTGCTCTTTCTCAGCATCTTTAGCTTGTTGCAGACCAATCAGGCGATCATTCAAGTCAGCAATATCATCAGCTATAAGAAATAGAAGAAAACTTGTTATCACTAAATCAGACCTCTAGGTAAGGACTTTCAATCAATCATTCAAGTCAGCAAAATCATCAGCTATAAGAAATATAAAAAGAGTTGCAATCAGGTATCCGGATAAGAGAAGTTAACTTAACATATCTGCCATTTTATAAGCTGCACATCATGAATACCTTAGCTTAGATTTTTTCACGGAAGCTTGCAATATGGACCCAGATCAGACTGCTCCCTTGAGCAGTCTGATTTGTGTCCATATTGTTTGCAATATAGGCTACCTAAGAGCATAAGCAGACATGAGGAGCAGACAACAAAAGTCGTGACTGACAGGCTAAGGGTTAAGGATTTGTTGGTTAACTTGACAGCAGAGTCCAGCTTAACCCTTAAAGCGCCAATAAATTTGCATCAGACAACATTTTCAAATTGTGTTGCTGCAAAGAAGGTTTCATATTTCAAGTAAACAATCTGCTGGTAGATGCAGATGATTCACATGAAATATCAAACCTTATTTTCCAAGAAAATTCATGATTACAAAAAATGTCATCTGATGTCCTAACTGGTTCTATACAGGTTAATACACTTGCTCTCTGAATCATTTTTGTTTGAGTTTTTCAGTCATGTGATAAGATTCATCCAGTATTAGCCTGTCTTTTCTAGCTAGAGGCTTAATTGCAAACATTTTCCCCTCAATATTCTCAACAGTAAGTTAGGTAATCAGGTCCAGAGGTTATAAACTTTTTCATGCTCAACTCAACTGAGCATGCACTTTCAGCTGCTCATTTAAACTAAAATGCTGAAAAATAAAGATAGTTCATGCTTTAAAGTCTCAGATATTGTCTTTTAAACAGTTGGCATTCTAATATTTAATAATGAGCAGGATTAATTTAATGCTCAGTTGAGTTTAGAATGAAAAAAAGTTTTATAACATTGAGGCCAGGTCATTAGTTCGGAAAATGCGAGTCAGATAGCAAAACATGAAGGTCGAGATCAGACAGTATGTGGGCTGTCTGATCTGGGTAGGTATTCCTTGTCTGATTTTTCACCTTTTTTGCATATCCTTAAGGAAGTCCAGAGTAATTTGAAAAAGCTGTCAAAGTGGGAGTGGGTGTAATTATTTGGCCCCTTAATAGTCACCTTACTCACTCAAAATGAAGGTTTTGCATGGAAATAAAAGCAGACATAGTGTAGTATCGGTACTGTATATGAAACTTCCCAGCATGATAATTAAAGCTCTTATGGTTTGACCACTTACTTCTTTGCTCCACTTGTTTCTTCCAAAAGGCAACAATTTCTTTCTTGTCTGTCGCCATCTGGTCAAACTTCTCATGGAACTGTCCATTTGCGACTTCCAATTCATCACACTTTTTCTGGTATCTGTGAAATAAAGGAGGTCAGAGTGTCTATTTTGTGATTTTCACACATTTGAGTTTACAAGATTCACAAATCTATTTCAACATTCTCATACCCTATATTACAGTTCAGTCCCTTTTTAATGATAGGTTTGGGGTCCACACATAGGATTAATAGACTGTGTTTAAAGTGAACTGTGTTAAGAAGGGGCAATTTTACAAAGTAATTATAGAAAAATGACCATGAAATGGTCATTTTCCTATAATTCCTTTGTACAATTCCATATAGTACAAAAATATGGGAGCCACAACATGACCATATGTTATATCAAAGTCTGTTATAACGATGTAAATTGTTATGAAGGGACTGCATTGTAGTAATGATGAAATCACATCACTGTATGGATTTACTGGAAATCAGTTCATTTAGTGTAAAAAGCCAATAAATTACTCAATGTGAGCATGTGCTCTTATTTCATCTGATATGATATTTCAAAATTTGACCAAAAACAAAAATATATTCCAAAGGTTTATAGATGAGCCACACTATAAGAATACCTAGTTACTATTATTCTATATGCAAACAACACAGAAGCGAGTTCAACAATGCGAGCGTTCGCGGGCGCTTGTTGTTCTGGTTGTAACCTATCTTTATTCGTAATGTGTAAAGCCTGGCATCAGTACAACGAGCGCCTGAGAGCGCTAGCATCAATGAACTCGCCTCAGATGTTGTTACGTATACAAACAGCAATGCATGATTGTTCACTGTCGCCACTGCCTAAAAAGAATGATAAGTACCTTATTGGACCTAATAAGGGCACATGATATTATAAGCACACACTGTGTAGTAGTATTTTATGGGTTGCTATCAGGCTATCAGGATTTAAATTGTTTTAAAAGAGAGCATAGAATTTTGAAAAGAGATTATGTGCACAGTGTGCTTAATTATTAAATCGAATAAAGTAAACGTCTAAATGAAATGCCAAATTAAAGATTCTAGTTGTGGCTAGTCTCTGTACATGCAGCTGAGCTGGCTTGGGTCGGAACTGATTTAGAGCATGATTTACCATATTTGACCTATTAAGTATAAATGCTCCACAGGTTTAGATAAACACAATTTTTGAGCATAAAATTGTAAATATTTTATAACCTATCGGTTATAACATATGTTTTGGGTGCTCAAAAGAACCGTCTCATTGATATATTTTGGTTGAGAAATAAGAAAATTAATTTTTGGTACGCACTCTTAACTCCTATAAGTGCACACTACATGTATATGAACTTCAGATCTCCTTGAAAATTAGGTCAAGGTCACCGAAATCTATACAACTCTTTGATTGTGCCACAAGGAAACAGTAAGTAAAGATTGGCCAGAAACCATTTTTCAGTTCAAGAGATAACGTGAGAAACCCTATTTTGGTCGAAATTTGACATTTCAAAGTATTGGTGTGACCTTGAAAATAAGGTCAGGGTCAAGAAAATCTAATCAACTATTAACCCTCTCCTAACAATATATCTATGCAAGTTTGGTTAAAATTGAACCTCTGGTTTGGAAGATAGTGTGCAGAAATGGCTGATTTATACAGTCTTTATAGGATGGTGACCTTGAAAATTAAGTCAAGGTCACCAAAATCTAATCAGATTTTTCTGTTCTCACAAAAATGTATCTATGCCAGTGTGGTCAAAATCCATTCACTGGTTCAGAAGATAACGCGAGGAAACCCTATTTTGGACATTTCAAAGTGCCGGTGTCACCTTGAAAATAAGGTCAGGGTCACCAAAATCTAATCAACTATAAACCCTTTCCTATCAATATATCTATGCAAGTTTACTTAAAATTGAACCACTGGTTCGGAAGATATAGTGTGCGGAAATGGCTGATTTATACAGTCTTTATCATGTTTATAGGATGGTGACCTTTAAAATTAGGTCAAGGTCACCAAAATCTTATCAACTCTTCCTGTTTTCCCTAAAATGTATCTATGCAAGTTTGGTCAAAATCCATTCTTTGGTTCAGAAGATAATACACGGAAACCCTTTTTTTTGACATTTCAAAATTAGGTCAAGATCACCAAAATCTAATCAACTTGTTCCACCCTCCCAACAACGCAGGGAAACGAAGCTAGGCAGACGCTGACGGGATCCGCACCAAAAACAATATGTCCCCCCCAACCAAAAACAATCTAGTATGCAAGTGTGCTTTTTCCGCCGTAAAATCTGGGCTAGAAACTTTCAATTTTACCTATGTTTTACACCGGGTCTTATTTTAACACAAAGATGTTTGTGTCATTCATACTAGACTTCCTTTCGTATGACGTCACACAACAACAGTGCCTGACTGTGAGTTTAATTGCTGACTTTGCCAATTAGCAAGTCAATTTTCTACCAACTGAGTGGATCAAGACTTGTTGTGAGCAAAGGTGCCAGCTTTTAATTGAACCTGTTGTCTTTTGAATATAAAACACGCACTGTCACACACTAAATCAATGTGGTTGACCATGCAAAAGTTGTATAAACCTTCTGAGAACCTTCTTTCAAGTTTGAACGAATACTAATCAGTTATAAATCCAAATTCAAGGACTGATTACTGATTAGCATTTTGGCATTGATTAGCCATATGCTACACTCTTCCCCAGTTTTTAACCAATTAATTTTTAGATTACAATTAAACTTAAAAGCAGAAAAATAAAAAAATACATTTTTACAATTCATTTCTGATAAATAACATAAAGTGCAGTATCTTTAGAGTATCGTTAACTAGAGAATGAATAGTGAGGGCATGCAACCAAAATGGATGCTGATCTGTATTTGATGATGAAATGCCTGTTAATAAATAATTGATGAATCAAATCCACCTTTCAAGAGGTACCACATCAAACCTTCATGGGTGCTGTACAATAGATTTAAGGAATCTTCAGCTATTTGGGGATACATGCAGTCAGTGTATATATATAGCAGTAAAGTTCAGTCTATGGTCCAAGAAAACGTTTCTGGTAGTCTCTGTTTTACCGGGCAAATCCTATTCTATTTGTTGTTTAGGGTTGCCACCATATTGGAATCCGAAACGATCCAAACAACACGATCCAAACAACATGGCCTTCAAATGATTAAAGAGCCCTTCCACTAAAAGGAAGCAGGGGTGTGGAGCGCAGCCCCTATCACTGAACAAGCAGAATGTTTAGTTTTAGTCTTACATCATAAACTGCGCCAATAAACCAGAGGTGCGCCAACATTTTTATTTTGTATGACATCACACAACAACAGTGGCAGCGAGTCAATACAGGGTGTAAAGTAACAGTGATAAAGAAGAATATACCCATGGGAATATGTGGCCTGATCAGCTGATGGCCTAGCTAAATATCAGAAATTTTGAGGTTTGGATATGGATCCGAACATCACAGGCCTTTTCAGAATACTAAATGAATTGCAATACCTTGTTAATCTATTTTCAAGATCCTTAATCTGAACAAGGTAGTATTCTTTTGAGAGTTCATTGATATCTGGTCCCAATTTTGTTGGAGAACCCCTTGCAGATTTCTTTCCGCTTTTCTTTTTCTTTCCACTCTTCTTCTTTTTAGGTGGCATGGTGGTTTTCTAGATCAGTAGCAACCACACAAAAAATATAAGGTAAATAACTATATTCACTGAGATTTATTTGTCAATTTTACAAAAGAACGCGGAGTGGAATGACCTGTTTAGCCACCTATTCCTCAGCCGCCATATTGTAAACAATCTACAGGAAGTAAATGTAACTGAGCAACACCAGACTGGTTTGGTTTCACTAAAAGTTAAGCTCCCCAGTAATACGGTCTCCACATCAAGACCATTCACCGACACGATTTTTGAAGACAGTTTGGCAATGAATAATTGCAGATTATGCAGCAAAGGAAATGATAAGAAAAGGGAAGCCTTCTTTCTTTGAAGTGGTAGCAGACAGGTCAGTTCTTTTTAACGTTGGTGAAACATGAGATCATTGAAAAATGATACGATGTGTTAGTTTTGGGTGGGTATAGTTGGGTAAGGCTATATTTGTGTGGTATGGGTTTATCAGGGACCCTATATACCATATATATAGAAATACCCTGATTTTATACGCTGATGGGATGGGATGGTGTGGTGGTAGGGCATGGCATGGTATCCCCCAGGGGATACTCTAATATTTTCATATAAACGTAGGCTCGTACCATTTTTGGGTGTTCAAAATACTGAATTTCAATATGGGGGGGGGGGGTTAAGAAAAATAAAATGAATATTTTTTGGGTATGAAGGTATTGTAGATATTTTTGGGGGTCGTCACAAAAATGGACTGGTTTTAGGGATCATTTCTACGCAATTTAGGGTCTTTTCTTAATGTTAATGTACAGAATGGGGATATTATTTTAGATTGCTAAAATCTCAAATATTTTTTTTAGGTATGCCTGATATTCCAGAATTTTTTTTGGGGGTAAACAGTAGATACTGGGTCCAAGCCTGCGTATGAAGAAAAAAATGAAAGTACCCCCTTGGGGGTATCCCTCTTTTCCCTACCTCACAATAATGGTGGAAAACGTACCATTCCCCATCACACCCCAACAATGCCATCCTTGTGGTAGCGTAGGCTGGGTTAAGCTACCAAAGCCCACCAACCCATACTCCATACATCACAAATAAACACCACACCGTACCCTATCAACACATTATAATAAGGTAGTGCTCTCACTGCGTTCTTGTTATATGAGCGAAACGACCAGGGAAAATGTTTAGGGGCGAAACTAGAAACGACTGGGTCAGTAATTGTTGTGGAAACGACCATGAATGAAACGTCTTGGGAGCAATAAACAAGGGGATGAACTGGTTTGGTGCAAAATGATCCGAATTTGTTTGTCTGATCTGGCGAAAGCTCTTAAATTATCATTTTGAATTGATCCTGAAAAGGGAGATTTTCCCACGATTCTTTTGAGTTTATAATTTAAATTGCCATAAAAGACATACAACTCTGGCTCTGATTTCTTTCTTCGTTTACTGGCTCGACCAAACACGATCATTACGCCAGGGAGTCCAAATGCCCTAAACTCCTCAATGGTCTGGGAATTGACCTCCGAATGAGAAAGACTATCCCACTGTGGAATAGTTCAAGGAAAGAAAGAGTTCTTCAGGGCATCACAGTATGTCTGGTATCTACAATATTTGGCACTGTGTGATGACCTAGTAGTTTTCAAACTGTGAGCAGGTGTCAGGTACTTGCCTTTTTCTATAGACAAACAATGTATCATCATAATGAATCTTATGATAGAGAAGCAGGGAGGATCGATCCCTTTGGGCCTCAAGAGATGACCACTCAAGCTCATAATATGCCCTTTTGTAGAAGAGTATCCAAATCAACATTATATTTAAAGAACACATCTGAATGTCAGCGTTGAGATTTATAAAACTTGAATTACAAAGTTTATGATACCGACAGCCTTGTTTAAGTAACTTACATCAGTAAAGTAAGTAGTAATGGATGCATTTTAGCCTAAAAACTAAATCATTTTCAGGCTTACAATGGGCCCAGAATGCCATCCATTACTACTCACGTATATTAGAGTGACTGGAAACTTCAATGAAATATTGATACTTAACCCAAGTGGCATTGTCCGGCATCTTACACAGGTAAATGAGGGTAAATCGATATGATTACTTTCATTGCGGTTTTGGAATACACAGTGTAATTTCTCACCAAAACTTTTAAAACCTTTACAAACACCGAAATAGTATAATTACGATAATTTTGAATGACAGGGCAGCTTAGTTTATGAAAATTAATTAACAGAGACACAGACATAGCCATATTTGAAGCTTTATGCGTCACAGTGAAAGAGGTATTGTTGAAGCCATATTTGACGAATTCCGCAACTTTCATAAAATCAGCCGATATTTACACGGTCATAACTACATAGGATTAGATTTAACGTTGCAGAAACATGTCATCTGTAGATATTTCACATATCGTTTTTAATTTCTATTATCACTCTAATATAGGTCACTGTTTACATGTAGCAGTCAAATTTCAATTTCTTTTGTTGAGAACATACTCTCTATCAAAGTAATAAAGCTTTTTCATTTAATGCCTTTGTGCACGTCTGTTTATTTGAACCTTGTGGTCACCTACTGGGAAAAGGGTGGCCTCTTGGCTCTAGTTTGTGGTGTCTCATTGTAAGTTTTTTTGTACTTTCCCATTGGTATCATGGATCAGGTATGGTACTTAATTGTATCGATTCCTGATCTTTGCACTCTTACTTACTTTCAAGTATTAAACACCATACAATGGGGAGCAAGGATCAAGTCTGGACAATATTTTAAGAACTCTAGTTTGTGCTGAAGCAGTTTTAAAAGCATTAGCGATTCTAAGAATGAAACAGATCTTTTTTCCAGAAGCCTTTTTTGTTTATAGATTAACTGCTAAAAGTTCAGCTAGAGAAAAAACACAAGTAACTATCACAAGGATATGCCACAATCACAGACCAACCCATAACAGCACAAAATACTGTTACTTAGAAAAATGGTTGTCCAGAGAGGCTTATCGTGTACACTATATGTTATCGGTTATCCAGCTGCGGTTTGAAAGTTATCCAGTTTTTCACCTTTAATCTTGCTTATGCAAGAGGCGCGTTTGGACAAATGGATGATAAACACCCAGGAAATCAAAACAGGTATGGAATAATTTGATAGCTGTTTGGTATTTTACACGCATTGGTATTGCAAGAAACTAACGTTGTCAGTGATTTAACTGTTTTTCAGCTTCTCTGACGATCGTGTCAGGTCGATGACGTTAGAAATAACGACTGTTTGACAACAAATGTCGTCATTGAACTCAGATCATCATAAAAACTGTCAAGTATGGCCAGCTAATGACTCAGTCACAGACTACAGACCAAACCATGGCATTGCGGAGAAGAAACAAAGAATACAAACAGTCATTGGACAGTAAGAACACAAGTAAAGCAAAGCAACCAGCTCTCTCTTCATTGGCAAGATGAATGCAAAACTAGAAAGGACACTAAGAACTACATCAAAAAACAAGGACCTGACACAAAAACGCACACTGAATTGGAAACATCAACAAACAACAAATCACCAACAACAGAGACCACTGGGAGGGTACTTAAATTAATTTAACTGGAAATAATGTTCGCCCTGGATTCTGCTGTTGTTCAAACAAAAAACTTGTTTAGCTCGCATAACGGTTTCATAAACCCTATCATAGTTTATAGTTATGTTTTACTCTTTAATTGCATGAGGGTGAGACATATCTCAGACTAAATGGTGACCCTGGCCTCAAACCTACATCGGTGGGTCAGTGCCCGGATGATGTTTGTCTTTGGCTTACTGTGGTTCGATTTACTGGGATTTTTCTTTAGTTCTGACTGTCTGTGAGTGGAGAGCCATTTTCTTTGTTTCATCACAGTGTATGGCTGTCAGTGTGCTGTCTCTCTTCCTCACGGTGCCATGTGTTGGTCACCAGTATGCGATTGAGGCATTTCCTGCTCATACTTACTTGCTTTTTGCGAATTGGCGTTTCATCTGTGAACTATCTTGATCTTGACCACTGGTCCATGTGTATGATTGTCAGTTTGTTGTTTCAGTTAACTATCTTATCCTACACTTGAATTAATTTCTACCCTGTTACTAGTTTTGAGGTTAGGAACCAATCTAGATCATAAAAGTAAGAAAAACAGCAAGGATCTGGAATATTTTCTTCTTGTATAGGTGATAACTTTCAATTAGGAATACCAGAATGTCGTCTGTAATCTTCTATCTATCTTCTGATACAGTTCAAGCCCTCGCAAGCATTTTTGGCAAGCACTGCCTGTCAGGGATGATTGTTTGTTTGATTTAATTCTTTACGTCCCATCAACAATGTTTCAGTTATATAGGGACGGGTCTTCCTGAGTTGAACCAGTACTAAGCTAGGATAAATGTGTCTTGCTCAAGAACCACAACGTAGTGACGCCGGTGAGACTCGAACCCGCAGTCCTTCGGTCTCGAGTCTAGCACTCTACCACTGAGCCACTGCACTCCCGACAGGGATGATAGTGAGTACGGGTAAAGATGAAAGGTTTTTTCTAGATAAAAAAATAAGATGATATAGAAACAACTATCTGAGATTGATCAGTAAATACATTTATGTAGACAGAACTTAAAATTAAATAAGGATGGGTCTAAAATCATGTTAAAATATGCAGTGTACTGTCTATGGGTCGAGATGCTGCAGTTGTCCATCTGCTGCCTTGAAGATATCAAGGCGTGAAGCAACTGCAACATTAGCTGGGAAAATTCCACTTGGCAGTAGCCAGTGGAAAGAATGTGTATAGGTAGTAGTCCTTGCCAGTATGAATTTGACGGAATACCATAGTATGTACGGGTTGCATATAGTCAGGAAGGGGCAGGGCCAGGAGGCCATTTGCAATTTTATAGAAAAGGCAGAGACGGGCCACAGATCATCTCTCTTCCAGAGTCTGTCAGTTCAACATAGACTGCAATGAAGTGACACTAGTCATCCTGGTGTAATCACTTAAGGTCCACCAGGCTGCACGTTTTTGGACCATTTCAACTTTATGGGTCTTATCTTGGTATGGGACCCCACACTGCTGAAGCGTACTCCAGCTGGTTGATATGCCATTTCTCGTATTAAAGGTGCTTGGTTTTGACATTTCGCTTAATAATACCAAGTAACGTGTTTGCATTGGCTGTGATTCTGTCCACATAAGTGTTCTACGTGAGGTTGCTGGAGATATATCCATCACAAGTACTGGCCTGCTGATAGCCTCCAGCACCTATCCATGCAGTATATATTGCGTCTTGAGAGGGTTCCTGGAGGATGTCATGCTCAAAACCTGGCACTTGGAGGGGTTAAACACAATGTTCTATCTGGCCTACCATGTCTGAAGTCTGTCAAGGTCCCTCTGTAGTTTGTCACTGTCACCTTTGTTTTCTAAGGCCAGGTAAATCGCAGTTTCATCAGCAAATATACACAAATGTAAGCATAAATTCCAGAACATAAGTAAAGTTTCTTTCATCCTCTTTTTCAGGGAAAATTACATTTTTTGCATAACTCTGGCGCTGTAGCGACTTTCACTTAACCCACCAAAAACTTGTGAAGCAAATACACAGCTGGATTTATAAGTAACAATTATTCGCGATGAATATTTTCAGAAGTAAAATATTGACCAAAATATTATCCTTTTTAACCTTTTTAATAGCTAGGTACACTATTTTGTGCACTCGTCGACTGCAACCACCATGCGATAACTGCGCTGTTCGAGTACAGTGGTTCTCTGGCGTGTAAATGTTGATCGAAATCACTGTTGGGGAGTTTTGATCTGCTTCGATCGCGGTATTTATCCCATACCTAAAAATACTATGCTCAGTCTACAGGTATCACGTGATAATAAGATGGCGGAAAAACCAAAGTGGAGAAAAATTCTGTATGAAGACCAAAATGTGGCAGATCATTATGTTGATGAAAGTTTTCTTGACGAATTGCGAAAAAATCGTAACATCAATTCATCTTCTAACCATTTATTTAGTTGCTGTTATGGCATTATCCTGTTGTTTGGATCGGGATCCAAATAAATATTGACCACTTTATTCTGTCAATTCGACATTGCCACAAACAACACATTTTAGGAACTACTTTTTGTGTCGGAACTATTTTATAATCGAGTAATTAGGTTACACACATTGAATGATTCAGTTTATTCCGTAAATATTATGCTTTTCTATCGGATTTTCTTACATTTCACTTACGAGGCGATCCAAACAACAGGAGTATATATATATACAGACTCTGTCAAAGATGCAGCCATATAAAGATAGGCAATGAGATATTTTTCAAAAGCGATCCAAACAACAGGAGTATATATATAGAGAGAGAAACACTCTAGATAGATGTTCAGTAACATGAACCATTGCCTCGCAAGGGGAAGTTTCCCCGGGAAAAGGGTTTTCTTTGGGGGATTATTTAGAGAAAATGGGGCTTGGCATCTTTTGGGGTTGGTGTCTTAAAAGTTTACTTATTCAACGAACAAAGGCTTTTATGAAGACCCGATCCAAATAACAGGAGTATTAAGGCGACGAAATTACAACGAAAGTAGACTTTGTTTAACCTACGGACTGAACTGAAAAAAATAGCAATTCTAACTTTTGCATCAGACTTTTTATACCTCTCGCTTAGGAGGCGATCCAAATAACAGGAGTATATATATACAGACTTTGTCAAAGATACAACCATTTTAAGACTAAGCAAAGTTGCGATCCAAACAACAGGAGTATATATAGACAGAAACACCCTAGAACAGAAACTTAAAACATTGCCTCGCAAGGGGAAGTTTCCCTGGGAAAAGGGTTTCTTTGGGGGGTAATTCAGAGAAAATGGGGCTTGGCATCTTTTGGGGTTAGTTTCTTTAAACGTTTTATTTATTAAACAAATATAAGGCTTCAGTGAAGAAGCGATCCAAACAACAGGAGTATTAAGGCGACGTATATGATAAACTTTCTCCTATTTCAAACAAATTCAGTCATTTCTTTCTATCGTTACTCTGGCTCGCTCATACTTGAGCATTACGCCAAGTAACATAAAAAACCATGATAAATATTTACGGAATAAACATCATACCAGACCTTCAAAAATCGATCCAAACAACAGGAGTATTAAGGCGACGAATAGTGTAAACTTTCTTTAAGTTTAAACAAATTCAGCCGATTATGAAATGGCGGTAGATCTTGTGCCACTGATTTGTTTCAATATATCCAAGTTTAAAAGTCAAGTATAACTGGATTTAGTCCGTTAACATATAAAGCTATGATAAATATTTACGGAATAAACATCATACAAGACCTTCTGGACATGCATTTGACGGAAAAATACAGATTCACATTTGTAAGTTGGCCCAATTCGTCGCCTTAATACTCCTGTTGTTTGGATCGGTCTTGAAACGATCATAATTTTAAGACACTGACTCCAAACAACTATATGAGCTAATCTTTCTGCAACATATCCATCAAAGAGAGCATTTCATGAGGGAAACTTCCCCCGATAGGCAGAATTTGTTGAATGCTCGATCTCGTGTGTAGTGTAGTCAATTTCAGATCGCCCGCCAGCATATGCAAATTTTATGTTTACTACACATATTGATATTATTGCGCAAAAAAGTAGTTCCGGTCAATCTGTGTTTTAAGTCCGAGACAGCATCCATAATTTAGTCTAATATTTATTTGGATCGCGATCCAAACAACAGGATAATGCCGCTGTTATTTATGAGTTTCTCAAATTTCAAGGGCGGGCCCAGAAATTTTTGCAAAGGGCCACCCTCTTTTTTTAGTCCTCAGCTCAGAGTTCTTGGAAACGCCAAATCAGGCGTATTTTTACGCCAACTTTTGGTTTTGTACGCGTACTTTTCCTGCTGGGGATTCTAATTTACGCCAATTTTTTTTTCTGCTGACGCGTCTCAAACTCCTTAAAAACACCTGAAGACAACAGCGGGAGTCCAAATTTGGCTTCCGCCACAAAAGATCAGAAGATCGCCGCAGGGTTTGTCATCGTCCTTTTGCAGTAGGCGTCATCTGATTTAGCTCTCGGCCAATCAGAACGTCGCACAGCGACTGCGTCTTTATTGACAGTACAATAATTATGCCTATGCAAATTTGAGAAGCACGTGATCGATTGGTTTAAACTTTTCCGAGTGCGTGTAAAGACAAATGATAGTTGTGCATTCGTGACTGTCTGTCTCAATAAAATCTTGAAATGTTTCTTACTTTTTTGAACACCGGGCCGCGTAGCGCAGTCGGTAACGTGTCTGGCAACAGATGCGAGTCTGACTGCAGATCCAGGGGACGCGAGTTCGATCCTGGCCCGGTCCCATACTTTCATGGAGATTGATCATGAAATAATTTCTACGGTCATTCTTCTCCTTTCCGCTGAATCATTCAAGAAGGCTTGTTGTCAGTTACAAGTGAAAGTATGTGCACGAAGTACTGGTTAACTGCTTGTTCAAGGTTGCCCAGGAAAAAGTGTGGTTAGGTGAATTGACCGTCCCGCCATGACCATAGCTGTTGACTTGGGACGTAAAGCAACAAAAAAAAACAAAAAAACTTTTTTGAACACATGAAATCGCTACCACAGCTCCAGTTCCACAGATGGTTGATAAAATAAAAATAAGTTTTGCTGAAGACATCAGTAAACCAAAAAAGGATAACGTCCGATAAGGCAACATTCCGAATGAAGCGTCATTAGCAACAAACGAGTGATGCAATCAATTATCGTTGTGTTTTTTTCCACCGAATAAACTATTCTTATTGGTATTAAATGCAAACAAATGACTTTCAGCAAGAAAGCTCGTTCATTTTAAACCATTGAAATTGTCTCGCACGTAGGTAGGAAATCAAAATAATCATCTTAATTTTGGAACAATCGCCGTAGACTAGGTGCGCAAAAAGCACTTGCATGCAAATAATTAAATGATTGAACTAGTCTAAGATCTATACATCTTCAAAAGAACTATCCGTATGTCTGTTCGTTCGTCTGTCTGTCTGTTTGTAAATGAATAAAACAACTACATGTATCAATAGTATAAGCTTTTCATTTTTAAGGCCAAACATAAAAATATGTGTTTCATGATGGATACATGAAATTTTAAAATGTGAAAATATTTTTATTTTGATGGAGAAGATGGGAAAACAATATAGCCAAACCCCTTTGAAATCCCCAACAATGTTTAGAAAATATTGTGTAGGGGTTGGCGAAGAGGGGGATCTAGGGTAACCTGATACAAACTTTTATTTTTGGTCTAAAATCTTTTTTGTTCACAGCTAGTCCTCACAAGGATTTTGAAACTGCCATTTTGCAGGATAAAAGACATTACATCTGTAAATAAAACTTTTCATATTTCGGCTAAAACTAAAACTCCAACTTTTCCAGTTCAAACTCCAATTTTTAATTTTGACTCCAACTTTTTCCAGGGATGGATTCTATGAATCCTGTTTTCAAAATCCTAGTGAGAACTCTGTCAGCTTATTTACACAGGGAGTTCAACTGCTTATTTTTACCGAACCAGGGCTCTCACACCCCTTTTTGAGAATCGGGCCGGGGCCCATGGAATTGGGAAAATTAGCGGTGTTTTGACTAAATTTGGGAATATTACATCGTCTTTATTATGACGTTTCCATTGCTAGATTGAATGTTAATTAGTGTACTATGAGAAAAGGGATAGAAAGAAGCAATTGTGATTGTATTCTATTATTCTGTGAAAAATAGAAATGAACCTCAAAGGTTGCAATGACTTTAAAGGAGAAAATTGTCCGAATCATTGTTTTTATTTTTAAAAACAATTGAGTCGGCTTCGTTTGTGCTGAATATTGGGAAACCTGCAACACACTTTTTTTCAGGCCTAAAAGTAACTGATAAGCAAGTGCCGTGAAGATTTTTATAAGAGAATCATCTGATGATAATAAATGCAAACTAATTTTATTGTACCTGACATCACACCAACTAGCAGCAAAGGTTCAGATGACCAGTCAGTTCAGATGCACAGTCCCACCACACCAGAGCCTTCACTTCTAGCATACACAAGAAGTACATGTAGAGAAAGGACATTACCAAAAATTAGACCTCAACCCCAGCTGGATACATCAGCATGGACATTTATTAAAGGAGGCTATTGGGCAGCTGCGATAAGCACCAAAACATAGGTTTAGATTAGCAAAAAAATTCAGCGTAAAATTGTAAATATTTTCTTACCCAGGGCTCGAATTATCTGAAACTAGCCACTCGCCCTGCATCACAAAAATATTGGCATTTATGGGAAAAAATAATTTTCACTAGAAATATCAAAATTTTCACTTGCCCTGCAGCCTGAGGCACTCGTAAATACGAGCGGACGAGTGCTATTTTCGAGCCCTGTTACCCATCAGTTTTAACATGTTTTGGGTGCTCAAAAGAACTGTCTCATTGAGATGGTTCTTTTGAGTACCCACAACATGTGTTTAGGTTGAGAAATAAGAAAATTAATTTGTTACACACTTTTAACTAAAGTCCTGACCAAAATCTTGTATGCTGAGCCTGCTTGCCCAAATAAATGTTATCACTTATGGAACAACAAGTTTCAAAAGAGTTCATTTTCATTTTTTCAGTGTATATTCCAAAGTATGAATATTGGAAGGTTGTTAGGGAGTCTGGTGTTGTCATCCAACAGATATGCAGGTACAACTCAGCATGATTATTTACACATTCATAATTCAACTAATTAAATAGTTTATTGGGCCCTCCCATCTTATTACTTTGTAAGCAGGCCAATTAAGGCTAAGTATATACCATAAAGCATAATGATTAGAGAAATTTGATAGCAAATGTAATGCAAGCTGAAGCATAATCCCTGATTGGGCCAATGGGGTTAGGGGTGATATTCAGTCATCAGCAGTCTGTGGTCATCTAGCACAACAAATTGAAAGAGTTCTTTAAAAGTAAAAGTAATGTCATGTACCACCCCTGAGTCATTAGCATGGGGTTTGGTGATGTGTCCGTGGAATTTATTTGTTTTTTAGCTGAACAGAGTACAGAGTTGGAAGGGTGAGCTATTTTCATCAGCCTCTGTCTGAGCATCTTATGTAGGTGCACTATAAGGAAACATTTGTTAAACAACATTAATTTTGGTAATCATATCTACCTATTAGGTTGAATATGTTTATTTCACCCTAAATTTGAGCCGCAACATGAGATTTCCAACAGGGTGGTCCTTGCGACCAGCAAAGGCTCAGACCAGCCTGCGCATACCCGCAATCTGATCAGAGGCTTTGCTAGTCGCTTAAATATTCTATGAATATTAAGCTACTGACCGAACATCATTTTGAGTTTCTAAGCTTGAAAGGAGGCTGCACAGGCTCGTCTGAGTCAACACTGGTCAAAATGCCACTTTGTTGAAAATCACATGTTGCGGCTCATTTATAGTTTTTCCTATGTTGTCTCTACTACATGTACTGCTAAGATTGATCAAACCATTCCCCTCTACTGAAAAATTTGGTTTCCAGGGCCAAAACCGTTGGCTTTTTCCTAAATGATTTCACATACAGTAAAACCTGTCTTAAGCGGCCACTCAAAAATAGATAAAACAAAGGTCTTAGTAGCAAATGGTAGCTTAATGAAGGTCAAAAGTATTGCAGAATGCTCCCCTTGGAGCATTCTGCAATACTTTTGACCTGCATTAAGAGATAATCGGTCTTGAAAACCATTTTTGGTTTTCTTTTTGAGTGGCCACTTAAGACAGGTTTTACTGTAGGTGTTGCAAATGTTGCCTGTCCTCAGGAAAGCTGGAAAATAATGTTGAAAAGAATCCTGCCAAAACTGCAATTTTTCTAGAATAAGAAATACAATGTACATGTACCAAATTGACTAATACTAAGTAGCTGGTGTCCATTGTAATTGTGCATTTGGACTCCAGATGTACTTTACCAAGACTTTCAAAATGAGCTGACAACACATTTTAAAGAATTATTTTCTTAAAATGCACATGATCATGCTATTCAGAGGAATGTACAAAATATGAAACTTGTGCAAAGTTGCACAGGTAAATAAACCTGTAAATATCTGCTCAAACTGTTCTCCTCCTCTAAATGGCCGTGTTGCGAGAAAACCTGTCTTCGGGGTTTCCGACAAAGTGAGATTCAAAGCAGCCTGCTCAGGTACAGGTACTAGCTAGATAAATTGAAATTTAGCTTGTAGCAACTCTAGATATGATACTTTCCAATAAGCGAAAAACAAAGGCGCTGATAAGTCTGCCCAGATGCGCAGGCTGGTCTGCGCCTTTGTTTTTCACAAACCCCTGAAGACAGGTTTTCTTGCATCAAGGCCCAAATAAAAGTAAGAAAGTCAGTAAGGATCACCATAGCTTAATATAAAATAGAAAAATTTAATGCTTAACTCCTCGCTCGATTTCCAAAATAAATGTATTACAATTAATTGTAAATGTATTTTGTATTTTTCAGTGTTTGTATATTTGTTGTGATATTCATTTATATGGACAATCATGTACTCGCTCCAGAGGTCCTTGTTATTTCATCAGCTCTTCTGACTTTTATGGGTTACTGTCTCAACTGGTGCCTTCCAGGGAACTCAGAGGAGAATACAGCAAGAACCTGTAAGTATAGACTCCAGATAAAAAGGATGGAGGAGTCCTCCAGATAAGGGGGTGGGTAGTTATAAATTAATTTTCTTAATTTTCAACCAAGACATAAGGTTGTTGGTGTTCTTTTGAGCTCCCAAAGCATGTTAAGAATGAGTTATAAGAATAAACAAGAATAAGGGAAATTTTTATGCTGAAATTATTTGCTCACATGTATCCAGGCCCCCAGGTAAGAGTGCTTAGCTGAAGATTATTTTTTTTATTTCTCAACCAAAACATATGTTGTGGGTACTCAAAAGAACCGTCTAAATGGGACGGTTCTTTTGAGCACCCAAAACACATGTTTAAACTGATGGGTAAGAAAATAATTGCAATTTTACGTTCAAAAATTTTGCTTAACTGGAACTGTGGAATCATCACATTTATATTTTTTAAATTTGGATAACTATAATTGCCTTCTTTAGATTAAATAGAAAATGTATGATTCATTGCATTTAGATCCGAGAGGGTATTCATGAATTTTTCATATTTTGTAATTAAAAGAATTGTTTCACTGGGGTCTTTTAAGCACCCACAACATACATTTTGCTATCTTTCATGTCTGATGAAGCCAACTGATCAAGATCCACACTGTTTTACACCCAGAAAATAAATTTATATTAATAATGAAATAATACCACTGGATTGACTGGAAATCTGAAAATGATTCGGTGTGTGCAACGCATAAAGTACCACCTGTGAGCTTTAATGGCATCTCATACCCAGTATAAATGGACTGGACATTGACGGAAACACAAAGTTATGTTGTCGAGTCATTGTTATAGCGCTATTTCAAAGTATTATGGCCTATTAAATTGATTCTGAACACACCCGAGATAATTCAAAGTTATTCCCGATATGCAAAGTTGAAATATTACAAGTTACAGTAAATAAAATTGAAGTTTATCATCTTTTTAGATTTATGGATTTTTTGGCTAAAAGTGCCGAAAATAGCTAAAAAGGTTACCTTGGTATTTTGTTGATATTCATAAAGACAGATAAGCTTTTATAACAATACAGTCTTAAATATAGTGTATTGAACCATTGCTTTTTGAAGAAAAATCACAGATATGCAGAGAAATAATGGAGATATGATTATTTAATCTTCATTATATTTCAGTCTGAAAGCTCAGCCTGGACAACTATTCCAATATATACATTTACCTGTATGTCAGTTACCAGTCTGTGTATACTGGGTCCGAGATGGCATGTATGCCTAATGGGACCAATACGGTAGAGCCTTATCTCATATTTCAAGAGTATTGTTCATCTTCATCAAAATTTTTTCTATGCTGAGTTTCAAGAATACTTTTATTGAAATCTATTTATTCCATCTGATGTACATTTATTAGGCTCTTCATTATACAGGGCAGTCCCTTTATATCACACTTAGAGATAACACGGATTTGGGTATAACGTGGTCATGTTGTGTCACCTTGGAATTTTACAAAGGAATTATAGGTCATTTTCCTATAATTCCTTTGTAAAATTGTCCCTTTATTACATGAGTCACTAATAATGTTGTTAAATCGTATCAAAGTAAGAAAGACAGCAAGGATCAGGAATCAATACAAGAAAGTACCAGGCCTGTCCCAGGATACCAAATGGGAAAGTAAATAAATCACACTAAAACTTCACAAACAAGAGCCGAGAGGTCAGCCATTTCCCTTCAGGTAACCATAAGGCAGCAATGAACAGGCGCGAAAGCATGACAAACACAAGACATAAATAAAACAAGTGATCCACAAAAGAAGTACCGCTTTGGAACAGTCAGTACAAATATTTTACTGGAGGGCTTAAACCGGTTTCACAGTGCACCAACCTCACCCTTAGGTCAGATGTGGATCAAGACACATGGATGTTTGGTTTGCATGAAAGACCCTAACTTATCCATGCATTATCTCATAGAACATATAAATCAAGATATAAAAAAGGGAGATAACGCAAAGATAAGGACAGTGAGATAAAGGGATTGCACTGCATTAAGAATTTTCATTTTTTTTCTCCTGCAGTTTTTGATGATGTGAAGACATTGTTGATATTTGCTGGGTTTAGCTACCTGTTATCACCTGTGTTAGTGTCGCTGACAGAAACCATAGCAACAGACACAATCTATGCCATGACAACAATCATGTTACTGGCCAATCTCTTCACTCATGATTATGGAGCTGATGCTGAAATGTAAGTTATTGGTAACCGTAGCAACAGACACTATCTATGCTATGACAACAATCATATTACTGGCCAATCTCTTCACTTATGATTATGGAGCTGATGCTGAAATGTAAGTTATTGGTTACCATAGCAACAGACACTATCTATGCTATGACAACAATCATATTACTGGCCAATCTCTTCACTCATGATTATGGAGCTGATGTTGAAATGTAAGTTATTGGTAACCGTAGCAACAGACACAATCTATGCATTGACAACAATAATGTTACTGGCCAATCTCTTCACTCATGATTATGGAGCTGATGTTGAAATGTAAGTTATTGGTAACCGTAGCAACAGACACAATCTATGCATTGACAACAATCATGTTACTGGCCAATCTCTTCACTCATGATTATGGAGCTGATGCTGAAATGTAAGTTATTGGTTACCATAGCAACATACACAATCTATGCATTGACAACAATAATGTTACTGGCCAATCTCTTCACTCATGATTATGGAGCTGATAGTGAAATGTAAGTCATTGGCACTCAAGCCCCAAGGTCCAGTTGAAGTGTGAATGAGAGTCTGTGCGTGGAGTACAAAAAATACTAACCGTTAAGATAATAGTGTTTTAATCTGCATTATCTGCTATATATAAGGCTAATTTCCTGCCTAAAAGTGTTCTTCAGAATTTATTTGCTAAATTGTTTAATTTAAGCACCCTGTCTCATACCATTCATAGGGAGCGCAGTGGCTCAGTGGTAGAGTGCTTGACTCGACGAGACTGAGGGGCCGCAGGTCCTAGCCTCACCGGCATCACTGCGTTGTGTCCTTGAGCAAGAACATTAACCCTAGCTTAGTACTCATTCAACCCAGGAAGACTGTCCCTTTATAACTGAAAGATTGTTGATGGGACGTAAAGAATCAAATCAAACAAATCATACCATTCATGGTCATTTTCCTATAATTCCTTAGTAAAATCCTTAGTTAAAAAGATTTAAGAGCCACAACATGACCATGTGATATCCAAATCCTTGTTAAAACGAGGTGTATTATAAGGGGACTGTACTGTCTGTCCTATCAAACCATATGTTCTTGGTGTTTATAAGAAAATAGACATTTCTTATAAGAAACAAGAACATGTTTTGATTAGAAATATGTGAAATAGTTCATATTCCCTAAATGCAATGTATCCCATTTCTAATTCAAATTAGCAGATACTGTCAACTATCAGAATTCGAATTATTGATTATTTTACTGTAGTTGAGCCAAAACATGACTTGAAGAAAATGGTCATGTCCTTGTAATTCACACACTCAATATTTTAAAGCTAATTTTGTATTTAAATCTTTCCTTGCTAGTGATGAATTTTGTTGTCTGCTGATAACTGCTGCAAACAGTTTGGATCCAGATCAGGACCGACAAAATGTCAGTCCTGATCTGGAACCAATCTATTTGACACTCTGATAGTGTTCCCGAAATTTTTTTTTAGAAAGTTAATTTTGAAAAAAGTCAGCAGACAACAACAAAAGCATGAAAAATTACCTAGCATGCAAAGAGCTAAAAGTTCTTGTGTTTTGACATTTTTGAGTTTCTTTCTATCTATTAACAGGGTTTCTGGTGTGTTATCACTGAACACAGGGTTGTTTGCCTCCGTCTGCCTGGCATCACGTCTCCATTCATCCTGGCATTCATTTGCTCTAGTCACTTTTGCTATACAAGTATTTGCTCTCTGGCCAGCCTTGAGGAGAAACTTAAGGGTAAGTCTAGGGTTACATATGGGCCTCGTAGTGAGAAAACCTGTCTTCGGGGTTTCAGACAAAGCAAGTTTCAAACCAGTTTCTGTAGCTACAGAGACTAGCTAGAAAACTGAAATTTCGCTCGTAGCAAGTCTAGATATGATACTTCTCGACAAGTGAATAACAAAGGCGCTGATCAGTCTGCGCGGATGCGTAGGCTGTTCTGTCCCTGTGTTGTTCGCAAACCCCTGAAGACAGGTTTTCTCGTGTCAAGGCCCATATGTAACAGGTGCAAAATTCTACAAACCCTCTTTTGACGCTAGTGTTAAAGAGTGGAGCCAGATCAGCTCAGCCTCTGTCAGCTTCTGACCTCTGATGAAACTGGCTGATGAGCATCCATACCTTTTCATCCGCACAAATCCATAGTAATAAGGCCAAATAAAAAAATAAGTGTGTTTCGGGTAACAGGTCTGAAAATTTTTGGTAGGGTAGGCACACATTTTTTTTTGATTATTTTTTTTTCTGGATAAAAATACAATTTTATGCATTTTGAAAGGCGAATACGCCTTTCAAAATGCATGAAATTATACTTATTCCAGAAAATCTGAAACAAATTCTAGGTTTCACAAGTAAATTTAGGCAGGGTCAGGTTACCCTAAACACACATATTTTTTATTTGGCCTAATAAGGAAATTAGTCAACTGGATTGAATGGAAATCTGAAGATCATATTGTGTAAATCTCAGTGTGTGCTTAGAAGAAAACATGCGCTTACTAGGTGAAGTATGGTAATATGGCCAGTCAAACATGTTGAAATGCTAAACGTGTTGAAATGACAAACATGTTGAAATGCCAAACATGTTGAAATGACAAACATGTTGAAATGACAAACAAGTTGTAATGACATTTACATAATAGCATAGGTTCAGATAAGGGTTTTTCAGCATAAAACTGTAATCATTTTTTACCCATCAATCTAAACATGTGTTATGGGTGCTCATAAGAACCATCTCAATGAGACGGTTCTTTTGAGTACTCAAAACTTGTGTTTGTTGAGAAATAAGAACAATTTTTTTCCATTACACACATCTATCTGGAGGCCTGTAATAGGGTTCTCACAATTAGAATTTTGATGTGGTAGATCTGGAATTTTTTTTGTATAGACCATTCAATATCCTAGTCTGCAATAAGCTTAAGCTATGTTTTCAGCCATTCACAACAATTGTTGTCTGCTTGGTCATCTGATGATGTACTTTGGTAGCCTTTATTGCAAACAGTAAGAACCCAGATCAGACTGCTCTCTTATGAGCAGTCTGATTAGGGTTCATACTGTTTGACTTCAATGCTAAAAGTACATGTAGTCTGAAGTGCAATACATGTAGTTTGTTTGCAGTTAGATGTAAGTAGCAGATGAGATTTTCAGAGAAAGATACCAGTAGGGTTAATACTATGCATTTTAGATTATTCCATTTTATGTAAAGGGGGCATGGTGGCTCAGTGGTAGAGTGCTTGATTCAAGATCTAAGGGTTGCAGGTTCGAGCCTCACCGGAGGAGCTGTGTAATGTCCTTGAGTAAGACACTTTATCCTCTGCTTAATTCTGGTTCAACCCAGGAAGACCCTTCCTGACATGAATGAAAAAATGTTGACTGGGATGTTAAGAATAAAATCAATCAAACAAACAAACATTTTATGTAATAATATAGTTGATTCATGTATTAGAATTGTTCATTTTTCCAGCAAGGTATTCCATCATCACATGTGTTTTTGACAGTAGTGTTGAGTGTCACCACGGCAACAGCCTTGATGTCAGTATCAGTAGCAGCAGCCATTTTGTTTCTTATTGTTGATGTTTTTATAACATTTGGCTGTCCTGCATGGCTTATCACATTACAGTCATTCAAAAAGTAAGTATATTTAGTTTCCTAAGGTATTGGGAAAGAGGGGGCTGGGCAGCTAGTGGTCTGATCAGGAGCATGAACATCCGTACATAGCTGATTAAGGCCTCCTATGTCATTATATAAAAGTTTTAAAATTGTTTGGTAAATCTGTTAGCATAAGATGAACCCCTTGTCCTGAAGGGTTTAAACTACATTGTATTTGTTATTCTGTCATATCTTTACACATCTCAGTATGAATATCCATGCAGGGCTTATTAAGGCTTTCATTTTACTTGAATATAAAATTTAATTGTCTGGTTAATCTTCAAGTGTAAGATAAAGGACCTGTCCTGAATGACAAAATTGAATAAGTCAGTTACCCATTTATGATGAATAAATCCTTCCAATCTTATGTTTTTATCATATTGATATCATCAATTATTCATTTTAATGGGACACAGATGAAATTAATTTGCCTGCTGAATATGGCATTTATGATAACAAACAGCGGATGACCCGATGAGATGTCTTATTTTGTGTATGTTCTGAATGTGCAGATTTTGTTTTAAAATATACTTTCAGGTATTTCGGAATGGAGTGCTATAGATTTTTAAGACCTTTTTGTCAAATATTTTCTCAGATTTTTTATTTTAATATTCAAGAATAATTTCTTTAAAGAAGAAAGATATCTTTAAAGGCTTCATATTTCGTGTTGATGGTCTGCAAGCAAGCATACCATCCACATGAAAATATCCAGCCTTGTTATTTGCAAGTAAAATTAGAAAGAATCCACAAATTTGTTGTCTGCAGCACCTGTTAACCCTCTACATACTGTCAGACTGGCACTTCCATAAGATTTGGAAAACAACAATGGGGGATTGTATACTGTACTTACCACCATAGGGCCAGTTAAGCAAAAATAATTAGTGTAAAATTGCGATTACTTTCTTATCCATCAGTTTAAACATGAGTTTTTGGTGCTCAAAAGAACCGTCTCATCAAGATGGTTCTTCTGAGTACCCACAACATATGTTTTGGTCGAGAAATAAAAAAAATATTTTTAGTTACGCACTCTTATCTGGAGGCTTGTACCAAGGATCACAGGTTAGAATTTCTTGATTGTGATCTATTTCTGTACCTGAGGAATGTTTTTATTTATCTTTACAAACAGTTTAGACCCTGATGAAATGACACATTCTGCGGCATTTCATCCGGGTCTTTATGCTTTACCAAAGTACCTGTATTTGGGTTTCCAGAATACAATTTAGGATAAATGGCAATTTTTGACGTTTACGGTAAATTCCTTCTTTTTTTCAGCAATATTTATGGACCATGGGATGAAGCTGTTATAGAGGACTGAAGTTGGTGGCCTAATCAACAGTTTATCAAGTCTGAATGCCAGCTAGAGGAAGAAGCTGCAAGCCAAGAAATTGTGCGAATAAGAGACTGTACTGGTCAAGCAGGATTTGGCTGTATTTGATAGACAGATAACAGTGTCTTCCAATTTTCATGGAATGGGACAGAGTACTGGTATATGATCAGGCCTCCAGATAAGAGTGCATATTTGAAAATTATTTTCTCACTTCTCAACCAAAACATGTTGTGACTGGGCCCTATAGCGCAGTTGGTAGCCACGAGTTCGTTCCCGGCCCAGTACCATACTTTGGTGGAGATTGATCATGAAACAAATTTTTTCTTCGGCTTATTCAAGAAGGGTTGCTGTCAGTTACAAGTGAAAGTATGTGCACAAAGTACTGGTTAACCGCTTAGTCAAGCTTGCCCAGGAAAAAAGTGTTGTTTGGTGAACTGATCGTCTTGACATGACCATAGCTGTTGACTGGGAGTAAAACCTCAAACCAAACAAAAGACAACAATATGTTATGGGTGGTCAAAAGAACCGTCTCAATGAGACGATTCTTATGAGAACCAAAAACACATGTTTAAACTGACAGTTAAGGAAAAAAATCACAATTTCATGCTAAAATGTTTTGCTTAACTGCACCTATTTGTGATAATGATACATGTACTTAATGCATCTAGAAGTTTGGAATGCTTTAAAGGTGCAAATGTACAAAATACGAAACCTGTGCAATTTTGCACAGGTTCATATTTTGTACATTTCCCTGATTGTAACAGCAAAACAGAACTACATTGTACAGGTTTATGACTTCCAAAGGGGATAAAGTGATCAAAGAGAATACTAAACTTTAACCCCTAATGCGCCAATCGCACCAAAAGTCATCTGCTTTCTCGTCTGCTGAAATGTTTTAGAAGCCTCTTTGGCAAAAGTGTGAACCCAGATCAGACTGCTCCTTAAGGAGCAGTCTGTTCTGGGTCCACACTGTTTGCTTCTATGCTTAATTCGTCAGTAATGTTAGGCAATAATTTGCAGCTGACGACTTCAGCAGACAACATTTTTACATGCATTTTTTTTTCTTTGTGCTTTAAGGGTTAAACTGTATAGTGCCATAGGTTTTATTATTGTTATACACTTGTTATAGTAAGTTTATGAGGATGTTGTTTACGTAAACAAAAAAATATTTGTTAATACATATTGATGCTTTATGCACCAACATTTGGTAATAAAGATGGGAATATTTTTAGTGTAGTCATTTTGTAATATGTTCTCGTGACAGCAGGGCTTACTTCAAGTGATCCATCCATCCATCCATCCATCCATCCATCCATCCATCCATCCACAGGGTTGGCTTAAAACCCAGGTTTTACCAACCCAGGGAGTTTTACAGGTTTTATGAGGGTGTTTTTTGTTTTGTTTTATGCGAGGATTTTAGATTTGAAAGTTTTTCTTTAAATTAATCAATCATAACCCCCCCATAATCAACTGCTGTCTAACAAAATAATCTGTGCAAACAGTGCAGACCCAGATCAGACTGTTAAAAGAGAATTAGCCTGATCAGGTTATAAGCAGTTTGCATTTCAGTCTGCATCTTTTGGTGGTATTACTTCTTTGTCAAATTTTAGGGGGATTACAAAAACGTTTAGGATGTCCCAAAATTTAGACAAATAACAGTAGTAGAGTATTGACTGTGATTCACACATTTAGTACCTTTGGGGTAATAGTTGAGCATTTATCCTTGACTATTGAAATTATGGTAAAATGCAGTTATGCTTTAAACTGGTCCTAATAACAAAATAGTTATCAGAGTTTAATGCAGTTATTGGGAAACTTTTTTACTTATTCACAACTTTGAATAGAGTTATACAGTTATCTTTTTCATTTACTGCCAATATGGTCAATGAAAAAGACCCAGAGAATATTGAAATTTAATGACTATCTCACTGTTACCATTTAAACTGATTGGAATACGGCTGGATAGAATCATTTATACACTTTTATACACATCATCAAACAGAAAACTGAGAATTTGATGGCCCAAAATTCATAAACTCATTGCCCAAACCGGGTAAACCTGGGTTTTATGGGGTGGGTAATATCAGGCAAACCCTATCCATTCATCCATCCTCTTTAATTTTTAACACAAACACTGGGTTAATTTTCATAAAAAGCAAACAAGTATGACCTGGAAATGTCACAATCACATACAAATGTACCACAGATCATATTCCATACCACGTCACAACAGGGAAGAGTCACAGAGCACTGACAACAAGCAACAGCAAGAACCGAATAAAGCAAAACAACCGGGACCCCCCCCCCCCCACCCCATCCCCCAGCAACCCAGCAGCACACAACATCAAAACAGCGTCATATCAACGTCAATGCGACGTCATGATGTCGCATTGACGTTGATATGACGTTGTTTTATGGTTGTGTGCCTGCAGAGAAGACTATTTCAAAGCTAGAAAGGACACTAAATACCTTACCACAAAACAAATACCAAACACAAAACCCCACACACAATGAGAGCAACAACAAAAATAAATCAACAACAGAACCCCACCACAAAGAAGGACAGTAGCTGAGTCTACCTTGATTGGCAGGATTTATGTAGGGGATCATTAATCATTGCTATATGGAATATCCTGGTATTAAAACTGTGGGCCTAATTATTTCAGAGAATATATTTTATTCTAACACACCTCGCCTATAAGGCCAATGGTTAAACTCAGTGATTTATTGGTTGATAAATCACTGCACGTACAGGGCACGGACCGGCGTGATGTCATTCAGTCGCCAGTTTGAATTTTCATGACGTCATCTTTCACATACGGCATTATCAAGTTGACAATAGACGGCATAACGTCATTTTTACAACTTCTTGACGTTCAAAATGTACGTAAAAATACGCATTTCAGTCTAAACAAGAGTTGCGGGAAATTCTGACTGTCTGTTCAAGATGGCGGATGAAGGATTCGTTCACATTTTTAATCTTTTTGTGTGTTAGAATCGAAATAATTCGCGCTAGCAGTGATCTGTTGCTTAATATATCACTGTCTGTAGGTCAGTCTTAAGTGGATAAATCATTTGCGCTTCGCGCTCATGATTTATTCACTTTAACGACTGACCTCCAGCCAGCAATATATATTCAGCAACAAATCACTGCTAGCGCGAATCTATTTCTTAAATAAAAATTTTCCCATTATAAGTCCAAGAAAGCTTTGCTAATAGCCTCTGAGTCATGGTCTATTTGGACCCCAGAAGCTTGATTGGCAGGATTGGTGAATAAGACCACTTGACATTGTTACAAACAAAGTGTTCTAAATACATAAGCTATGTGCCTCAAGGTTTCTGAGAAGATTTTTTAGTTTTTCCCATTAAAAGTGGATTCTTTTTGGTTGCCATGGCAACAACAGTTTTGGCCAGACTAACTCCGAATTCTTAAGAAACCTTTCCCTCTGCCCAATGGTGTACACATGAAATGTGAACATATTTGGCCAACTGTCATTGGATATCGCTAATGATGCTGAATGAACATAAAAATCAAAAATACGTCATAATAGCTTGTTTGAACAGTGTTCAACAATGGGTAAACTGATAAATAGAATACCAGGTTCGCGTCTTTTGATATCAAGTTTACCAGGCTCAGCTTTGAGAACGTATGTTGAATCGCTTGGCAAGCCTCGAGATGTCAACAAGCATTCTCAAAGCCTTGCCTGGTAAACTTGATATCAAAAGACGCTCACCTAGTATTCTCTATATACATGTACCTCTTTGAAGATGTGAAAGGATGACAGACTACGGACCCGGGTGGCATTCAAATACCTTGATTGAGCCTGAAGCTCAGCTGAGACAACAAAATGGCAAATGCATAACTAGACAGATAGAATATGCTTGACAGGTTTGAAATAATCAGACCAGTAGGTTCTGAAAAGATGTGAAAGAGCATTAAATCAAAGATGGTCCCTGGTCACAACATGTTTTGATAAACAAGAACCAAAATATCAGGTGCAAAATTAGACAACTAGGGGACATTACAGACAAGTTTCTAAAAAATTAGTAAGAAAATTGTTACACTGAAAAGTAAAAGGCAACTCTAGTTCTTTTCCTTTGTACACATAAGGAATAATTTTAAAAAATCTTCATATCAAGCACTACTGGGTCAATTCGAAAATAATTTGGCACAAATGGTCCTATGGTGCTCAGATTATTTTGAACCATTGAAAAACATGGCCGCAAAGGAGTGGGCCAGTTTTCTCTAAGTGTATACAAAAATCTTTGTCAAAAACCACTGGACTATTTATGAAACCAGAATGTGGTCAATGTAAAGGTGATCCATCGCAAATATCCAAAATTACTTTAAATACTGCATAATATGAATTTTTTTACCTTGAACTTTGTCTCCAAGCTAGACAGTATACCAAAGACATATTTAAGTATATTTGTCCTTTGACTTCAAGGCCATAGCACTGATCTGGACTTTCAGTTTTAATCTACACAGCATAGGCAATCATTGTGTCAAATACGAACACTCTCGGTCAAAAATAAAAGAGGAGTTTGAGTTTCAAGGTGAACACGGGTTTGAGTAATAATGAACACCAGTTTCGAGCATTAAGACAGATTTTAAGAATATTTGACCCAAATATAATATTAATATTCCAAGCTCTTTGTTGTAGTTTTAAAAAGATAGGCAATCATTGTGCTGAATATGAACACCCCTGGTAAAAAAGAAACACCCTAGGCTTTGACTTCAAGGTCATAGCAGTTATCTGGAATTACATTGTAATCTATACACCATAGGCAACGATTGTATCAAAAAGGAAAGCACTCTGTAAAAAAATGAAACAGGAATCAGATTTTAAACGTATTTGACCTTAACCTTTGACTCCAAGGTTATAGCAGTGATCTAGTATTTTCACTGTAATCTACACACCACAGGCAATTAGTTTGTGAAAGCGGAATTCGCATTATGAGCTGTAGAGGCCGTATATCATAAGCGCGGAAATCATACCGTGACGTTGTATGAAAAGCGCGTGAAATTAAGGTATCATTTGCGCGGCTCGCCTTTAGGCTAATTATCGATATAATAGCCCATCTTACCTGTGTTCACAACCGTCTTGCTCAGGTATAACCGTTATCTTAGTCATATTTTAGAAGGCTTTTAAAGGTTTTAGACGTTTTCATATTTTGTTTTTAAACTTGTATTTTAACCAGGAATTTTAAACTTAACCATGGATTTGAAAATCTCTGATACGAATAAAGGAAAGAAAAGTTTAATTTATGATGGCTTTATATATAGAATTGACGGTGTTCTGAAATGCGGAGAAATATCATGGCGGTGTACAAATAAGAAATGTAAGGGCCGCTTAAGAACAGACATTGCCATGTCAACAATGAAAGCTATAAACCTAGAACACAATCATAAACAAGATGAAAAAAAAAAAGTTGAAAGACAGCAACTGCGATCTCAAGTCAAAAGGAAAGCAGCGGACGATCTCACCTCCCGACCTTCAAAAATCATAAGGACTGAGCTACATAAATTTGCTGATAAGCTCATGGGGTCGGGAGATGTGTGTTCTATCGCCCAATCCTTGTGTCTTTTCTATGGTTTTGATAACGAGATACGACTATAGCATGTCTAACCTGTCCAAGTGACATATAAAAGTAATTAAAAACCGCGCAATTTAAACGCGCATATGATAGTACTTTTTCCGCGCTTTCATAGAAAAAAAACCGCGCGTATGATATATCAATCCGCGCAAACATAAAACGGCGGCTGTAGATACGTTTTAAGTATACGAGGGTTGTCCCAGAAAGTCGTAGACTTTTTAAATAGCAAGAAAATTTAACGCAAAAGCATGTTTTAATTTTATAGAAATATTGGACTATCAATTTTTAACATTTCTTGTTGTATAAAAAATCTAAGACTTTCTGGGACAACCCTCGTATGTTAGCTTGACCTTTGACTCCAAGGCCATAATTTAAAAAAAATCTTCATATCAAGCACTACTGGGTCAATTCGAAAATAATTTGGCAAAAATGGTCCTATGGTGCTCAGATTATTTTGAACCATTGAAAAACATGGCCGCAAAGGAGTGGGCCAGTTTTCTCTAAGTGTATACAAAAATCTTTGTCAAAAACCACTGGACTATTTATGAAACCAGAATGTGGTCAATGTAAAGGGGATCCATCGCAAATATCCAAAATTACTTTAAATACTGCATAATATGAATTTTTTTACCTTGAACTTTGTCTCCAAGCTAGACAGTATACCAAAGACATATTTAAGTATATTTGACCTTTGACTTCAAGGCCATAGCACTGATCTGGACTTTCAGTTGTAATCTACACAGCATAGGCAATCATTGTGTCAAATACGAACACTCTCGGTCAAAAATAAAAGAGGAGTTTGAGTTTCAAGGTGAACACGGGTTTGAGTAATAATGAACACCAGTTTTGAGCATTAAGACAGATTTTAAGAATATTTGACCCAAATATAATATTAATATTCCAAGCTCTTTGTTGTAGTTTTAAAAAGATAGGCAATCATTGTGCTGAATATGAACACCCCTGGTAAAAAAGAAACACCCTAGGCTTTGACTTCAAGGTCATAGCAGTTATCTGGAATTACATTGTAATCTATACACCATAGGCAACGATTGTATCAAAAAGGAAAGCACTCTGTAAAAAATGAAACAGGAATCAGATTTTAAACGTATTTGACCTTGACCTTTGACTCCAAGGTTATAGCAGTGAACTAGTATTTTCGCTGTAATCTACACACCACAGGCAATTAGTTTGTGAAAGCGGAATTCGCATTATGAGCTGTAGATACGTTTTAAGTATACGAGGGTTGTCCCAGAAAGTCGTAGCATTTTTAAATAGCAAGAAAATTTAACGCAAAAGCATGTTTTAATTTTATAGAAATATTGGACTATCTATTTTTAACATTTCTTGTTGTATAAAAAATCTAAGACTTTCTGGGACAACCCTCGTATGTTAGCTTGACCCTTGACTCCAAGGCCATATCACCAATCTGAAACCATTGTATTACTTCACACACCATTATCAATCATTATGAAACTCTTATCAGAACAAGTGAAAGGTATTCTCTTAATGAGCTGTAGACATAGTTTAAGTATATGTGACATTGACTTTTGACTCCAAAGTCATAGCACTGACCTGGAACTTTCGTTGTGATCTACAGACCATAGACAATAGTTGTGTCAGATACGAACATCCTCTTTCAAAAAGTAAAAAAAGGAAATTCAAGCCGTAGCTAGTTTTTAAGTATATGTGACCTTGACTTTTACTAATGGTCATGTTGGTGAATTTGTTGTAATCTACACACCATAAGCAATTGTGCTAAATATGAACACCCTCCATCAAAAGATGAAAAAGGATTTTGTGTTTCGAGCAACAAGACAAAGTATAAGAATATTTGACCTTGACCCTAAAGTTATATCGGTTATCTGAATAGCCTATTGTAATCTGCATTTGATTGGCTATCGTTGTGCCAAATATGAACATTCTTCACCAAAAATGAAAGTTGACTTTCTGTTAGAAGTCGTATGACAGATTATCTTATATGTGACCTTGACCTCTGACTCCAAGGTCATAGCTGTGATCTGAATATACTATTGTTATCTACACCCCACAGGCAACCGTTGTGTCAAATATGATAGAAATGAATGTGGCGTTAGGGTTATTAAATCATTTGGCATCAGAGTATCACCACTCTTAAAATCTACCAATATCAAACCGCAACCTATTGAAAAACATTTTACATCAAATATTCCAGCTTGGGCGTATTTCAGGTTGTTTCAAACACCATTGGTGTTTGATACTGATGGGTCAAAGGAAGACTCAAAAGTTAGTTGCGCTGTTATATCAGACAACCATAGCAATATTCCTGGTGCTTCATCAATGAATTTTCACTGCTGTGGCAAAAGCAGTTGATCTAGCTTTAATTAATTATATTTTCTGACTCGCTTTCAGTATTGAAAGCTATGAACCATTCCAGTTCAAAGAATCCACAGATTCAGAAACTTTTAGAAAAATATCACCAGCTTTTAGCAAATAAAGAAATTGTTCTCTGTTGGATTCATAGTCATATGGGCATCCAATGAAATGAAATGGTAGACCAGCAAGCAAAAACATCGCTTTCATAAGAACCAACTTCTTTAAGATTCCATTTTCTAATTTTAAACCATTTATCAAAAAATATATCTTGGATGAATGGCAAAATGTATGGAATAACAGCATTGGAAATAAACTTTTTGAGATAAAACCAACTATTGGTGAATATCAATCAGTTGTTCGAAACATTAGAAAAGAAGAAATTGTTTTGGCTCGACTCTGTTTGGGTCATACAAGAGTCACATAATCATACTTATTACTAGGTGAAGAGCAGCCGCAATATGTTGGTTGCGATGCACCATCCACTGTACGTCACTTCCTTTTGGAGTGTGGCGATTCGCACAAGTAAGAAATAATTGTTACAATGTTGATAACATGAAACAGTTATTTCAAGATATACATATTGATAGTATTATGTCATTTTTTAAAAGAAATAATTCTTTTTAATAAAATCTGATCGCTATTTTTAAAGTCATGTTTTGTATTATATTTGTATGAACCTATAATGCGCTATATATAGTAGTATCATTGCACCATTATATAGATCGTTTATCGCTATATTCCGTTCAGTTTAAGAGCATGCACAGTCATCTGAACAGCTCTTCGAAACTGTCAGATATTGTACATGATCTTTCCTGTCAACAATCGTATTGCAACTCAGTGCCACTATTCAAATTCATCATCATTCATTCATTTTATTTATTACAAATCCAAATCATGATTAATTTTATACAGCCTGGCGCTAATGACCCACAAGGGTTGATGCGTCGTTACGCACCAAACAAACAAACAAGGTTATGAGACATAAAACTTTGACAGATTTTAAGTATATTTGTCATTGACCTTTTTTCGACTTCAAGGTCATATTGATGATCTGAACAGCCTATTGACTTCTAGTTACCATAGGCAATCACTGTGCTAAATATGAACACCCTCTGTCAAACTGAAAGCAGAGTTCCGGTTACGAGCAGTAAGAAATATTTTAGTGTATGTGACCTTGACCTTTGATTCCCAACTAATATCAGCCTATTGCCATCTGTATCACATAGGCTATCATTGTGCCACTTACGAACATCCTAAAATGAAGGAGATAGCGTAACGAGCAAGTCGCGACTGACGGACGGACTAGATCGATTACAATCAATCCTACTGTTTTTGAAAAAAAAAACAACAACACGCAAATATACTGTCCACAAAAAGTAGGGGATATTGGGACATAAAAAATTATAGAAATTAAATCCTAATTTGTCGCATAAATAATTTTGTGTATTCATAAACCAATATGTAAGCCAGTTTTCTGAAAATTTACTGAAAATTAAGTAATGTGACCTTAATGGCGTGCCAAAGACACAAGGGGTCAAGACCTAAATTTCACAAAAAAGTATCAAAATTTTTCACATGCTTTCGAAAATGCAGGCTACCCCTGGTCTAAATATGGTTGTCTCAGGAACACGTGACCAGAATATTCCTAGATTTATTTTTTCATATTGTCAGTAAGATGATTAGGCTAATTAATATTAGCTGCTTCAGGTTATGACCTTAGTTTGGTAAATGCTAAGATTTATAATATTCGAATATCCCCTACTTTTTGTGAACAGTATATAATATTGTGGTACTTCGATGACTCTCTTCTAAGTATGCTCATGTAATTGAGACTATGGAAAACTTGCCTGCCATTTGGCCAGGCCAGCGCGTTTCTTATACATATTTTGGGAAATTTTACAGAAGACTAGGTGATTTGCAAATTATGTGCACAAGGTTTTTGGGAGACCCTCTACCAATATTGTTCGAATTATACAGACCTGCCATAATAGGGAGTGCAGTGGCTGAGTGGTAGAGTGCGTGCCTCGAGACCGAGGGGCCGCGGGTTCGAGCTTCACCGGCGTCACTGTGTTGTGTCCTTGAGCAAAAACATTAATCCTAGCTTAGTACTGTTTCAACCCCCTTTATAACTGAAAGATTGTTGATGGGACGTAAAAAATCAAATCAAACAAACAAGCAAACAGGCCTTCATAAAATGGCTAGCAGGGTATCTGTCTGTCTATCAAGAACTGTAACACATTACTCATTAGCCATCGATCATACACTGAACAAAAGTGAAAACGCTACACCTGAATTGTTTGCCATCTATATGCAAAATTATGCAAACCAAGAATGCAAATGAAAGTTTGTCTTAATGTTCAAATACTGGGTAATGCATTACAGTAAATTTTTACGGATGTTGTCACGAGGAAACACATGAAAGCCATTTATATGTGACAGGGGTCCAATTTTTCGGGTTGCAAATTTAAACAGAAGTCTCACAAGGTTAGGCCTTCAGTAATCCACTATCTACGAGGTCCGACTGCACGAAATGATAGTCTAGACATGTGACAACCAGAAATCTGAAGGACTTATCTAAAGTGTGTTTTGATTGTTAAGAAAAGCAATCTTAAAAAGCGGGTTTTCCATCAAATAAACAAGTTTGAGTTTTTAACACTGAAATCTCCATATGAAAATCAATGTGCTGTTGCATCTTAGTATGAGGACGTTACTAATCGAGAAATGTTAGAAACAATGTGCTGAGATTTGGGAAAAGAAAATTCTCGAAAATCGTAATAAATCGAAGATTACCAAACATTTAATATTCCCTATTTGTTTTTGTCAAAGGGAGACAATTTTCACTTTTTTTTTTACAAATTTGATAAATTCGAAATTGATTTCTGAGCTTGTTTCGATTAATCAGTTTTCCTGTGTTTTTATGCAACACAATTATAACAATTTTGATAAGAATAACAATTACAAGTTGCGCATGCCAAATAGCAAAATTCAGTGAATAAAGCTTTAAACACTTAAAGGAGCATAACTCAGACATCAAACGAGGCAAATTAGTGGAGTTTCGACCAATCGGTTGCTGGATGTCTAGGAAACATTATTAAGCATTAGTAAATACTTTTTGTCCAATACTTTCTCATAAAATAGAGATAGCTGTAGTGTAGCGTTTTCACTTTTGTTCAGTATATTTTATTCACTCTTGGTTAAATGATAATTGTCATTCAGGTACTACAATCTTAACTTACATGTACTTTTACTACTTAAACTTTTACATATAAAGTTGATCCATCAAAATTTCATGCCTAGAATGTCAGGCCCTGACCATATATACAATCATTCTCAAGGGTGTCCTCTTGTTTATAAAAAATGTTGCAAGGTGAATACAAGGCCTAATGTCTCAGAAATTGTTTAGATCCCATCCAAAAGGTCAAATTCAACTTTTACAGAATATGGTCATAGTGCGTAACAAATTAATGGGAACGACGCATGCAGCAACATGGTAGCAAATATTTTGCATGCAGACCCCCCGACCCTGGGGATGGGATCAAAAGGTCAAAATTCAACTTTTCAGAACATGGTCATGTTGCACATCTAAGAGAATGATGCATGCAGCAACATGGTAGCATGGTAGCAAATAACCTTCGACGGGGATATAATTCGACAAATTTACCTTGTTTGACTTCTGTGTTGCCAGGCGACACATTCGATTCTCGGCATTCTAGTTTGTTTCTTTTGTTGCTTTACGTCCCAAATCAACAGCTATGGTCATGGCAGGACGGTCAGTTCACATAATCACACTTTTTCTCAGGCAAGCTTGAACAAGCGGTTAACCAGTACTTCGTGCACATACTCTCCCTTGTAACTGACAACAGCCCTTCTTGAATGATTCAGCGGTAGGAAAAGGTGTTTTATGATTGAATTTTACATTCCATATTCAGAGAATTCATATACATTTCAAAAATACAAAATACTACATTAAAATATGTTAATAACAGTTGTTAGAACTTGTGATTAAGTCTTTAGGCTCAACATGAATTCAACAACTTATATATTTAAAGTGAAAGCAGAAATTTTTCATTAGTAGTTAGAATAGAAAACAATATGGCCTACTCACATTTTCTTCGTTTAGTAGTTTACTGATAATCTCAGAAAATTGTTTGGACCCACATCAGGACATAATCTGGATCCAAACCGTTTGAAACTCTGATAGTGTTCCTGAAATATTAAAAAAAATCGAAAAAAAAAACCCAACAACAACAGAAACGTGAAAAACTACTCAGCAAACAAAGAGCTAAGGAATTAATTTGGAATGTCGTTCATTTGATTATAGAAAGCAACGTGGAGATGTAGACGTTAATTACATCATCCACCTATAATAAAGTGAAGATCTTAATTTCCTTCAAATAACACGATTATCATTGTTCATCCACTGACCAACGTGGTTTCTTATTCAACTATAATGACAGTGACGTTACCGCGATTTGACGTCTGTGATTGACTGGCTATTTTAGGTGGTCACACTCCAAACAAATACCTGTACACATTTGGTCAGTCTGTCAGTGGACGAGCATTGGATATTCGGGACACTACAGTAGGTCAATAGGTAAGTGGTAAACGACAGCAGCAGCAATAACAGTCTATAGTTCTATCTTTTTTTTCGTTCACTATCATTATGTCAGGCAGGTGCGGATCCAGGATTTCTAGAAAGGGAGTTCATATGTATAATGGCATGGGGGTTCGCTTTGCTGATTTTATCTAATTTTTTTTTCTTAAATATCCTATGAAAACGAAATAATTTGGTCAGACGCTGGAAAAGATGCCAGTATATTGGTGTTAAAATTCAAAGTTCTTCGACAGGCCTATAACGATTGCATGAAATATTGCACATAACGACGACTTTTCTTCGAACTGTTAAGGTTACTCGTCATTTATACGGAGTTGCTCGCTATCAAAAGCTTGAAGTGTCTTTGGTTTTGAAACGCAAGTCATGGATTTCCGTCACCTTGCACGTTTCTATTGTAACGGCTTTTCGTCACCTTTAACAGACTTTCATTTTTGACCATGGGAGCGATTATTGAGTTCAGAATAAACAAATGTGTAGATCTGCATGATCTATTGAGCATAGCATACCAAGACAACTCAGACCCCTTACTTATTCGAAACTGTGTTTAAACTGTGTACATATGTAGAGACATATTAACTTTAAATGATTGTAAACGTTTACCATAGAAAACTTGGGGCCCTTATACCAACTTGTGTCTTATTTTCTCCCATGGTAGCTTTGGTAGTTTGGTAGTTTTGTCCCCCAGACTTTCCGACATGGCCGTTTCCCTTATACTTTCTGGTTTTCATCTTCTAAAAACGAATTTTTATCAGGTTCTGTGTGTACTGGTAGTTGAGATTAAAATTATGCCAGTTCATGAGTTGGTATACTAACTAAATATTCGAGAAGTGGAGGTTCAGACGAGCCTGGGCCATGATCCACAGTTTCGTCAGAGCCTTCGCTGCACGCATAAATATAGCAAGAGCATACATGTAGATGGTCTGAGCTCTCACCTACATCTCTACTTTATTTATACGATCAGCGAATGCTCTGGATAGTCTGTGTACCTGAACATGTACTGCTTGCCGATCTGATAAGTACCTAAATCTCATGCGATATTGACCCATATGCACGAAAAAGCGTTTGAGGATGTTATAATTTGAAATACTTAGAAGGACAACATGGCGCTCAGGGACACGCGTACTTAAACGTATAGATGGATATGGGGGGATGAAAATAAAGGATGTGGCTATTTAATTGATTGTATCCTTTCATGCTTCAACCGATTCTTACTGTTCTTGCATGTATATATTGTTAATGCTTCTGAAAGGACGTAACATGTACCATGCGTACACAAACATTAATGGTATTAACTGTCTACATTGACCTGAGACATATGCACATTCAATTACCTTTCTTCCATCGTCGACAATCTTCGTAAAATATGCTTAAGATTGTGGCACAGTTACTTTTATGAATGAAAAAAAAATCACAATTCCTCGAAAGCCTAATGGATTAGAGGCTGCCCTTTGCACTCAAAAGATGTGGGTTCGAGTCCAGTAGAATCTCATTTTTCTTTCTTTTTAATCAGATTGTCTTTATTCTTGATTTGTGTAGACAGGGATATATTTATTTGAATCTGGCATACGTTTATTCAACAAATACACACATGGAAACGTAATTAATTTCAATAATCCTACATACAAATGACTCTTTGCGCGCCAGAAAATTTTTAATACTTTTGGTGTCATCTGCTGACTTTTTTCAAAATTAACTTTTTCAAAGCATCTTTCAGGAACACTATCGGAGTGTCAAATGGTTTCTTTCCAGATCAAGACCAACGTTCTGTCGGTACTAATCTGGGAACAAACTGTTTGCAAAGGTTATCAGCAGACAACAAATGCGCCGCTGACAAGAAAAGAGTGAGGAAACCTAGGAAGTAATGAAAATAAAAGCGACTACATATAAAAGAAAGATGTAAAGCCCACCAGGAGATGACGTAAAATATAAGAACAATCTTAAATTTAAAAAAGGATGCAATTTGACAATTATATATAAAAAAAAAGGCTTTTCAAAGTTTCGATCCAGGTAGGCTTGATCTGTAAGTTGTCACCTAACCACTAGGCTATCTGACCATTGGATTATGAATCGATATTATCTTCATATTCCTGTTAAAAGCATGGCCAAGGTCGGAGTACTTCACAAAAACGCACGAATATCACGAATATTTTGGCGAATTAATCAGTCTCATGTCAATTTGGGCAAGCAATAGATGTTCACTTGGGCTGTAATGGATATAAAGAACAGAAAGTAATTGCCCCCCAATGAGATATATTTAGCAATTCGTTTAGTCACGGATTTCCGCCACCTTCCTGAAAGTTTTATGTCGTGAAAAGCCGTAACAAAAGCTGGCCACAGAATTGTGTGTGATCCTTGACTGTATACTTTTAAGTTGAGGAAAAGGCGGTTTGCGGTCGGAATCTTCAGTTTATTTGAAATTACCGAGAGGGACATGCATGCCTCCAAATAAGAATATACAATTTGGGTGAAAAATTGTCAATATTCTCTTATCATAGCGCCATGTACCATATCAGAGAGAAAGGCCGTGAACGTATCAACTACGACAGATTGTGGCATTATTTAGATTTCCCACAAGGGTAGTTTTCGATTTTTAAAAATAATTTCGGTGTGTCACTTGTTCGTTAACTGCTGTCGGTAGAGTAGATATATGAACCGTTTGTGGATGGTGTGTGGTGGGGAAGGGGTGGGTTGCGGAGGGGTTCTTCAATGTACATTTTGTGAATATGATATTTTTACCACCCAATAAGTAATTCATATACCTGCTCTATTTCGCATTTCCCCATGTAACTTGAACAGTCGATGAAATAACATAAACTACTGCTTTCTCTTGGCGTGACATGTCCATGCAATAAACACACGTTTATTAGCGTTTATTAACACCTGTCTAATGACCACTCATTTCTGACCAAGGAGACGTACCATTGGGCGACTAATATTATTAGCGTTTATTAACACCTGTCTAATGACCACTCATTTCTGACCAAGGAAACGTACCATTGGGCGATTAGTAGCGTTACGTCAATTTAACCAAACTAACCACGATCACCACCTTTCCTTTGAACTTTGGGCCTACTTTTCATTTTTTGTGTATCTGGAACTATTTTTTGGTATTATATTTTCTCCAGAAGGTTATTATTATTGTCCACACTGTGACAGTAAGGCACTTTTAACCCTTTATATACTGGAAACCCGTACAGGGGTACTTTGGCAAACAGTGAAGACCCAGAAGAAATGCAGCATAATGCTGCATTTCATCAGTATCTACACTGTTTGTTAAGACTTTCCACAGAGAAAGAAATTCAGTTTTAGTTGGAAATTATAACCTGTGACCCCTTAATATAAACAATAATCCATCCCAAGTTTATTGCATCATGTCAGGTGGAAGAACCCACCATAGGGTTAAGGCACTATGTTATGCAATGTGAATATAACACAGCAAATGATTTTATTGCACCTTTCATTGATATTCCAAAGTTAAACGACAAATATCTCGCAATGCACAAAGTGCAAATGCATGGTGGTGCCATAAGCAAGTTATTGAATAGTTTGTGCCTGTATGGGCGATAATCCACTCGCCAAGGTCGTGGATTATCTTCCCGTACAGACGCACAAACCATACAATAACTCACACTTGTATAATAAAGGGTTAACGAAGAATTGGTGCCGTTATGGAGACCTGTCCTTCTCGATGAAGCTAAAATATGATGTCGAAAAGATTCAAACCACGGACCGTATTTCCCGACGGAATTCGGATTTTTCTACACATATACAGTAAAACATCGAACATTCGAACTTCGATTTTCGAAATACTCGCTAATTCGAAATAAATTTGGGGAACACTGGATTTAGAGAATAGGATCTATTCATAATCTATTTTAGTAACTATCTATAATAACATAAGTTTTGAGTGCGTAAAAGAAATGTCTCATTGAGACGTTTCTTTTACGCGCCTAAAACCTATGTTTGATACAAAAACACTGATAATAATTATGTTTTAGGGTAAGTATATTTATGTCTACCTCCCTATAATACGAACTACTGATAATTCGCAATAAGAACCTCTAGTCCTGAGGACTTGGAATTTACGAGATTTTGCTGTATACACTTTTCAAAAATTGGTATCTCCAGCCAACAGCTAGATCAGATAGAGACGGGTAGTTATATTGTAAATGTTCTTCAAACAATCAATGCAATTGATTCGTAGACGTTTAAATTTTATAATATTTTGAAGAATAAGCCGACACCATTTTAACTAAAATAAAATGTTTTAAATGCTTGTGGGAATCTGTTTTGCCGTTACTATCACATGGCCTGCATGAAACGTGAAACATGGCCAAAATTGCGCTGATCAGTTATTAAAACAACTTTAGAAGCGTTTTATTAACACTTAATGCGCCAATCGCAACAAAAGTCATCTGCCTTTCTCGTCTGCTGAAATGATTAAGAAGTCTCTATGGCAAACAGTGTGGACCCAGATCTGACTGTTACTATATGAGCAGTCTGTTCTGGGTCCACGCTGTTTACTTCTGTACATAATTCGTCAGCAATGCTAGGCAATTATTTACAGCAGACGACTTCAGCAGACGACATTTTCAGATGCATTTTTTTCTTGGCGCTTTAAGGGCTAAGGATTTAACGCTACCGAAAGTTAACCCATCACCGCCAAATTTCTGACCGGAAGTTCCACTTTCTCTATAGTACAGTCAATTAGCCCAGTTAATGAAAACAATAATTGAATGTAAATACATTTATGATGTCGCGTGACATGTCATAATCCACGTCAATCATACGCAATAAGCAGCGGTAACGTCTTCGCGGCTTAGACAACAGTAGCAAGGTAGTTATGCATTTTACGATATGATTACGTTACGCTTGTCATAATAAAGTAGATCAAACTTCTTGCTGGACAAGGCTAAATATAAACAAAGCGAGCCATTTTGGTGCTAAACGTCTGTCAAGAAGAGACGGTTACAGTTCCCAGTCGGCATACGTCTCTGGTCATCATCGAAAACGCTATTCGAATATTTAGAGCCTTCATTACTACTACCATACACGAACAATGGAAACAAAGAAAGGCGAAGACCAAATATCTAAACCTCTTGCCCAACTAGATATCTGTGCTTTGACGTTAAAGTCATTTTGGCGCTTTTTAGCCACACATGCTATATGTACAAATATATGATTAGACTCCTTCAGCAACCTCGTATTTACCACCAAGAGCGGACCCAGGGGGGGGGATACTCTAATTTTTTCTTCATACGTAGGCTCGGGCCCAGGAACTACCGTTTACCCCAAAAACATCAGGAATTTCAAGCACCCCCAAAAAATATTTGAAATATTAGCAACCCCAAAAAATATTCCCCCTTTCTGTACCTTGACCTTAAGAAAAGACCCTAAAATGCATAGAAATGACCCCTAAATATAGTCCAATTTTGTGATGACCCCCCAAAAATATCCACAAAATCTTCATACCCCCAAAAATATTCATTTTTCTGAAACCCCCCAAAAATATTGAAATTCAAAATTTTGAACCCCCAAAAATGATCCGGGCCTACGTATGTATGAAATACCAGAGTACCTCCCCTGGGGAGCGGACCCAGGGTCCGGACCATGTCCCACCATGAAAAATCACAATGGCTATAGGTTCCCTTAGAAATACTGGTACGGAACCTCCTCGAGAAGCAATTGGACCCATTGGGTCCAATTGCTTCTCGAGGGAGGTCCGTACGACCCTCTGTGAAATACGTTGATGGCCCCCTGACGGATTGTTTTGGATCCTCCCATGACCACAGTAATTCGACTTGTCGGGGGTCTACATGTATAATTACATCCAATATTGTATATACCTTTAAAGCTGCATAGTCTGTAACTCTTGATTGTTCAAATTTTAGAAATAAAGTTTCTATTTTCAAGAATACAGTAAAATACTCAAATTCAGGTAAAAATTTTACCATTTTCGTAAATCTTAGCAAATTATCAAAATCAAAACAACAGCATTTATGTTAAAAATCCACTGTCTAGAATTATTGGAGGGACGTAAATAATTACTAACAAGAGAAAAATCACCTGTTTTTTTGTAAGACTTAACTGTTCCATGCAGCTTTCAGCTGTACTGAACATATTTATTGTGAAAACATAACTTAATTCTATTTTTACAAATGATTTAAAAAGAAAATATTTTTTTTTTCGAAAAATGTTCATAGTTACAGATCTAGTCTCTTTAACAGATTTGATATATTTCAGACTAAAATGACCCGGAAGCTTATTCTGAAAGCAACTCTCGTCCTCCTGGTAGAGTCCGCAACCATTCTTGGCCTCGTTCTCATTCCTAGTTCTTCTGACGGCACCGAAGACGGACATAAAGTCGGACTGGCTTTGAAGATAGCACATGCTGAAATTCAGAAGGAAAATACCTTGAACGAGCATCTGTTTCGGAAAGGTTTGTTTTAGCAATCTTAAACCCTCTTTATTCATTTACTTTATTAAACAGTGAAGAATGAGTCTATTCACACACGAAGTCCTTAGGTACCTGTGGGTGTAGCTTGAAGACTTTGATGGTACTGATACCCAGGCTGATGCGAGCATTTAGTAGGCGCACGTCATTTTGATTATTTATTTTTTATATATCATATATTGGCTTATGAGAAATTCTGTCGTCTTGGTTTGAGATCAGGTAAGACTAAAAAGCCTGCTCAGCTTCAGAGACTAGCTAGAATATGGAAAAAATGATTTTAGCAAGTTAAGTTATACTTTCCAGGGAGTGAATAACAAAGACGCTGATGGAGACTACGTGGATGCGCAGGCTGGTCTGTGTCTGTGTTGTTCGTAGGCAACAAAGTCAGGTTTTCTCGCGTCGAGAACCAATTATGGTTAGGAACATCTTATAATTTTACACAACATTAAAATTCCTTAAATTGTGACTCACGTGTTTTAAAATCACTTCAGGTGTGGACGAGAGGAAAGGTGGCCATGATTTCAACCATAAGCACATGTTTGGAATGTTCCGTTTCTTCAAGAAGTCTTCATTTTCTGACAGCAATAAAGGTGCTAAAGTTCTGATTCGAGCCACACAGGAACTCACCAGAATGTAAGTTTAACCCTTAAAGCGCCAAGAAAAAAATGCATCTGAAAATGTCGTCTGCTGGAGTCGTCTGCTGCAAATAATTGCCTAACATTACTGATGAATTAAGTATAGAAGCAAACAGCATAGACCCAGAACAGACTGCTCCCATAGGAGCAGTCTAATCTGGGTTCACACTGTTTGCAACAGAGGCTTCTTAAACATTTCAGCAGACGAGAAAAGCAGACGACTTTTGTTGTGATTGGCGCATTTAGGGTATGCGCCATATTTTCGGCACACCATACCTGTAACTCTCATAAAAATCAAAGGTTTATTCCTGTTTCTCCCACTTTTAGAATTTCATATTCCTGTTATTCCCACTATGAAAAATTGAGGACAATTTACCTGTATAGTATAGTCTGTTTCAGAATTATTTTACTTCTTCACAGTAAATCCATTAAATTTGGGATTAGCTGAATTGCTTAAGACCTTAATTGGGACAGGACAGTATAATTAATCCTAATGTTTATCCTAGTTTCCAATTAAAATTCTAATCCTTAATTTGAACAAATTCTAATCAACTCTTCAAACTATTATTCATATCTGTTCATAATTTATGAAACTTTATTTATCAAAAACATAACTACCCTAATTAAAGCTAGGGGACTACATGTATATGGTAATTGCATTTATCCAGGCGAATTTTGTCAACTGTTGACCCTGATCAGGCCCAAAGGAAATTCGTCAGTCGTGATCAGTATCCAGACCGTTTGACACTCTGGGTCTGTGGTTTAAAATATTTATCGTTGTGTCGGGGCAAGCAGTGCAAGGCCTGAATAGGTGTTCTGATTGTGTGTTTTCAGTGACAACCTTTTTCAGAAAATAAGTTCTAAATAGCCTTTTATCGATATCATGCGTGGATCCAAAGGGGGGGAGGGGGTCCACCCCCACCCCACCCCTGAAAAATAACAAAAATATGGGGTTTCTTAGCAAAACTGAATCGGATCACATGAAAATCACAAAGCTACCAAGCCAGTATTCAATGTTGGGCTATCATTGGCCCGCCAGCGAAACGCCATTTAAATGGCGTTTCGCTGGTGGGCCGATGATTGCTCACTTATAGTGCTATTGGGATCCACCCACCCCTCATCAACTAAAAAAACAACAACAAAAACGTCAAGGTTGGACCCCGTCTGACAAAATTTTCTGGATCCGCGCATGAATATTCCAATGTTTTATTTGAATTATCTCACAATGCACGGATATCGCATGTTAAAACAACGAATGCTCAGTCGAGTGTTTGTCAATGCACAGACTCGCCTGTGCTTTCGTTGCTGGCATCAATGAGAAAAAAAAAATAAAAAATTGCATGTTCTAAAAGTTTCTGCAGACTCCTAAAAAGTAACTTAGCAATGCAAGTGTTCCAACTCATGATTGCATACGGGGACACAGCTGTCTATCAGGCTTATCTATATCGCATTATCAAGCAATGAAGTCTCAAGCAAGCCTGTACACATGCACAGACTCGTCAGAGCCGTCTATGCTCGCATATACAAAGACTGCGGTTTCCACTTTGCAGAGGGTTGAATTAGAAAATTCATGTTGTAGCAAGAGCCGATCACTTATGCGCATGTAAAATCTATCAAGCAGGGGAGTCTTAGAATCTTTAAGACGCACCTGCGCTCATGCACAGATTCGTCATAGCCTTCTTTGCTCGCCTATACAAAGATTAGGGTTTCCAGCATGCAAATGGTTCAATTAGAAAATTATAATGAATAAGGTTGTAGATATAAAATACACGTAGATGTACAATCTAGCAGACAAGGAAGTCTTAAGCGAGCCTGCCCGCATGCACTCATCACAGCCGTCTCTGTCCGCAAATACATAGGATAAATTTATGTTTCCATTTTTAGATTTTGAGTTTCCATTTCTATACAGAGGGTTAAATTAGAAAGTTCTTGTAAATGTAGATTTACATGTTAAATCTTATACATATGGGCTACACGTTTGCAACCGCATATATTAAATCTGATATGATACAATGATAAGTACGTTTTATCTCAACCAATAGTGCAGACCCTGATGAAATGCCACATATTGTAACATTTTATATTGGTCTTCACTGTTTGTCTAAATTTGATTATTATATCAAATCCTATGTTTATATATTTAATCTGATGTGCTCAATTATCATCACCTGTATGTGCTTTGTACCTGTTTTATGTTTACCTTTACTGAAATAAACTATATGTCCTCAGGTTATGGATTAACACCTTTTCACCTTATCCACATTTCCTGTTCTTCCCACCCCAAATTTACCTAAAAATCAAAAAGTGGGAGAAACAGGAATACACCAAATCAAATGCATGGTTGTTAATTTCGCGCTTATCCTTGTTAAATAGAAACACTTTTGAGAGGATTCCTTATTTGGGACATCCCATGAGGTAAGATTAAGCCATAGGAAACATGATTATGTACAGCTATCAGTACGGCTAGACAACACTTATTTGTCTGAACCTCCCCCCCCCCCCCACACACACAACTCTTTTATACTGGTCCAGTAGGCTCGAGCATTTAAGCGAAACGTTTTAATTCAACTATGTACATGTAATGTATTTCAAATTTCATTTGTCTCAAAGACTCAATATCTTCCCAGGAACATGTACTTTAAGCTTTGGCTTAAGGACGGATGTTTCTTTGACAAATATCATTTTAAACCCCAACTTGAAAACATGTAAGGGAGCATATTGGCTTCAGCAAGTCCAGTCCATCTTTCCATCCGTAAGTCACGACTCCCTTGTAAGCAAGACATATCATGACTTGATCATAAGAGCTACAGGTGCTGAGTGAGTTGATTACCTGGTAAAGTTTGAAGTAGTTCTGAAAAATATCACCGGAGTTATGGGCCTTGTTTAAAAAAGAATAGCACCCTTTTTCGACAAGCATAACAGATATATTTTCCAGTGAATGTTTGATAATTACCAAAATATCACGTTCTTGCCTAATTCTTGATGATTTGTCTACACCGCTCAATGGCGTAGCCAGAACGCTGAAAAAGTTACGCACATCAAAGGGAGACTACTGTATCAAGTAATGATTCTATACAATTACGTCCCTTTTCAAAATGGGAACTTATCTTATAGGAAAGAATTTGCTCTCAGAGGGGGCGAATTATTTCCCATAAGAGCAGTTCCTTAAGGTATGGAAATCACTTTTACCACATTAGGTGAGCTCCATTGAGTGTTATTATTTTTATTACGCAGGTGCGTATACTGCGTTAAGGGCGCTACTCAAATGCCACTTATAAAAAATAAATTGTTAAGCTCGCAATCATAAAATAAGAAGAAATGCTCTCACGAAATGAGTGAATGTGCATATTCTCTATTTTATTTATTTATATATTTATACGGGTCATTATCAAAAAATGGAGGAATCGTTGTCCTTTATAATTTTCTCGCATATGTGCCGTCCATTTTTTTGTTTTTGTGTCTACAACACTTAGCGACACTGTGGGTCAATAAAACAGAATACTATGTCATGTGTCCGATGACGTTGTTTGAAAATTCAACCTGACAGAAACGCCTTTTCTCACAATTTCACCATGTCCCAACAACAGGGTAAGTAGTTTTATTATCTCCAATTTTACCAAGAACATATAAATAGTCATCTTTTTCTTAAGTAAATCATTACATAGGACTTTATAGAAACGATCCCAATAGAAATTACGAATCATTAAAGCACTTGTTGAGGAAGCCATAATGTATACAGAGTGTCCCTAGAATACCTGTCAATGCAGTTACAGATATAGAAAATCAATCTCAGCTAGAGTTGCTCACAATGATCTGAGTCAAAATAACATTTTTTGCAGACGACAACTTATGGGAACAAAAACACAAGAAAGTTTGTTAGCTAAGCTGGATCATACAGGTTAAATATTAAAAAGATTCGATAAAATCCATGTGATATTTCCACATCCGTCAGTGCAATCACGAGAAATGTGACGCTTCCTCAGATATTGAATACATTTTTACTGCTATGTTTCTGTTTCAGTTGAGGATCTGTCGAAACAGATAGGCGAAATTTTCAGCCTGAGCTAAATCCTTAGTTTCAAGAATCACATTAAAGTGTGAAAGTCAGTGCAGTCACGGTCAGTGCAATCACGCTCCTTATCGTGACTGCACTGACGAGTTTTGTGACTGCACTGACTTTCAACTCTAAAGTGTAGGCTATTTAGGAAGAAGTGATGATCTATTGAGGCGATATCGTACTTGTTCCTAAAACGATAATCTTTTCCTCACCCCAAAACCCTAGGGATAAGGGGGTGGGGGTACTTTAATTGTTTAATATAGGCCTAGACGTATATATGCTTGGCCCAGTTGGGGGCGTCAATTTTTTTTATTTCAATGCATTTAGTATTTTATCAAATAATATATAGATTTTTTTTGGTATCAAGAAACTTAACGATATTTTTTTCTATTTATTTAAATGTTTTTCTTTGGGTACGGCAGGGTGGGGGAGGGGTAATCACAAAACTGGACTATTTTTGGGTTGATTTCTATAAATTTTAGGGGTTTTCATATTTAGTCAAGATACAAAATGGAACATATTTTTGGGGTTGCTAAAAATTCAATTATTTTTTGGCTATGCCTTGTATTCCTGAAATGTATTTGGGAAAACAAAGTAGATGCTGGGCCAAGCCCCCCCCCCCCCCACACACACACAAACACAAACACACACTGGGCCCAAAAGGTAAGTGAGGATGGCCAGGGAAAACAACAACAAAGCAATGAGCCCTCTCTTCTTACATTAACAACCAAAGCAACGAGCCCTCTCTTCATACAAAACATAAGGTCACTTATTATTTTTCAGTTCAAACTTCAAAGCTCGTCGTTTCAATTAAAATTTGTCAAATACATAGATTAGTCTATTGTTTAACAATTACGTAAGTTTGCATGTGGAAACTTGATTCGAGCACTCAAAACTATCTGTGAAGTTTTTTAGGAATTCTCGCGTCTGTGATAAATTGGTATGATTTTTTTGCATGCTTTACAGATTTAAAGAATTTTTACATTCATAACATTGCTCCCATTCCAACTAAAGTAAGAAATAGGGCAAAGATCAGGAATCGATACAATCAAGCACCACACCTGACCCAGGATACCAATGGGAAAGTGACAACTTCACAATTTAACATCATAAACGAGAGTCAAGGGGTCAACCCTTTCCCAGCAGGTGACCACAAGGCATCAATAAACAGATGCGAACAAAAGTACAGAAATATATGACCCACAAAAGAAGCACCGCCTTGGAACGGTCAGTAAAATTATTTTACTGGTTGGCTTAACTGGTTTTACTCAGACACCTGGCCAATTACTTTATAGAGACATTAGCTGTTATTGCACCAAAGATAATCCCCATGTAGGCCATGATTTTAAACAATTTCATTTTAATATCAGTTGTGGTAAAGACCGAGATGAAATGTCTAAAAAACGGAAAAACATTGAAACCACTGATAGAGCGCCTCAAAAGGTCAATATGAGAAATATTGTTAATGGAGATTGTGAAATGCCACATACTGCTGACAGAGTTCAACATGAAATATTAAAGGATAGAAAGGAGTTTTATAAGAAGCATTTAAGCCAAATTGCAACATGCAAGACATTTAATTCTTTGTTTAAACTCTGTGAAAAAATCGATGTTTTACAAAAAGCAAGTTACATTATAGATACAGACTCACGAAATCCAAAGCCAGTAGAGCTAGATGAAAATGCCTTAAAACACCTTCCTCATGATTTTATCAACAGTGAAGATCTATATCCAGTAGCAGTATTAGGAGATGGGAACTGCCTTCCATATAGTGGAAGTATCATTGCTTTTGGAAATCCAGACCATGGGGATGAAATGAGAGTTAGAATTGTTGTAGAACAAGTGCTTTATAAAAAGTTATATCTGTCAGAGTCCCATCTACAAAGGGGACTGGTTAGTCCATCAAGACATAGCATTGCTAAAATATTTGCTATGTATTCAGAAGAATACATCCCTGGTGTGCATATTTTAAATAAGCCCACCATTGAAAAAATATATCAAATGGAGGCACTTAAAATCACAAGGCTTGGTTCCTTTATGGGCATGTGGCAGCTTTGTGCTTTGGCAAGTGTTCTTGGGAAAAAGCTAGTGTCTGTACACCCTAAAAAAGGAAACCTGAACATACGCAAGGACTTACACCGGACTATTGAACCACGCATTTCTTCAAGCAACCCAAACGATTGTGCGTATATTATGTGGACAAGTGCGCGGCGTGATATGAGCAAAGGTCATTGGCAAGCCAATCATTTTGTCCCCCTTCTCGCTTTTCAAAGAGCTAAAAGTGAAAAAAGTATAAGGAAAGCAGAGAAATCATTTTATGAAACTACAGATAAACAATCAGTTAACACCAATGGTACGAAATACAAAGGACTCAAACGTAAAGTAAATTTGGAAGTACAGAAGATAATTGAGCAGCGGTCAGCATTAATTAGTTTACGTAGAAGTAAGAAAGAGAGAAATAGTGAAGTACATAATAAGTGATCAATCAATCATTAAAATATTGAGCTTCACCATGCCAACACCAACACTATAGCATATGCGCTGAAGGAAGACTAAGATGAGCCTGACCATTTTCGCAGTATGATCAGAATATTTTATATGAGCTCACTGCGTAGCTTAAACTCTTTTAATTCATAATATGAGCAATAAAGACTATTATCAGACTTGTTGGATGGCCAGACTGATTTTAGTCTTCGCTGCAATCAAATGAGCCGCGAAATGAGATTTCCAACAATGTGGTATGTGGGACCAGCAAAGCCTCAGATCAGCCTGCGCATACGCGAAGTTTGATCAGAGCCATCGCTAGTCGCTTGAATATTCTATGGCTGTTAAGCTACTGACTGAACACCATTTGGAGTTTCTAAGCTTAAAAGGCTGCATAGGCTCACCTGAATCTACCCTTGTCAAAATACCACAGTGTTGGAAATCATGTGTCACGGCTCAAATGTGACAGTGTTGGTTTTGTCATGGTGTGTCTCAAATGATTCACTTTATTGTCAAACACTTTAATCGAACAACAAGGTGTAGAACAACGTGTGCTAAGTGGGCAGGCGGTTAGTTTCCAAGTTAATTTATCTTATTTGCTGTTTATGATTCATGTGAATTCGCTTCTTTGCGTACTAGATAAAAACAGGAAAGAAAGTATTAGTAAAATGCACTATTAGTGACCAATGCGTCGCCACACAGTAACTAAATCAACAAGGTGGCATATGCGCCAACCCAAGACTCAGATCAGCCTGAACATTTGCTCAGTCTGATCAGAGTCTTTGGTATGAACTAACAGGATAGGAGAAACTGAGTTTTCTTTGTGTGCTTAGTCGAGACTTTGATCAGACTGGGTGGATGCCCAGCCTTTTGAGTCTTTGCTACCAAAAATAACACATTGTTGATTTTGTTGTGGTGTTGCTCATCACTTTATGGTCAAATCCCATAAAACAGCAATGGTGTAGAACAACATGTGAATAAGGGCCTATGTATTCATAGATTAACTTAAATATCTTAAATCGCTGTCTATGGCTCTCTTGTGCAGTCGCTTCTATGGATTATTGACAGCGATAGTTTATTCTACATATGTCTGATACATAGGGGAGTTTATTTGTGCTTGTCTATATTTTGCAGATGGCATATTAGACGAGCACACGGCAAGTTTCTGCAGAATAAAGACGAATCCAAATAAATTCGAGAAGAGGCATAAACACCTGTTAATTGTTTGGAATTTTATTCTTAATGTTATTGGTTTCCAACTCTAGCTCCCCTGGAAATATTTTAGAGTTTGTTCGTTTCTCAGTCATTTGTGTCCATTTTGAAGGTTTGATTAATTAGTACTTAGATTAATATGAAAATAGCGTGTTAGACACTGCTGAGCAAATCACACCCCATCAACAATTTCAAACTACTGCGTTACTGCGTATCCACATTCACTTCACATCCTACCCAATCTTTAACATAGTATGTTAATGGTCCGTATTTCTAACCAACTGCCATCCAGGAGAGCTACAGTTGCACACATAACTTATTATTTGTTACTTGTTGTATTTAAAAGAAGAAGATGATATATATATATGCCACTCATACACTCCACGAGTGTTCCTGATGAGGTATTGAATATGCTTTTATGACGGACACTCGTTGATATCATATGTACCAAATCAAAAAGCCTAGGGACAATAAATGTATGCTCCAACGATGATTTGGATTCAACTTTATATTTCTAAATTTCCAATAGAAAATCGCTCAATGTTGTCACTGAGACAATGCTTATGTGACGGTTGATCCAAGTTCTCGATGTATGACATGTAATTTCTGCGTTTCATGGTGCTATGTCTCAAAGATCTTTTTTTGAAAGGTCGAATCCATAATGTGTCAGTGCAGTCACGACTGTGTCAGTGCAGTCACAGCAATGTCAGTGCAGTCACGTTTAGTAAAATTTTAAGCTAATCGAAATGTGTTGTTATAATGCACTTGCTTTTCATACCTGATCATGCCATGCAGAAATGCCAAACTTTTAGGTGAAATTATTTTGATCGTCAATTTATAAAATTCTTAGCACAAAAAACAACACACTTCGAAAATATATTTTTTTACTGTACATCTATTTTTAAAGTATTTCTCTTACAAGTGCCACATCCGAATAACCCAAGATTCATGCCCATAAAGGTTTTTAGTAAGATCTCTAAAGGGACCCCTTTAAATTTTGAAAATTCTTTAAACTGTCTGTTTTTGATCAAAAAGTTTGTTTGTGACTGCACTGACATTTTAGCAAGAGTTCCATCCATGTAATTTACAATTGACACATTATACATATTTTTGAACTGTACATATTTTCCATATATCTTCTCCATGTTGGTGTTAATAAAAATGTTTGAGAAAAAATGAAATTTTGGACAATATTTTTTTATGATTTTGCCTTTCTGAATTCCTCCATTTTTTGATAATGACCCATATACATAATTTAATGAGGGTAAAAACACATTTAGCTCTACAATGTGGCTCTCAGTAACAAACGCAACATATATATATAAAAATACGTTCAAATGATAAAACCTATACTATCATAAGCACAGTCATTAATGAAATGATCAGCATGCACATAGAGGAGTGCCAAGCCCAGGCGACAGAGAATCACTGCTCAGTCGCTCAGGTTCAGCAGATGGATGCAAAAAGACAACAAGTTTCGGTCAAACCCTAGCGTGGGCCCGAGCCTGAGCTGTGCATTTGGTGTAAAATGGCAACTTACGGAAGAAGTTGCCTTTTTACACCAAATGCACAGCTCAGGCTGTATAATTCGACAGGCTCGGCACACGATAAAATAAAAGAAATGCTTTCATGAAATGAGTGAATATGACTATTCTCTACTCTGCACATGATAAAATAAAATAAAAGGAATGCTTTCATGAAATGAGTGAATATGACTATTCTCTACTCGGCACATGATAAAATAAAATAAAAGGAATGCTTTCACTATTCTCTACTCGGCACATGATAAAATAAAATAAAAGGAATGCTTTCATGAAATCAGTGAATATGACTATTCTCTACTCGGCACATGATAAAATAAAATAAAAGGAATGCTTTCATGAAATCAGTGAATATGAATATTCTCTACTCGGCACATGATAAAAAAAATAAAAGGAATGCTTTCATGAAATCAGTGAATATGAATATTCTCTACTCGGCACATGATAAAAAAATAAAAGGAATGCTTTCATGAAATGAGTGAATATGTATATTCTCTACTCGGCACATGATAAAATAAAATAAAAGGAATGCTTTCATGAAATGACTATTCTCTATCTGTCAACAGGTTTGGTAAAACGACTGAGGATCTGAAGTTGCACCCATCATTACATTCTATCTGGCATGTAAAAACTGCTTCCTACTGTAACCCTAGAACTCCGGTGTGCTCCAAAAGCATGTACAGAACAGCGGATGGTTCGTGCAATAATCTACACCACCCGACATGGGGCATGTCACATAGGGCTCAAAACAGATATCTTTATCCTGAATATGATGATGGTAAGTTGAACATGAAGCAGGGCTTACCCTAGCTCAGAATTTGTTGTAGCCAACACTTTAGCCAAATTTATGGAAAAAGTTGGAGCCAAATGAAATTGACTTTAGTCAAGGTTTTAGCAAGAAATTGTTCTTCATTTAACTCTTTGCCAGCCAGCTGTGACTATAGTCATCTGCTGATAACTTTTTCAAACAGTTTGGACCCAGATCTGGCCCGACAAAACGTCGGGCCTGATCTGGTTCCAAACTATTTGACATCCTAATGGTATTGAAAAAAATCCAGCCGATTCAAAGAGTTAAATATGACACAAGGAATAACAAAAGCAATATTGGAAAATCCAAAAGCTGATCAAAATACACTTTTTTGCATATACATTGTATGTAATTTTTGAAACGCATAGAGTGTACTTTTAGCCAATGGCTTTTATTTGTAGCCACTCTACATTTCTAGTAGCAAAATGGCTACAATGGCTAATGGCAGGGTGAGCCCTGATGAAGCAAGCTTGAATACTTTCAACTATTAGTCCCATCGAGCTCAGCAGCCTTTACAAGTAAAGTACAAGTGGAGTAAAGGCACATTTACCGCTACATCTGAAGCATACAAAGAAATACAATTGTAAAAATAGTTTTCACAGAACTGCAAAATCATTCTGGCGAGGGTTAATGGATGAAAAACCTAACTGTTTAATTTTCAATAATGAAACTAGTCCAGTTAAATATAAGGTAATTAGAATTTCTGTACCAAGGTGATGGAGTATATAAATCTATAATCACGGCTGAAATGCTATGCTATTATGGTTTAGGATTATTTTTATAAGAGCACTTTACGCGCAACTTGTCTTTTCAGGAGTTAGTGTTCCACGCATGCGCAGTGTTATAGGTGGGATGTTACCAAGTGCTAGAGTTGTTAGTAACTATGTGCATGGAACAGGTGTATGTGATTTAGTAGAGCCCAAAAATTCTGCAATGCTTATGCAATGGGGGCAGTTAGTAGGTCATGACATCGCCGATACACCCACTCTAAAGGGTATGTAACCATTCTCCCTAAGGTCTTGAACAATAAACGAAGTTGTCATTTCGTATATTTTTCACCACTGTTATAAAATAAAGTTTGCTGAAGAAAGCAGAGACTGTTATTACATGCATACTCATGTATTTTTGGTTTCATAAAAGAGATAACATGAGAGGCATTGTCGATCACTGTATCGCTTTTTTCCAACAAGTTCAATAAACTCAACAATAAAAGTGCACAAATGAGCCAGTGCATGTGATTTCCAACAATTTGACATTTTGACAAGTGTAGACTCAGATGAGCCTGTGCAGCCTCCTTTAAAGCTTAGAAACTCCAAATGACGCTCGGTCAGTAGCTTAACAATCATAGAATACTCAAGCGACAAGCAAAGGCTCTGATCAGACTGCGCGTATGCGCAGGCTGGTCTGAGGCTTTGCTGGTCGCACATACCAAATTGTTGGAAATCTCATGCACTGGCTCAAATGTTATATTCTATATATTTATCATAATTTTATTATGATAGTAAAAGTATTTTTTGAAATCATGTTTATGGCCTGCATGGCTAATAGAGTTTGTCATATGTACGAGGAGTTGTTATCTAGTCAGTTTATGTCGTTATATCACGCACAGACGCGACTTCATATGAAAATCATTTTTCTATGATTGAATAACGTTTAGTTCACATTTGATTCAGCTACGCTTATCCCACCCACATGAAACAACAGCATTAAGCAAAAAAAAAATCAGAAACTAGAAACAGCATGTAACAGCTCAGTTGGCGACTGTCTTTTGATACTAGATGTTAAAGTATGTTTCACAGAGGCAATGAACAAATTAAATCTAATACAAACCTGTATGCATATCCATACCACTCTGATTCCCGGAGTCTTCCCTGTCTCCTAACAGAAGGTTGAAATGTAATAACAGTACATCCACAGACATCTGATTTATTCTGACACTTCTGACAACTTTGTATGCACCTTTGAGGGACACCAAATAACCAATTTAACCCTTAATGCGCCATTCGCAACAAAAGTTGTCTGCTTTTCTGGTCTGCTGAAATGTTTAAGAAGCCTCTATGACAAACAGTATGGACCCAGATCAGACTGCTCCTATAGGAGCAGTCTGTTCTTGATCCACGATGTTTGCTTCTATACTTGATTCGTCAGTAATGTTAGGCATTTTTTGCAGCAGACGGCTTCAGCAGACGACATTTTCAGATGCATTTTCTTCTTGGCGCTTTTTGAGGGTTAAGCTTAGTGTCCTTTTATGGTTCATACGCAATCATTGCATACCCATTTCAGACACCACAAAATTAGATATCTGATCAGGGTTTACATGGTTTTGTCACACAGTGTTTAAAAAGATTTGATTGAAATTGAAAACAAATACCATCAAACAACCTTAAAATTGAAAATAAATTCCTCCAACTGAGTTGAAGTTCTATTTGGACTAAATTTTATAAATGCCCATACTTTGTACAGGAAAAAAAGCGAAGTCTCTGCCGCGACTGTGCTTATGTGCAGGCTTTTCTAAAATAGTAAGTGAGTATGATCAGGAAATACCACAATCACAAACCGCAGACAACCCTGTGGCACCGCGAGGAAGAGCCGCTCAACCATCACGAGACACCAGGATGACATATTAAGCAAAGCAACCAGCTCTCTCTTCCCCATCAAGATAATTGCAATACTAGAATGGACATAAAGTAGCGTACAACAAAACATAGAACAATTACAGACTCCCACAATGGAAGTAACAATAAACAAAAAGTCAACGACAACAGAACCACCGCCTTAGAACGGACAGCAGCCTAAGCCACTAGGGGGCTTAAATGCATTTTACTGGTACCAAATCTTCGCCCTAATTCTGCTGTTGTTGAAGTACAAGAAATGTTCAGCTCGCATGGATGCCATCTAACCAATGCAATGGATCATCATGGAGAAACACTCTAATCAAATTAACACACCATGTTGAAACAAAGAAAATGGCTCATGACTCACAGATAGTCAGAGCAAAAGAAAACCTCAAGTTGATCCACGGTGGGTCCAGCTACAGATAAGCATCGGGCACCAACCCACCGATTAAAGCTTTACGCCAGAGCCGTCATAGAGTCTGAGGCCTGACCCACCGTTGTGCAATTAAAGAGGAAACCATAGCTATAAACCGTGATTGGGTTTAAAACTAGGCATGCAGACTGTCGCATGATATCCAAGTTAAGCCTGTACTCGTATAGTTGATGTGATAAGTAGCAAAATACTATGTGCTTGCTACATACAATTTATTGGTATATTTTCTTAAATTGTTGCTTTGCATAAATTCATTAAATACTGCATGTAATTTGTAGGGTTCAAGGGCGCCACGATGACCTGTTGTAATCTTCAGGGGCACTTGCTTGAGAAAAGGTTAGTAGAACTTTGATATGGAGAGTAGCAGTCGAATATGTCTCCCATCTGTTCACATCTTTCTATATCTAAGCTAATTATATACTATAGTGTATTATATGTTTAATCAACACAAGTAATTCTGTGTGTATAAACATTCAAGCCCTCATGGATGTATAGAAAAAGAATTATAAAAAATCCACAAACGTCACTCTGCTATTCCATAATAGAAGTAGTAGAAGAAGAAGAATGCATTAAAATTGGTCTGTTGGTTTGTAAACAGGAGTAGATCTACACGAATTTTATCAAAACTATTAAATCGCAGAGAAAGTGCTCTGCTTTTATCTATACGTTATGTGTGTAGGCTAAGTATTTAGTTTCAGGAGTCAGGGTACAATATCATCTGTTAGCGATGTCTGTTCAACGAGTTTGGTTTTAGATTCTATGTTACTGGCGCTGATTTAACTAACAACGTAGGCCTCGACGGTAGACGGTGACTTTGTTGCATGCGAACAACAAAGGGGCAGATCAGCCTGCGCATCCACGCAGTCTGATCATCGGCTTTGTTATTCGCTCTATGGAAAGTACAATAGTCCAACTGGCCCCATACAAAATTTCATCATCATAGCTAGTCTTTGTAGCTGAGTAAGCTGGTTTGGTCCTTGCTTGGTCAGAAACACTTAAGACAAGTTTTCTAGCTTATAATTTGAGCCGTGACATGTGATTTCCAACAATGTGGCATTTTGACAAGTGTAGACTCAGACGAACCTGTACAGCCCACTGTTAAGTTTAATAACTCAAAATGAAGTTTGAGGGAGCACAGTGGCTCAGTTATAGAGTGCTTGACTCGAGACCTAAGGGCCGCAGGTTCGAGCCTCACCGGCGTCACTGCGTTGTGGTCCTTGAGCAAGACACATTTATCCTAGCTTGATACTGGTTCAACCCAGGAAGACCTGTCCCTGTTTAACTGAAAGATTCTTGATGGGACGTAAAGATTCAAATCAAACAAACAAACAAAATGGAGTTTGGTCAGTAGACGAACAGTCATAGACTATTCAAGCGACTAGCAAATGCTCTGATCAGACTGCGCGTATGCGCAGGCTGGTTTGAGTCTTTGCTGGTCGCACATACCACATTGTTGGAAATCTCATGTCGCGGCTCAATATGTTTACTTTCAGGTCAGCCTGTTTTCCAATCGCAATTCCAGCTAATGACAAACACTTCCATTCCTCATGTATGAACTTTGTACGCTCTATTCCTGCCACGGATGACAATTGTGAATTAGGTATTTAATTCATTTATTAATTGTGCGTTTTCTGATCTAGTCAACATTAATTCATTAATACAAGTAAATAAGTTAGCTGTCATTTATAAAATTCTTTTCAAACAAGATCTACGTCAAAGGCTAGTTTACCATTCATATTAACTGCAGCGTTGCACGTTGCCTGATAAACGCTGTCGTGCCTTTATCAGGTCATGATGAATTGCACTTTTTGAATGACGTCGCCAATGACACTGAAACGACACAAAAATAAAAAATCGATCATTACGTCGTATTTGCTAGTTTGAAGAGCCATCAACTTGGTAAGCTGATAAATAGAATACCACGTTCGCGTCTTTTGATATCAAATTTTCCAGGCTCAGCTTCGAGAACGCATGTTGAATCCCTCGCAAGCCTCGCGATGTCAACAAGCGTTCTCGAATCCTTGCCTGGTAAACTTAATAGGCCACTGGCTGGATATGGTTTACCTCCCCCCCCCAGGGGGAATTTTGTAGACCATATTTTTCTTGAAGCCCAATGTCTTGCAAGGATTTTGCAACATGTTAGCCCTCTGACAATGGCAGCGTTAAGCTGTAACAGCCTGTTATATACGTTACCCTACAAAATATTTGATAATTAAAATTCTTTTTAAGACTTCAAAAAAGTGCAAAAGATAAGGTAAGATTTCCAAATTGGTTTTATTTTCTAAATAAGCTATTACTGGGCCACATATAATGACATTTGAAAACAAATATAGTCGCCCCCGATGTAGTGTATGTTACATTTTTTTATTGAACCCCCTTTTAAATGATAAATGCATCTAATATTGTTTGTCTTAAATTTTATTGAAACCAGTTTATGTTCATTAATTTGGTATTATATCAAAGATTTTTTATTTACCTTTTCAAAACTGCAATCATTACGTTTCTATCTTATATATTTTTTGAGTAATTAGATGATGAACATGGTACCCCCATAACACAGAAAAATGTAAAATGTAATTCACCAGGCCTCGCGCTGGCTATAGATCCCTCTTCCCCCCAGGGGGAATTTTGTACACTATGATTTCAAGATACTACATTATATAAAATACAAAATGAAATATGTTAGCCCTCTGAGAGTGGCAGCGTTAGTGTGTAACACCATGTTACGTATGTTACCTGCAAAATAACATTAAATTTTCCTGATAATGTCTCCAACAAGACATATTCACACTTTTTTTTAAGTCTGGCACAGGTTTAAGAACTTCTTAAAGCACAGTTACATAATTTTAGCATTTATTTTATAAATGTCTTGAGTTTTTGCCATTGTATATGTTACTTAGTGTTTCATATGTTATTTCCAAGTATCAGTATGGCAGTTATTGACTATACATGTATTACATCCGTCAGTGAATATAGTAAATCTATAAGACTGCTATTCAAATGAATTAAAGTTCCTTATTATGGTGTCTTACACTATTTTACAGCCCAGGTTACATATGTTACTCTCTGAATACCATTAAACATTCAAGATATGGTCTCCAACACGACCTGCTTGTACTTATTTGCATGCTGGCACAGGTCCATGTACTTCTTTTTACACTGGCTCATTTGCTAAGGAAGTAACTCAAAACATAAACTACCATAAACTCTCTTTTCTTTTATAGAGACATCAAATATAGTTGACATAACACTAATGGAAAGTTTGTAACATTCAGTGCAATGTGCAAGTAACAACTTAAAGATCAAAGAAAACCCATCAAGTAGAAGTTCTAGAGCAAATCTTCATATATTATCAAAGGGTTTTAAAGAATTTCCCCGTACAACTTATTACTCCTCTATCAGATTTATCTTGCAAGGATTTTGCAATATGCTAGCACTCTGGTAATGGCACCATTACCCTGTAACAGCCAATTATATATATTACCCATCAACATCTTTGATAATTTTAGTAAATGACATGACTTCTGAAAAGTGCAAACCATAAGGTAATTGGCTATATCATCCAAGTAAGCTATTCCTGCATCACAGATATAGACCTTTGAAAACAAATATGCACCCCAAAATGTTACGTATGTTACTATTTTTCATTATTCCTATATAAATGATTTATGAAACTAATATTATTTGGTATTATTTTTAATGTGAATGTGCTTACTAACTCATTTTGTATTAAAGAATGTTTATGTACCTTTTGGAAACTGCAAATGTTATATTTCTATCTTTTATAAGGTTTGAGTTGTTTAGTTTTGAACATGGTAACCCCATATCACACAAAATGTGAAATATAATTCTGTGGCTCTTTTGTTAGGGTACAATCAAGTTTTCTTTCACCCAGAGGTACTCGATTTCCTTCCCATTTATTTTCCACACATTTTGTCCATATCTGGAAAGCCTCACTTGTTTTCATGGGAAAGACTTGATAGTTCGATCTTTGTATGTACATCTTAAGGACAGAAAAGCAGGGTGGAGGTAAGCTCATGTTCATGCCATTTGAAATAGTCAGTATATGTGTATGGCTTTGGTACTTTTTTCAGAAACATGTCGTACTGCAGCTTATTCACAATTACATAAATAGCACATATTAGGGCTTCATATCACTGACAAGTGCCTAGAGCAATTCTTTATTTGTTTTCCCACCCTTCTTAGAATGTTGATCAACTAGTGGGGGAGGGGTTCCCTATCAATTTGATAGGAATAATCTTTCCATGGTACTAACACATCGGCACATTGGAAGTGTCACAAACTGTCAAACAGTGTACTACTGTATGTCTCTTCCCCCATATTCTGGCCAATGCTTTTGACATTCAGAAGGTGCACCTTTTGTTGCATACACCATTGTCGAACAAAACACCCAGGTTATCCTCTGCGAAAAGTTTTGTAAGACTTTATAGACTGCTGCTTATACATTGTATATATGTATCAGTGACAAAACCAACATGCCCTGCTATAAGTGCCTGGTTGAATATTGGTGCCATCAGATCCATGAAGGTGACAGTTAGGGCATTAACATCAACGTTATGTGCAGCACTACATGGCCAATCTAATGTTGGTTCAATGTGTGATTGCAAGCCATGCTGAAGTTTGGACTTGTCAGTTTTGGTGGAAATTCTATCAGGAACGACAGTGTCAACATTATGTCCTGTAGAAAGAAGGTCATGCTTACCATAAACCCTCCTTTAAGCTCTCATCTGGCTGTTTAAGTTTTGTAAATTGGGCAATTTCTTCTTGCGTGACCTCGCAAGCATCAAAACTTTATTAGCTTGTAGCATTTTATCGGGGGATGTGAAAGACAGATTTTTTTAAACTAAAAGTGAGTCAATGAAGTCTGCAACAGCCTTCCTGCCAATGCCATCAGCCGCAATAAGATCCTTAGCTATGCCAGGCCTAGCAGGCACACCAAAAGACAAAAAGTACAGTTCATTATCTTCAAAACTAGAACTAAAAAGATTGGTGAAGCCTGAAACTGCCTCTAGTACTCATTCTACTTTGCATCTGAGCAGATTGAATATTTCATTTCAGTGCATTGAAGAGTTGTTTCAATTATATTGAGCTCTGATGTAATGAGTAATACACCATTCCATCTGTAGTACGAAGCATAGTTCTAGTTGCTGAAGCCTATAATACCTCTTTATTGTTTGCCTGATAGTTATGTCAAAAACATATCTCAAGCAAAGAACAAATGGTTGTGACACACTAAATCCATTTTGTTCGAGAAGTTCTTTGCATCTGCAATGTTATCAAATTTATGAGTGTAATCACTTACACAGGTACATATTGTGCTTAGTTGTTGTGATCGTTTGCAATGAACATTGGGAACAAGGCATACAGATAGAGATGACATGCAATTCAAAGTTGTTTTCCTTGTAGCCCTAATCAGTGTCAAACCATCTGAATCATATCCATATACCTTGCCCAGAACTGAGCTGTTTCACAGTGACTGTCTTTCAGAACTTCCGATTTGAATGCATGGTATCTATACTGTTTATGTGAGCAAAACAGCGATGATTGATAGATCACATTATATTATTTAAGTCACCATAAATTAATAAGGAGTGTATGCCTTTGTGCGCGTCTGTTTATATGTGCTTTGTTGTCACCTGCTGGGAAAGAGCTGACCTCTTGGCTCTCCTTTGTGGTGTCTGCTGTGAGTTTGTCACTTTCCCATTGGTATCCTGGGTCAGGTGTGGTACTTGATTGTATCGATTCCTGATCTTTGCACCCTTACTTACTTCAACTTATATCAGCCTTATAAATTTTCTAAATTCTCTGACAGACTTTATACATGTGTAGTCAACAACTTCTATACAGATACTCAGAATAACTAATGTATCATTTGGTAACACACATAACAGTTAAAGCTCAAGGCATTTATTAAATGAATACTTAAAATAGGTAAACCTTGTTAAAAGAAGTACATAAATCTGTGCAAGCATGCAATTAAGTATAAACAGGGCTTGTTAGAGACATTAACTTAAATGTTTAATGCTATTTTGAAGGTAACATACATAACATGGACCTGAAAAATAGTGTAAGCGACCATAAGAAAGAACTTTAAATCATTTAAGTAGCAGCCTTATAGATTTACTATATTCTGTGACAGATGTAATACACGTATAGTCAATAAATACCATACTGATACTCGGAAATAACGCAGGAAACACTAAGTAACGTATACAACGGTAATTACTCAAGACATTTATAAAATTCATACTTTAAATATGTAATTGTGTTAAAAGAAGTTCATAAACCTGTGTCAGCATGCAAATATGTTAAAAAATGTCATGGTTCAGACATTATCAGGGACGTTTAATGCTATTTTGGGGCGTAACGTATATAATGTGCTGTTACACGTTAACGCTGCCACTCTCAGAGGGCTAACATCTTTTAATTTGTGTCTTATATAATGTAGTTTCAGAAAATCATAGTGTACAAAATTCCCCCTGGGGGGGGGGGGAGGGGGGTCTATAGCCAGCTCAAGGCCTATAATATCAAAAGACACTCACCTAGTATTTTCTATTTACTAGTCATGATGTTAGCGTGAAGTGACGTAGCTAGTCACATTGTGCTGCTTTATTCAGTTGATTGGAAAAACAGGAGTTTCTTACATATTTCTAGGGGTACATCTGTTTTGTAACTAAACTCCTACCGAGAGTGAAGTATAAATATTATCATAATCACTATATTTTAAAAATTCTATATAACAAAAGACCATCCTATTATTTAAGTATGTGTACGCTCTAACCCAACACGAGCGATCAAATGGTCAGAGCACTGATAGCACGGACTGTACTGACTGACCTAACTGTCGTACATTCATATAGAATATATAACGCACTTATCACGTGCAGTATCTCGTGCGACTGCATATCTAATAGCTGACGTCTAGACAACCTAGCGGTAGAATACCTATGTACAGGTAATCTATTTCAGCTCCAGATAAATCAAAGCGACATGTGTATTTTATCTGATAACCACACGAACGAAATATTTTCACGTCTTATATTCTTTTTAACGAAGCAAACGTTTTTATGAAACAAAATTACCAAGAAATGTGATAGAGAAATATTATACATGGGTCGATGTGCAATTCTTAATTTTAGTCAGTTCCCTTCTCTTTTTTAATGTTTCTAGAGATTTTATTCTTAGTTTCGTGTCTTATAATCTAATACGTGGTAACATGTTTTATCGCATCCTCGTCTATTTTAATTGTGCGATATGCACATGACATAATGTATATTGTATTTTTATGAATTATTGTTTTTGTATATATGTGTATATATGTTATAGAGGGCCACTTGGTAGACTGGCTAAACTAGCTAAAGGTGCAACCCTCTGGAAATATTGTATAAATAAATAAAATAAATAAATAATAAATATACTATTTTGCAGCATATATATTTTAGATACCGAAAGCATATTTTAAAAGAAATACATCTTTTGATCCTGGTACAATTACCTTCTTTTTTAGTAATTGAGAGACAACTGTCTTCTGAATAATTGAGCAATTAGATCTTGTTTTTTGTAGGGGTACGTAACCAAGTTAACCAGGCCTCCTCTTATGTAGATGCCAGTTTTATCTATGGACCTGACGACGAAAACATGAATAAATTGCGTGCACATAAAGGAGGTAAATAGAGAAGCTGGTAGTTTCTTCACAATTGAAATTGACATATACGTTTACTTGAAAGAACTTAATTATACCTAAGTCTACAACTCTTTAATGATAACATTAATGACCCCCAAATCACTATTTTTTTTTATCGAAAAGCTCTTTCATGGTGGGAATTACGTGACCAGAATGATAGGATTCATGGAATTTTCAAACACAGGTAAGGAAAATCATTCATATCTTTTGTAATACTGTGTCAATTTTCATGTGGAGGAGGAGTGCAGATACCTTGTTATATTTTTTGTTACAAGACTGTGCAAAAATTTTACTTGGTTCATGCAGTTTTCCATATTGCCTGGAGCAAAGTCTGATTTTTTTGTCTGAACCCTTCCTTGGAAAATCTTTTCGTATTTTTGCATTTGCTGGAGGCAATATAAAAACAGCAGCAAATTAGGGGGAAACAATTTCACAATTATTTGTCCAAAATTACAACGCCGTACCTGCACTTTCATGTATGAAAGTTGACATAATATTAAGAACGATTTGAATGATTTTTCTTACATATGTTGCTAGAATGTAAATGAAAAAATTCTGCGTATCCTATTTTTCTTATCATGTGATCGTCTACCTTGCTATTTGGATTGATTTTGTGAAATGAGAATTTGGAACATAGGCAATATTTCTATATTAAGGAAAGATAAAGTGCTAGGTAAGACACGTTCTATTAAAATTGAGATTATTCTTATGTCAACTCTCTGCGAGCGTCCTGATATTAATAGACTTTTCGCTTGCTGTAAAGGCGGCAACTTTAATATTCATATCTGGGCGTGGTTCGACTATCTCATCTGCTAAGGAAGGGAAATCAGGTTTTATTCATAATTTGGTAAGGAGTTAATAAAGGTTTTGGGCCACAAACGTGCGTGCATTTTATGAAAATCCTAACCGTTTACACACTTAACTCATATTTTTAACCCTTAAAGCGCATAATCACAAAATGTATGTTTTTGTCGTCCACTATAATATTTGAAGACTCATAGACAAACAGTGTGGACCCAGATCAGACTGCTCCTGTAGGAGCAGTCTGGTCTTGGTCCACAATGTTTGCCTCTATGCTTATGTTAAATAGACATTTTAGATGCAGTTATTTTGCTGGCGTTTTAAGGACTTAATAATGTGTTTTGCGTCTATACTGAGATAATGGCGCAAGATGATACAGTTACTTTTGAATAAAACCACGCCTCATTTTCAGCTTTTTCCTATGTCTAAGGTTGAGAGTCCTAATTACGCATGCATGAGGCGCCGCATTTACAGTAAGCGAAAAGTCAAAGAATAACTACCTGCAACATTTTGTATGGAGAATAAAGAAACCTTTTTCTGGGTCCATAATTTGAAAACTCGATCTTCTTATTGCAGTCCATGTTACCTTTGAATTAATAGTTTAAAGTAAAATCAAAATGCTAATTAACAGATAAAATAGTTCTACAACTTAAACATTCTCAAATTACACTGTATGCCTTTTGTATTTAACATTTCAGAATAACCAATCTATGAAAATCCACAAATAATCAACCATAGGTTTGAAGTGTTAAACGTTTTTTATGGTCCAATTTCGATTTTTTACCAATGGACAGCTGAAATGTACTTTAATCGTTTTTACTAGACCAAGAAAATGATGTTATTGGGGATGTTTATCTCTAAACACATTGAATGGATTTGCTTTCCGTTTTCATAATATAAGCAGAATTACAAAGCAAGTTTGTTCTCTAGACAAGATATTTAAACTATTTTCTTCTTTGAAACCTGTTTTATTTTTTGTTTTAAAGGTTTTCTGAAAATGACAGAACTTGGCTTGTTTGGAGCAGATGAAGACCAAGATAAGTGTGTGCGAGAGAAGCCTGGTGATTACTGCATGAAATCAGGTAATTTTGTGAATAAAGGCTCTGTTACTAAGTATTATGGTACAGTGGCCTCCATTATGAAATAAACATTTTGTATTGTAATATTGTATTGTATTTACAAAGTACAAGGGTATATGTGTTGTGTACGTTCAACTAAAAGGAATCTTAAATGGCAGAATATGCAATATTTCATTACCATTGTTCTATAAAACAAATTTTACATTTTTCCAATACACAATTTGTGATGTATTCCTGACTTTTCTAATGTCTTCATGTTGTTTTTGGCTTTCTTATCATTTTGGGCAAATTTTGAACGTACGTTAGAGATTCATGAAGTGTGATTGACATGGGTTCAGTTCAAAGTATGTGACATCCTACGCTATTCATGAAATATATATGTTACTTCTCTCTCTGAAATAAATGACACACACATTTCACTAATTTCGATATCGCCATATGGTTGTCAAAGCCTCTTATCTGATCATTTTACCACCTAGATTAATAAGTCCAATTTTATGAGCACTCATGTTATAGTCACTATCAAATACACATCCTTGTTTTTTAGGAGACCCCAGAGTTCATGTGGTTCCTGGGCTGGCATCAACACAGCTATTGTTCCTCCGTGAGCACAACCATATTGCTGCAATTTTGGGAAAGATAAATCCACACTGGGATGATGACATCATATTTCAGGAAGCCAGAAAGATTGTGATTGCCATCAATCAGCATATCACATACATGGAATATTTACCACTTGTAGTGGGACATGCACATATGAAGGCATACTCCCTATATTCTTCACCAATGGGATATGCCACCGTGTATAACCCAAAAGCAGATGCCACCATGGCCAATGCGTTTGGTGTTGCTGCATTTAGATTTGGTCACTCCCAGGTACCAGGTGATGTGGCATTGATAAACAAACATCAACAGAGGGCTGTGCTTAAAGTCGAAGAAACATTTAATAGGCCAACAACGGTGAGTTATTATATATATGTACATGCTAATGACACAGAAACAAAAATAAAGAATATACAAGGGGTGATCAAAAAGTTAGTGGAAAAGTGCTATTAAATCCCATTACTTTTATTGTTTGCAATGAAAATTCATAGATATAAACAACTATTCATAGCAAGTTGACTGAACTTAAAATTTAGGAAATGTGACGTCAGAAGTATGAGCACAGGCGCCGCTATGACGTCATTACGCTGGAAACGGCCTATATGTACCCCTGGGTTGCTTCTGGGGGCTAAAACTGGTAGTTGTGTTTGAATTGATTGGTATTTTTAACGGAAAGTAATGTTCCGTCCTTCTTTAAACATAATATGAGGTTTTTGTATTATTCCACTGCACTATGTATTCAAATACATAGGTTTCAGTCCGAAGGGCAGGTCTAAAATGCGTCAGTTTTCTGAGTTTTTGTAAATAAAATAAATAAAAAAATAATAAAAAAACTTATTTTCTTGTCAGTGTTTATCACAATCATTATAATATCAGGCTTAACTTTCAATATTTGATCTACTGTCCTGAAAAAGGAAGTTTTTCAAAGTGTGTAAATAGTTTATTTTAAATAATTGACATGCCAAAACAGGCAATGGGTTCACAGAAGTTGAATGCTTTGCCTTTTGACAGCACTGGTATTCGTTTCAATCGAGAACACCATCCTTTGGATATAAATCTTTGAAAGTTTGCATAGAAGAGAAGTTTATATGCCGTTAAATATGCATGGAACGCAATATGGGCTATCACAGCATAACAAAATTTTACAAAATATTGAAGCTTAATTGGCTATGTAGTAAAACGTCAAAATGCAACGTAAAATGGGCTGGTTTGCGCTATATAGTGTTGCCTTGACCACAACTGTAACGCACATAGACGACTAACATCAAGCATGTTGTAACCGATCGACTGCATATGTGTTGCAGTATTATGTGCTGTAATTCCAGCTCTATTGATCAAACGATGTAGAAATGACAACTTTTTCCCGCGAACTTTCTGATCACCCCTTGTACAATCACTGAGTGTAATGCTCTATTTAGTTTGAACACGTTTCATATGCATATTTTTTATAAAAAAATATCTGGATAAACTACTGTCTGCTGAAAAAATATTGAGCACTGAATGACCATACCTCTGTTTTCACCTTTGTGTATAAGGAGAATTAGCAGCTTTCTACAAGGTCCCATATAGCTGACACTCGTTTGTTTTACTATTTGTTTTACTTGATGTAACCTAAACTAATTCACGACAGCAAAGTGAATCTTACAGCAGATCTTTTAATTGTTTGCTTCCAATTTATGTCTTTATGTCCCAATTTCAATCAGAAATCATCTTTCTCCTACCATTTAACCTTTTCCAGAGTACAAATTCTATATATCTCCTGTAATTCTATATTTCCTTCTTGTCGTTAAACGCAGTTGCCTAATTGACTATAAGCATGTAGAATAGGAATATGATATCTTGATAACTATAGCATTGTAATGTCTAGTTTTCTTGTAAATGCTAGCAAGAGATTCTCTCTATCACTCTCTCTCTCTCTCTCTCTCTCTCTCTCTCTCTCTCCCTGTTTCTCCCAATAGCATAATACTTAACTTGCATATGATTTCAGCTCTTGTTAAAGTATGGAAAAGGCACAGACGAAGTCAATAGATGGCTATATAGAGACAGAAGTGCAAGGTCAGACAGATTTCTGGAATCAGGTGTCAGAAATAAACTTTTCTTGGATAAGAAGGGACAGAGTTTTGATCTAGCTGCCTTGAATATACAAGTAAGTACAAAAGAGCAGTTAGATATAATCTATTCTTTATTCAATATAAAATAAATGAGGGTTTGTGGTGTTCCAGATGAATGTGTTTCTTATAGTTTTAGGGCGTTATGAATAGTTGTCCACCTATATCATCTGTTCGATGACTTTTTTTTAAAGCTGCTGTGGCCTAGGCCTGGTATCTCGTTAGCATTTGGTGGAATGTTTAGCACGAATACGACAATGAGATAAATCTTGGATGAATCATATTGGCTTTTAAGGTTCATTAGTATATTTAATCCTTCATGACATTAGAGATCACAATTTCATGTGAGCTGTATCAGGGTTAGCATACAGTTTAACAAGGAAACATGTTGCTTCTAGACAGATACACACACCCATTTTAAGTAAGTACATTTTATCTTTTGGGATGACCAAATTCTGTTCTATGGATTTATCAGGGGGTTGTTGTTAGCATCATCCTCATACTTCAATTTTTGCTGCACTTATAGATTATTACCATTGACATCTGCCCTCATATAATTTTGCAAATTTGTAATTTTAGCGAGGCCGTGATCATGGCATCCCAGGATACAATGCATACAGAAAATGGTGCGGACTACCGGTTGCATTACATTTTGGAAGTGGGCATGGTGGACTTGTAGACCATGGAAAGGAATCAGCTTTATTATTAGGCAAAGTATATAGGTATGTGTCTGGAAAATATCATGTACTGCTTTGTGATCAACACTGCTGTTAAATGTGTCTGTGTCTGTATACCAGTAGTAAAAATTATGATAAGTTGTTGGGCTTTAAAAATTTAGAACATTTATACAAGTTGATGTGTAGCTACCGAGGTATAAGTGTATATTAGAGAATGCATGGTCGAATTATAAAATAGCTTTATATCCAAAAATACTAAATTGGACAGCAAATTGAAAAGATATACAATTATTGACTCCTAAAAGGTAAACACAAGTATTAAACAACTCCTAAAAGTGTTTATATCAAAGGCCAAGGTAAATATTATGTTAAGTGTTATTCATAGTCATGTTTACAAAAAGCAAAGTCAATTACTACCTTGTTATTATATGGCTTTTATTTAATTTTATGTGCAGACTCTATTTTTAATTTTTCAATATAAGTGTTAAAAGTACTAATGAGTAAGCTTGATATGCAATAAGAATCTTTATTGAAACTTTAAGATATGATTTCAATAGGGATACCAAGACCTTATAAAGTGTACAGGGTTTTGTCACAATACTTTTGCATTTTAACCGATACAAAAATTAATCAACAGAAAAAAAACAGTTTGCGATTTAATGGGACAGTTTAGCACTCTAGCATCTTCATTTTTGATATAATCTTTTTCATTCATGCAGGTAACGAGGACAACCATAAAATCTTGGATGGGTTCAAATGTGACAAGATCTGACCATTGAGCGTCTAGAAAAATCCCCATAGACTTATAATAGGAGAAATGTTGTGACCACTCTAAAGCCTTAGCTTTTAGATGGATCTTCTTTATTCTTGCAGGTAACAAGGGATATCATAAAACCTTAGATGAGTTTGAATTCTGGCCAGACTATAGAGACTAGCTGCCCTTGAGCGTCTGAAAGATCCATGTATGATGTTGTGACCACTTTAGTGCTTTCATTTTTAATTGGATCTTCTTTATTCTTGCAGTTAAACAGCCTTAAAATCTTAGCTGGGTTTAAAATTCAGCAAGATCAGGCAATGGACTGCAGAGTTAGCTGCCCTTGAGTATCTGGAAAAAATCCCAAAGACTTATAATACGAGATATGCTGTGACTACTCTAGCGCCTCATTTTGAATGGATCTTCTCAATCTTGCAGGTAACAAGGACGACCATAAAAACTTGAATGAGTTCGATTATTGGCCACCCAATCACCAAGTAAGCTGCACTTTAGCGTCTAAACTATAACCATACAATGTTGTGACCACTCTAGCGCCTTCATTTTCATTCTTGTAGGTAACCAGGACATACATAAAGTCATGGATGAGTTTGAATTTCGGTCAGATCCCATCACTGATTACGGAGTTGGCTGCCCTTGAGCATCTTAAAAATATAGTTACACCAGGTTTCATCTGCAATTTTTATTCCGATCTTTTTAATACTTGCAGATAACCAGAACTGGCATAATATCTTGAATGTTTGAATCTAATCCTGATCACGTTTCAAGTTCAGAGATACTTGCCTTTAAGCATCATAAATTATGGTGTCTCCAAACATTATGCTACCATATGTGATCGATCGTTGCCCATTAGGCTACATGTTAATAAATATATTTCAAAATTCCATAGACATGCACAGCTGTCCCATGAAGTAAGTGAACTTAAATCAGACCTTCCATAATTAAAAAAAACAACAGAAGACAACACAAGCATGAAAAATACCCAGCATGCAAAACCGTTTATTAGGTCTGAGCTTTAGTTTTCTTTCTGGTCCTTCCTTACTTTGTGTATGCAAGCAGCAAAGACTTTTGCGTACATGTGTTTTTACACAGTCTCACTCATCTGAGCCTTTGCTGCTCGTCTATGAGATCAGAACCTGAATCTCACGTGTTGATCATTTGTTTTCCAGTCATCCGGATGACATTGACCTGTATGCTGGTGGTTTATCTGAACGCCATGTGGTTGGTGGGAGTGTAGGCCCGACTTTTGCTTGCATTATTGCAAGGCAATTTCAATCTTTGAAGAATGGTGATAGATTTTGGTATGAAAACGAGTTCCATGGAACAGGATTTACAAAAGGTATGACATTGTTTGCAAACTGCTGACTCTTGTTTCCAACCTGACAATAATCAGTTTTTTCTAGTGTTTAACCCTTATCATGTCACTATTTTTGTGTACTTAACCTATTTAAGCCTAATGGGATATCCCACTATTATCAGTTGGACCAGTTCATTTTCGTTTTCAGGGTTGTTAGGTGACAATTTTCTTTTTTATCAAAATTTTGATAGAACTTTCAGTAAGCAAACAGTGGAGACCCGGATCAGATGTTATATTCTGTGGCGCCTGATCTGGGTTTGCACTGTTTGTCCCTGTCCCACAAAAAATACCGTATGAGTATATGTGTTAAAGTGCTGTTTGTTTATCTTACATCTGTTGCATATATGCAAGTGTACTTTAAACTAGATTGTTCCATGGAAGCAAACAATATGAACCCTGATCTGACTGCTCCCGAGTCTGATCTTGGTCCATATTGTTTGCAATATAGGCTACCTGGGAGCAGACCACAAACGTCGTGACCGGTGGGCGAAGCTAATCGTAAATCTTTTTTTTTTAAATATTTAATATTTCTAAACTTTTATTTGTAAATGGTGTTTAAAAGTGAGTATGATCAGGAATTACAACAATCACACACTGCAGACCAACCCAACGAACCGTGAGGAAGAGCCACAGAACAAAACAGCCACAAAACATCAGGAAGACAATTAAAGTAAAAAAAACCCATCAAGATGATTGCAAAACTAGAAGGACACAAAGTACTGAATAACAAAACATGGACCAAACACAGAACCCTTAAAACTTGTAAAAGGGTAGATAATGAACAATGTAGAATCAAACAAAAAGCAAACTCCATGGATAAAAGGTCCATAGAAGTTAAAAGTTCTAATCTGGAACCATTTAAAATTAGATAATATAGCTCCATACCATAAAATCAACTTGGATAGAAGATTCTGCGAATAAAGAAAGGTATATATTTACAGATTGTATTTGTTTTTCTTCCAGATCAATTGAACCAAATAAAGCAAATACATCTATCACGAATATTGTGTAACAACATGGACACATCGCAGATACCAAGGAATGCATTTCAAGTCCCATCTATTAGGTAAATAATGTTGTGCATTCTAAATTGCTTTATTTACTAAACACAAGTAATTATGATTAGACAATGCCACATTAATACACCATGTTGAAACTAGGTACCTAAAATTTTAGAGATACAATGAAGGGGCTGGTCTATTAATAATAAACAAATAACAAAGCAAATTAACACAGCTCAAGTAAATCATGGTTTGAATACAGGCACGGATCCAGACAGTTTTGTCAGGTTGGGGCGGAGGGGTCAAAATTGATTTTTTTGCTTTAGTCATCAAATTTTACATAGTGGAGAGGGGGTTAATACCATTATTCTAAGCGGGCAACCATCGACCCGCCAGCAAAAGGCCTTGTCAATTGCACTTTGCTGGTGGGCCGATGATGGCGCTCGGTGATGGCATGGTTTTCTAGGTGGGGTCCAAACCCACTGTGCCCGCTCTGGATCCGGGCATGGAACGTAAAAGTTATCAAAAATGCTGTAGGTACCCACACAAATGATAACAGGGGCTGCTACCAGTACACACAACATATATTTTGATTAAAAGTAATTGATATATATAAATCACTTGTAAATCTAGTGTCTTTGAACGAACACTCGCATCAAGTCGTATTTGACATTTTAATCTGTTCAACCTGGTAGCACATAGGAGACAGTACTTTATATTTATAACCCACTATCTCCACTGCCTTTTTGCATTTACCATGTCCTTCAAATACTGACCAATTTAATGTTTTACTTCTTCCTGGCTTAATAGAATTTGTCCCATAAATGACGTAACATTTCTACATTTTTTTTCGTATGTTGGAACAAAAAGGTATTAAAATACTAAAATATTGCAACCAACCCCTCCCCATCTTACCCAAAGAACAACAACAATCGCAATAAAACAACATCAAACAAAGGTTTAAAAAACAAGTCATTGTTACAATCAAATTAGAAATCCTTTGTAAAATCCCTGGTGATTTTGCACATGATTTTATTTTGCAACAAAGTGAGCAAACCTGCCAAAGATGCAAATATTACAGTAAGCATTATAAATTGGGCCACTATCAGCCCATCAGAGAAACACCATTAAAATGGTGTTTCTCTGGTGGGCTAATAGTGGCCTGCGCCTGCATGCTTGCTTGGATTGTATTTGAATTTTCTATATTCTTCATCTTTCAGAAATCCATATGTGAATTGTGAAGAGCTTCCATACATTGACTTTAGTTACTGGAAAGACTTGAAACAATTTGGACCCTATCATCCACCGACATCGCCAGTGAAACATCTTATATTGTTATAACCCTGTGTTAACACGCCAATGTTGGCCTTGTGCAATGAAAAAAGCAAGAAAACCCTGATTTGTGGTTTGAGTGACCAAGTTGGGCTGCAACCAGTCTGCATAACTACTGAGACTTCCTAGAATATTTTAAGTTTGCATTATACTTTCCATATGGTGAAAAAACAAAGGTGCTGATCAGACTGCATGAATCCCGGAGCACGAATGCACAGGCTAGTGCGTGCCATTGATTTTGACATTTGATAAGATCTGTAATCACATATTTGGGAAGCTCTTTGCCGCAATAACCCAAAGTATGCATATGCGATAAGCTCTTTCCCACCAAACTGGTTATGAGCCTGCCATGATGATAACCGGAAGTCATGCATTTTGAATGGAGAGAGGTTATCATGCCCGGCACGAGACGTCGATCATTAGATGACATCAGATGTAAGCAAGTGGTGCGATGTAACACAATGTTTACGCCAATCCTATGTTTTACTTACATTTTTGTACGTCAAACACGTTAAAACAGTGAATTGTAATATGTGATAAACTGATTATCTCACAGAGGTTTGGTTATCGCACTCAGTATCAAGACTCGCCATTATCAGCCATCCAGCTAAAGCTCTCGGGCTGATAATGGGGTCTGGGGTTGATACATTCTTTAACCTGGGCCTTTGTATTCGGGAAACCCCTAAAAGAGTGTTTTGCAAATGGTGAAGACCCAGATGAAATGCAACATAATGCTACATTTCATCAGGGTCTACACTGTTTGTCAAGGTAAAAAGATCTTCAGACAAAAATACAATATTTTTTTTGAAAAATCATAAGCTGACACCCCTGGATATCTACAATGGACTTTCCCAAGTTTATTTATCAACCCAGAAGGAAGAATACATTAGTATACATAGGGTTTAAGATATACAACACAAATATATCGCATCTCACAGGATAGTCAATACATTAGGTAAACTGATTATCTTTTTGCATGTTGGGTAATTTTTCATGATTTCATTGTCTTCTGACTTTTTTCAAAATTAACTTTTCTTCAAAAAATCTTTCAGGAACACTATCACAGTGTCAAACGGTTTGGATCCAGATCAGAACCGAAGTTATGTTGGTCCTCATCTGGGTCCAAACTGATTGCAAATGTTATCAGCAGTCATATAAATTCGCTGCTACTTGTAGCAAGGTAAGATTTAGAAACTTGTGCCAATATGCAGACATGTTCTTAAAGGTAAAACTAAAAAGAATGTCAAAAAGCCATTTTTTTCATCCTTAAATATACAATGTTCAGATTTAGCTAACTCTGGTTTATTCTTTATTTTGGGTGGACTAGCCTTTCAATAAAATTGTGCAGAGGAAATCCAGATTCACTTAACCAACACTTTCAAGAATTAGCTGACAGTATTTAAAAAAAATAACTTCTTCAACTGTGCATGGCAGTTCAGTTTTGGTGCCACAGTCGCAGGAAATGTAAAAAAATTGAAAACTATACAGTTTCATTTTTGTCCCTTTACGTGGTTGTACTCCTTTAAACATGCTTCAAGTAACATATGAATTTGCTTTAGCCTAGCCCTTCATTTCCCTGACTATACTATGTGGATGCGCATTCACATCTTAATCTTCACTACTCACCTATGCAATAAGTACCAAACTCTCATCGTATGGCTAAAATCCTTCCAAATGGTTTGATTTATAGTATGTGCAATATAATATGATCTCATGTTAAATTGATTTCAGTGAACTTATAAGGACCCTGCAGAGCTCTATAATATTTGCTATGTTTGTGTGTATGTCCATCTGTCCATCTGTTTTTGTGATTACTATAACTAAGTCATTTGTTATCAGATTTCATCCAATATTTTTCTATGTATACGCATCATCATTATACCCCTCATTTCTTATCCATCTGTTCATACATTGTATAGATGTTTAATCTATGTCTGTCTCCTAATGCAAGTATATAGTTACATTTTCGAAGCAATCTTTTAATGTATCTTTAGATTTTTGCAACTATTCATAGCCTCATGAAGAACACAAATTTGATTGACAGCTGCCAAGCTCACTTGTCCGTGCAATGCGCTGCGAACACCGAACACTACAGGTGTTGTGATTGACAGCGAGCCACACCTGAGTCGCACATGCAAAACAAGCCTCCTCTTTGCTCCATTGGCTGTCCGTGTTCAAGCTGGCTGTTCAGCTTTTCCATTTTACACTCCAACAAAACCGTTTATACAATTATATTTTAAATACAAAATTGTTTTAATTCATAAATTAAAACTATTTTTATATTTTAGACTTATAATAATATGTAAATATAAGCAATACATTCAATTTTTGGACTGTCCATGGAATCATGAATTCTTTGGGTCTCTTGCAAAGTTCGGGCTTCCCTTACTTTGCAAGAGGCCGAAGTATTCATGATTCTATGAACATTCCAAAAATCGAATTCGTTTCTTAAATGAATAGTGCATGCAGTTAATAAATGTGTCATCCATGTTTTTAGTTCAGTTTATGTGTCGCCACATATGGCTTTTGCGAGCAGTAAAAAGATACTCTTCTCTATAAGCAGCTGAACCTACAAAAATGGAACAAACTGACCCAGTTTCATTGGGTTTGTTTGTTTATGAATGTTTGAAGGATGAATAGTTTGATTTACATGTGTATGTTATATGAGTACATGTCTTATTGATTTGAATAAATACATAAGTTTAATTTGCTCTTGCAGATATATTCTACAGTATTGTCCTCACCTGGGCCTGGAATTACAATGCCTCCTTAAAGTTAAGGAAGACTTAAGTAAATATGGATATTTCAACATGATATATTAAATGCTAAATAAATTGCCAGGATCGATGCAGTACTTATGGTCAAAGATATCATTGTGGTCTATAGAAAAAATGAAACTATTTTGACTTTAATCAGTTTGAAACGTTATTTTTGGCAACCTGAAAAATCAATACTTAACTTAAATCTTCCTTAATTTTAAGGAGGCATTGTAATTCCGGGCCTTGATCTTGTTTTAACCAATTATTGACTTAAAAAAGGTTCTTTTGAAAACAGTGGAGACCTGAATTAGAATGCTACATAATATGCAGCATTTTATCAATGACTGTCACTGGCTCAATTTTAAGTATCTCCCATAATCAGAAACGTCTGTCACAAGCCGTACAGTAAAACCTGTGTAAAACGGCCACTCACAAACCGTTAAAACAAAAATCTTAATGACAAGTGGTAGCTTAATGATATTAATACTTTTGACCTGCATTTAGCAATAATTAGTATTGAAAACCAATTTTTGGTCTTTTTAAGAGTAACCGTTTTACACAGATTTTACTGTATATAATACCTTTCCTGTGGATGTATGAAATTGTATTACCACCCACACTGCCAATGGCTGTACGGGTCAGGTCATACCTCGCACACCATTTTGAATTATGTCATGGAATCATGAAAAGTCACCATCGCTGTCTCAGTTTTTGGATTATCTTTCTTTATCGAAAACCGTACATACTTACAAATATGTTCAGACTTCATAGTTTATGAAGGGCAACAAACAGACAATTTACAAATTCACCGATCATTTGAAACTTTCTAGATGACTAAAGTTTAGCAAGAGCGCTAATCATTGTTCCTACTTTGAATGTATGATTAACGAGGGCTTTTGCGTTCTGCAGGCTGGTATGAGTCTTTGTTGGCCTGCTTGCATATGTGATAGGTATAAAAAATCGTATCATGGCTGGCTCAAAGGCGTCCGTTTTAAAGAATCTCACCAAAGACACATTTTTCAAAACGCAGCTCAGAGAGTATGCGCGGATCCAGAGGGGTTGGTCGGGTGGGGTTGAGCAGTGTGTCCGGACCCCCCGGGTAATCACAACGCTTCTAAGCCAGCATTCAATATGGGGCCATTATCGGCCCGCCAGCGAAACGACATATAAATGGTATTTCGCTGGCGTGCAGAGGATGATCCTCTTTTAGTGGCATTTGGTCCCTCTCTCCCCTCATCAACTAATAAAACAAAACATAACACAAATCAACAACAAAAAGAAAAAGAAGAAAACAAGAGGACCCATGGGCCCTGGATCGCTCACCTGAATCCTTGTCAGGAGGAGAGGATGTTTACCACAAAATATAATTCCCATTCTCCAACACTTAAGTCCATCGATGGGTATCACTCTGATCATAACCAAACCATATCAAGTTCAATCAAATTATACTACCTGCACAATTCAATGCCTAACCTTTTTACCCAATTCAAAAGTCCACGGCTGTGCATAATGTCAAACATTTTAATTGCATAATGTGATGTGCACCATAGCCTTCTTCAGAAAAAAAAGTTTACCTTTTGTCCCCATACAGGAGTCAAGGGGAGTCAAGGGTGTGTAAAAGGGCAAAACATTTGCATGCATGGTCTTATATGCTTCATTCTAATTAATTTGAATATGAAACATATTAACTTTTTGATCCCACCCCAGGGGTCGAGGATAAGTGTAAGAGCAAAGTATTTGCTTATATGTTATTGTAAGCTGAATTCCCTTTAATTTGATATGCAACATGACCTTATTCTGAGCAAGTTAATTTTACATGGGGGGCATAATTTGAATAAACTTGGTAGAGGGTCCACAATGTGATGCTACATATAAAAGGCCTTGTGGTTTCAGACGAAAAGATTTTTTCATGTTTTCCAATTTAGCCTATGTAAACCTTGTGACCCCCTGGGGTCAGGCCATTTTTGGCCCCAGGGGCATAATTTGAAGAAATGTGGTAGGAGTCTACAAGATGATGCTACATACCAATTATCAAGGCTCTCGGTTTTGTGGTTTTGGACAAGAAGAGTTTTTAATGTTTTCCCTATATAAGCCTATGTTAAACATGTGGCCCCTGGGTGCAGGCCCGTTTTTGGTCCAGGGGGTATAATTTGAACAAACTCGGTAGAGGTCTACTAGATGGTGCTACGACTCTAGGCCTTGTGTTTTCAGGCAAGAAGATTTTTTCATGTTTCCCTATATAAGCATGTGAAAAACATGTGACCATAGCCCAGGTCGAGGCCATCTTTGACCCCAGGGGCATTATTTGAACAAACTTCGTAGAGGTCCACCACCAAATATCAAGGCTCTAGGCCTTGTGGTTTCAGACAAAAAGATTTTTTCATGGTTTCCCTATATACGCCTATATAAATTATGTGACCCCAGCAAGGGGCTATTTTTAACCCCAGGGGCATTATTTGAACAAACTAGGTAGAGCTCTACTAGGTGATGCTACATACCAAATATCTAGACTCTAGGCCTTGTGGTTTCAGACAAGAAGAGTTTTCATGTTTCCCCTATATGCCTATGTAAAACATGTGTCCCCCGGGACAGGGCCATTTTTGATCCCAGGGGCATTCTTTGAATAAACTTGGTAGAGGTCCACTAGGTGATGCTACATACCAAATATCAAGGCTATAGGCCTTGTGGTTTCAGACAAGAATATTTTTCCACATTTTCCCTATATAAGCCTATGTTAAACATTTGACTCCCGGGGCGGGACCATTTTTGGCCCCAGGGGTATAATTTGAACAAACTTGGTAGAAGTCCACTAGGTGATGCTACATGCCATATATCAAAACTCCAGGCCTGCTTGTTTCAGACAAGAAGATTTTTAAAGTTTTCATCTCGAAAATTTATTTTTAGCCTCTGTGACCTCTATATGCAACGGACCAGAACCATTTGAACAATATTGTTAGAGGGTCACCCAAGGATCATTTGTGTGAAATTATTTCGAAATTGGACCAGGGGTTTAGGAGGAGTTGTCATTTACGTCAATTGTTAACGGACGACGACAGACGACGGACGACGGACAAAGACCGATTACAAAAGCTCACATTGTCACCACTTCACAGGTGAGCTAGAAACGTTGTCAAAGTTAAATTAGACCCCATCCGACACAACTTGGAGAGAGATAAATCTGTTACCAAGAGGCCATGGTGGCAGGTAAACAAGTTGTAGAATTTCTAAAGCGGTGTTGCAATCGACAATAAATTATTACCCTCTTAATGTTTTTCTTGCTTACATAATAATGTTCAAAATCGACCACCTGCCTTATTTGGCAATACATAGGGTCCTTATCAATTGGTTAATCTAACACACCTCGCTTATAGCGGCAATGCTAAAAACGTGCTATATCAAAGCGATCTAGTCACAGTTTTGAAAGTGTGTGGAAAGCACACACTAGCTGACGTCAATTGTTACTACAAAATGACGTCAGTCGTGGCGTTAGACGGTGTAACGTCGTCTTTACGGTTGAAAGACGCTGCATATTTATGTAAGCGTATGCGACACAGTCCAACTATTGGTGGGATTTCTTCAGCGCAATGGCGGAAAATTGGAAGAAGCTGAAGACTTCAAGTGTGTTTCGTCGTTTATTGTTGTAAGAATCGAAGTGAGTGAATTGGTAAGTAATAACTGTTTGTCGATCTATTGTACGAAGAGCTGCGCGCTCGTGATTTGATCTTCTTTTCAACTGACCTCCAAACAGTGAATTATTATACAACAATTCACTGCTAGAGCTGATCTATTTCTTAAATAACACGAATAGCCCAACAAGATACATGTGCGCTATCCTATGGTACTTTATGATACAAAAAAGCTCGCGTCTGATAATTTGATCGCCGTCTCCCCTTCCCTACAAGTAAGGAAGAAGGCAAAGATCAGGAATCATACAATCAAGTACTACACCTGACCCTGGACATCATATGAAAAAGTGACAAAAACACAAGAAAACAGCACACACAAAAGAGCCAAGAGCTCAACCCAGGCTGCAAAGTGGATACGAGAGCAAAAGAAATCCAACAGTTAAACCCTGGTTAGACTGGCCCCAGTCATTAAAACAATTACTCATATCATATTCTTGTAGCCAGTCTAACTTTGATGGGTACACACCACTAAATATAGACAAAGCTTGGCCCCGCCTTTTGTGGGGAGACCATTAGGCTAACATTATAAGATGGATGACGTCATCTGTCAATCATGCATGTTCATTATTTTGTAGTATAAAAACAGACCAACCAATGTCAGTTACTAATAGGCATATTTAATTTTGAAATGATTTTATTATAGGGAGATAGGATTGGTTTCATTAACTGAACCCCCAGGTAGAAAATATGCCAAATTTTCAGGTACGAATTGATGGTTGTCAGACTCCATCCAATATGGCAGCCCCCTGACCAGGGAAACATTTGATTGTTTTTATATGAAATTGATCGGATAGAATGGCTGTTTAGAATAAGACAGGTTTGTTAAGCTTTGTATGTACAGTTTTTTTAATAAAGTGGCGAAATGTTAACATTGTCGTCTATGGATTTAATAGTGAAGTGCAACCTAAAAGGCAGATTTTTTTTTAAAATCAGCTGCTTGCTTCCTGGAAGTGTCGTGTACGTCATTATTTGACCTTCGGGTAGATTCTCTTTAAAAATGGAGGCATTTTGGGGAAAGTTAAAAGAAAAATTAAATAAGAAGACTGAAATTGGGGTTGGGACATTGGCTTGTGATATGTGGGTTGGGGCTAAGGAGCATAATAAATATGGGCGAATTCGTGTTACTTGGCCCGACGGCAGTAAATGCACAGAAAGAGCATACCGAGTTGCATACATGACTGAGCACAAGGTTTTGAAGTAGGAGATTTGTCAAGGAAAAAGACAGGAAGTGTCCCATTTATGTCACAATAGCCTATGTGTGAACACAGACCACCTTTGTTTAGAGAGCCACGAGACGAATATGGAACGAACCCTTTGCAAGAGTCGGGGACAGTGCAGCGCATTACATGAGCCATTCTGTTTGTTTTGAGGGCATGGTAAAATTTTGAATAATTCATTCTAATTCAGATCAGACTGATCATATTCACATTTAGCCTGTTTTGCTTTTGGACCATCAGCTCTTGTGTATGTATGGTCACGGTGGCATTATTTGTTGTGTATAGGCACCAGCATCATGTTTTTACGGTAATTAATTTCTTCTTGATTTTTTTCATATAAGCGATACAGTGCACGTCTCTTTCTGCATAAAGCGTCTTTGTATGCTTGCGTTCTTTTACGTTTGCGGTTGCTATGACTGATTTTTTGTTGTTGTTCAGGGCTTGACAAACCCTCGTCCCTCCATGAATGGTAGAACCGGCAGCTTTACAGAGCTTAAAGACTGATTCCGCTGGACCATTGTTGATGTTATGCACTGCACTGTGGGTCCGACCAGAAAAATTTCTAGCAAAGGTAAGGTACTTTGGCAATGACCTTCGGAAACTTCTATTGGTCGCTTCACATTTCTGAGTGTTTGTGTTGAGCCTGGTCTTTTCTAGCATTCCTTGTCCCAGGTGATATTCTACACATTTGCGTAGCATGACCAAACTATCACCGCCAGGTTTGACCGTGAAGTCAGCATGTAAATAATGGCTTCGTTGCAGCCAAGTGGTGTTCGTTTTAGCCATGCATACAAATGAGTAGATATTGCATAGGGCATGGTTGCCATGGTAACATTCTACCACCGAATCACAGGTGTAAGACAGAACTGACTTGAGTTTAGGTACATTTTTTCTGAACTTTCGAAAAGCTTGATTAAATTCTGCTTGGCATCGTGCAGCAAGATCGATTGCGAATTTGTTTTGCGTTTTCTGTCTTTCAATTTTAGTTCTGCCTGGCATATGCGCGGTCAGTTCTGTCATATCTTTTATGAATTTTCTATGATTCTGTGTTATGTGGCGGGTGTCAAGAAGGTGGCTCGGCTCAATAGAAGTAATTCCCTGATCATACAAGGTCATGGCAGGTCTATATGCAGATGAATCTGGATCAGTTGTTATGAACTCCGCTTCCAGTCCAGCACCAGACAGATCCAAGAGACCTTGTTTTGCCCACTGTTCTTCATTGCCAATGCTGGTAGCCATTGCAATGTTTGCAAAACATTTCCCCACATGATGGCATTCAATGTTGAAGCCATTTCTGCGTTTGGAGCAGAGTTTGGAAATGGTTTGCAAATTTATGATTTGATTTATGTCCGTTTCATTCTCAGCAAAAAGATAAATTGCTTGGGTGCTAGGCTGGAATGGAGTTCTACCAACACCAGAATATAGTGCATTGTTATAGCAACCATCTGACTGAATATTGATGGCAGCAGGATTTTTCCCGCGTAATATGTTGAGGTCTCGTAAACCCTGACAACGCATTTACATGTCTTTTTTGTTTTCATCTGTAATAGTGTTCATCACTAGATTCCCAGCCTTCTGCATGCCACTGATGGACGGAGGGGGAGTGTTTATACTGCAAAGAATTTTCGCTAGGCTTGCTGGACCAATTGATGATTGGCTGAGTCCAATGTGTAATCCTCTGTTTAGTTTAGCTGGCCGACGTCCTCTCGTGGTGCATTGCAGCTCCTCATACAGTTTGTATGTTTTGCTTTTGTATTGGCATTTACTGCAGCTCAGGGCTTCTCTCCAGCAGAGGCCAATTTTTACTTCCCTGTCAATATCCCATTTTAAGAAGCCTGAACTGCAGTTTGGTGAATATCTAGAATGTTCAGCAAATGCATCATTCCACATAATGGCGGTAAGTCTGAGATGTAATAGTCTGTAAGTGTCAATCTCGGATCTGAAGTGGAGAAATGTGAAAAAAGTGAGGAGAAGAAGAAGAAGAAGAAGAAGAAGAAGAAGAACATGTGTCTCGGATGCTCAAAAGAACCGTCTCATTGAGACGGTTCTTTTGAGTACCCACAACCTATGTTTTGGTTGAGAAATAAGAATTTTGTTTTCCCTGCATAATCTTTAAAAGTCTATATTTCTTTCCCTAAAGATTAGTAACTCATGAGGCATATATGATAGGAATTGAATTTAACTGAAGAAGAAGAAGAAGAAGAAGAAGAAGAAGAAGAAGAAAAAGAAGAAGAAGAGGAAGAAGAAAAGAAGGAGAGAAAAAAGAAGAAAAGAAGAAGGAGAAGAAGAAGAAGAAGAAGAAAAGAAGGAGAAAAAAAGAAGAAGAGGAGAAGAAGAAGAAAAGAAGAAGAAGAAGAAGTAAAAAAGAAGAAAAGAAGAAGAGGAGAAGAAGAAAAGAAGAAGAAGAAGGAGAAAAAAAGAAGAAGAAAAAGGAGAAAAAGGAGAAAAAGGAGAAGAAGAAGAAGAAGAAGAAGAAGAAGAAGGAGAGGAAGAAGAAAAGAAGGAGAGAAAAAAGAAGAAAAGAAGAAGGAGAAGAAGAAGAAGAAGAAGAAGAAGAAGAAGAAGAAGAAGAAAAGGAGAAAAAAAGAAGAAGAGGAGGAGAAGAAGAAGAAAATAAGAAGAAGAAGGAGAAAAAAGAAGAAAAGAAGAAGAGGAGAAGAAGAAAAGAAGAAGAAGAAGGAGAAAAAAAGAAGAAGAAAAAGGAGAAAAAGGAGAAAAAGGAGAAGAAGAAAAGAAGAAGAAGAAGAAGAAGAATACCCTACCCAACGCTTTTGCTATCACATTTCTCCACTTCTGTTATCTTGTTTGCTTTCGGCCGCAGTAGCCTGACTTTTAGGTCATCCTCCTGTTTAAGAATTTCCGTTTCCTCCTTGAAAAGCCTTTTAAAAGGCTGACTTTCAGCTTCCCAACAAATTTTGAAGGTTTTACCCTTCATTGGGTCAACATGACCTCTTTTAAATCTTGTTTTGAGGTCTCCTCGTGATTTTTTCTTAAATACCATTTCACTATGCTACTATGAGCAGACTATAGCTTTGTAACGTTATGGTTGCTATGGAAGCATATTGTGACGTCATAATAACGTTGGAATGAGATTAATAGTAAAATATACGCAAGCTGATGTTTTTATTGCCATTTTATTGCTTAAATTGCAAAAGCATCATTGACAATTTATTGCATGTATTCCTAAAAAATTAAAACTTTTTTTATAGATAGAGGAAGTAGATACAAAAACAAGTTTCCACTTTAAAAACATTATCTATGCACTTAATTGCATTGTTTTACTGGTATTTTGCAGTGGTGTTGTTCAAGGAGTGGGTTTACATAGATTCTAGATGGAGAACTCTACCAACAAACCACTGTTCTATGCTCAGACAGACTAGACTTCTGTTGAACCAGTATACCGATACACTATCCACTCTGAAACCAGTATCATCTATAATTACCTTTTTTATGTAAGTTTTTCATGTATCTATTTTTCTTCAGTACTCTGAGCTCATTTGGCACACAATAATTCATCAGTAAAACAAGACACGTTTCTGATATCTGTACAAGAAAATCTATAGTAGCCAATGAAGTTTGCATGCTGCTTGTCCTTGTATAAGGAGTTCCGAGCCTGGATTTGATACCTGGTACTGGCTACGCCACATGTTTCTAGTACTCATAACAGAATATGTTCAATTAGGTTTTTAATAAGAGAATAATAACTAAACTTGATTTCATTTATAAAATTTATCCATTTTAAGTATTTTGCTATACTCAATTGCCTTGTTTGGCAAAAAATTGCATATCGCTCATGGCCTATAGGGGGTAGGCCTAAAAATGTGAAGATTTTCACCTCCCATAATAGTCAAAAGCAATTTTTTATATGCTTATTAGAAAATGTAGAGGCACATGAAGCAAACTTATGGGTGGAGATGTTGCTTTACTATATACATTTTGAATCCCCAAGGTGAGAACCTGAAGTTGTTGTTTTACTCAAAATTTTCTCATGACGTTGTCGAGGATTAGGGGTTGTGACACTGAACCTCTCACAGAAGGAAACAAACTAAAAACAAAGACTCTACAATTTACAATTCTCTTTATAAGTGTACTAACTTGCATTTAAATTACAAAACAAACATTTTGGGACCAAATTTGATTTCAATTTAGGGTACACACCACTAAATATAGACAAAGCTTGGCCCCGCCTTTTGTGGGGAGACCATTAGGCTAACATTATAAGATGGATGACGTCATCTGTCAATCATGCATGTTCATTATTTTGTAGTATAAAAACAGACCAACCAATGTCAGTTACTAATAGGCATATTTAATTTTGGAATGATTTTATTATAGGGAGATAGGGTTGGTTTCATTAACTGACCCCAAGGTAGAAAATATGCCAAATTTTCAGGTACGAATTGATGGTTGTCAGACTCCATCCAATATGGCAGCCCCCTGACCAGGGAAACATATGATTGTTTTTATATGAAATTGATCGGATAGAATGGCTGTTTAGAATAAGACAGGTTTGTCAAGTTTTGTATGTACAGTTTTTTTAATAAAGTGGCGAAATGTTAACATTGTCGTCTATGGAAATTTAATAGTGAAGTGCAACCTGATGGCTTTGTTTTAAAACAGAGCCATCAGAGTTAGACTGGCTACAAGTATATAATATGACACATTGATGAAAAAATATTTTTTGGACTGGAGCCAGTCTAAACCCGGTGGGCCAACAACTGGTAATTTGCTAAGCTCCCCAGTAACTTTCCATATACCTGGACAAA